>CM060731.1:51488852-52017129 GCA_030704615.1 Takakia lepidozioides
ATTACATGCACGTACCCACACGTCCGGATCGTCAAGGTTAAGGACTTGAGCAGTGTCCCTACGAATGGCTGCAAGCAAATTCGGCTCTCGGCCAAAGAGAAGGAAATATGGTGAGAAGGAGGCAAGTGATGCTTGTTTGTTGAACCTGTAGCCCATGGCTAACCAAGGAACCTGAAGATCCCAATCTCCTAGGTGTCCCTTCTGCAAGCCATACTTGCGTAAACCCCTCTTCACCGTCTGAACAACTCTCTTTGCCAAGCCATCAGCCTCAGGATGATCCCGAAAAGTGGTGCGGTGGTCTATCAAGGTTTTATCACACAAAGCCTGAAACTCCCCCAAGAACTCTCTCCCTTGGTCCGTGAGTACCCCAGCTGGAGCACCGAATCGGCTAAGCACACGATCCAAGAATGCATACGTAGCCCCTTCACTAGCCTTGTCAGGCAATGGACCCAACTCAATCCACTTGGAGAAGTGCTCCACCATCACCAACACATATCTGTGGTGGCGCATAGTCAGTGGCAACGGTCCTGCGAAGTCAAGACTCCACCTGTAGCCCAATCCCATGATTGGTAAAGGATGCAACTATGGTGTAGGGGCGTTGAATGAAGCACGCATCCTGTCACACACCATGCACCTAGCCATGAACTGTTGCACCTCTGTATGCATACCACGCCACCAATACTGCCCCTGCAGTAAACTGTGAGTGCGTCGCACTCCATAATGCCCCAACTCCTCATGGGCATGCCGCACTAACCGTGCACGCTGTATGGGGTGAAGCACAATCCTCACCCGACCATCCTCCCATACTCGAAGCAGGTGTATCCCCTCCCACTTGAACCTCTTGGCTCGTTATAGGATCCGATCCCTCTCCCTGGCAGTCACAGTGGCTGCTGTGTCTCCCGTGCGGAGGTAGTCCAACACAGTCGAATCCTCATGTGTATCTCTGGCACCACCTGGCTCATCACTAGCCTCAGGGTCCTCAGACACTCCGTCTATAGTCATCCCTGTTGTAGGTCCAACCTGACCTCCCGATGCCAAGATACACAAAAATGCAGATGCGTGCCATCCCGGCACCATCTCCTCGTCCGTCTCACCATGCCACCGAGCTCCAGTGTCATCTTGCATGGATTGCGGCTCAATCCGTCCGCATCCCGATTGAACAAACCCGGTCGATGCACAACCTGAAAGTCATATTCCTGGAGTATGAGTGCCCTCCGTGCAAGCTTCCCCGTAAGCTTGTCAACCACTTGAGTGGCTGGTGATCCGTGACAAGGGTGAAGAGATTGCCGTATAGATAGCACCTGAAGTGTGCCACAGCCCACACCGCAGCTAAACACTCTCCCTCATATGAGCTGTACTTAGCCTCTACAGCGTTGTTCAAGCGGCTAGCATAAGCCACTACGAACTCTCTTCCCTCATCATCCACTTGTGTGAGCACCGCTCCAAGCCCCAGCATGCTCCAATCCGTATGCAGCTGAAAGGGACGCCCCCTGATAGGTCGTCTCAGGATAGGCGCCGAGGTCAACCTCGTCTTGAGCTCTTGAAAAACTCGTTCCTACTCATCTTCCCACTGCCACTCCTTGGTCAGCTTGGTTAGAGCCTTTGCAATGGCACTAAATCCCTTGACAAACCGTCCATAATAGTTTGTCAACCCCATGAAAGCTCGAACTCAGCTCACATCCGTGGGGCGTGGAATTTGTGCAATGGTTTCTATCTTAGTCTGCTATACCCCCAATCCTCCATGATATATCATATAACCCAGATACTCAATCTGGTTATGGAAAAACTTGCACTTCCCCGGATGCAACTTCAATCCATGCGCTCTCAAGCGTTCCAATACCACCTGAAGGTGTCTCTCATGCTCCTCTGGACACCGTAGCACTAAAGATGATGATGTCATCTATGTAGCACCGAGCAAAGTCCACCCCTGCTAGAATCCTATCCATGACTCTCTGAAACTCTGCAGGAGCATTCTTAAGCCCAAATGGTAAGAACCGCCACTGATATAGGCAATCCTTGCCATGCTCATTGATCCCCCAGAATGTCGTCTTCTGCTTGTCCGCCTCCTTGATCGGCAACTGGTGATATCCGGATCGTAAATCCAAAGTGCTAAAGACCTTAGCATGCCCGATGGTATCAAAGATCTCCTCTGGTGTTGGCATGACATACTTATCGGACTTGGTCTGACGATTTAC
Source organism: Takakia lepidozioides (assembly GCA_030704615.1). NCBI lineage: Eukaryota > Viridiplantae > Streptophyta > Takakiopsida > Takakiales > Takakiaceae > Takakia > Takakia lepidozioides. The sequence continues at coordinate 51,491,048 of CM060731.1, forward strand.
AGGCCAGTAATCACCGCACATACGTCTCTCCGTCCAATTGCCATAGATATCCTTCTTGGTTGGCATCACTGTGGCTAAAGCATACTCTCCACTAGAGAGCTCCACCAAACCAGCCTCCCAGAGATCTTGAGTCCTCATCTGAATCAAAGACCTCTCCATGTCACTATATCTATAGGGTCTCCGAAAGATTGACGTGTCAGTGGCCAACTCAATATGAATCTCTTGACCCTTCAGTGCTCCCAAGTCCTTGAAGGAAAAGCAATTCCTGTAAGCCCTCAGGAACCGCCGTATAAGTCGTTTTTATCCTCCAGTGACAATGGGTCCAATGTTAGGCTCCCAATTGTCCTCCGTAACTGCAACCTTAAGTCCATTGGGCTTAGAGGTAGAGGACGCGTCCAGTGGTTTCTATGTTGCAACCTCTTGAGCAGTACTCCCTAGCTGCTCAGTCAATGACAAGGCCTCATCCTGCCCCATCATCTCATCCTCGAGGACTTCCTCAACCCGAGAAAAATCCCCAACCTCATTCATCACCGCCACCTTGGCTGCCATCTCCCTCTGAACCTCGAGCACCTCCCACGTGTGCCATGGATGCCTGCACCCCGTGGTCCTCTCATGCTCGCCCCCACTTACTACCTGTACCGTCTCGGTAGGCAGAGAGACCATCGAGGGAAGTGTACTCCGCACTTTGCGTTGCTCAACCATAGCCAAGCTAGCAGTGTAGGTAATGCTACTCGTGGTTGACCCATCTTGTTGACCACTGCCAAATGTGAACGGTCATCGTGTCTCACACGCTGAGACTGCCTCCCTGAGTCCAAAATGCTATCCGCTGTGAGGTGTGCTGGCCGCTGCACCCCATCAAATGCATGCTTGAGCAGTGCGGGTGGCATCAAGTTAGTCCACCATAGCCGTGGACGATGAGCCCGTGACCCCACTGCAGCTGCATCTAGCAACACTGCTGACTCAAGCCACGACCTGACTTGAAGCACACTAGCCATCACCCTGGCCCGAGAATCGCCCATCAGTGGCACATTCTCCAAGATGAATGCTGGAGATACAGCTTGATGAAGCTGCAAGTGGCGCAAAACCCGCACCATCTCCCAAAATAGACCCAACCTCGAGTCTCGCAATCCATTGCCATGCCCGGCTGATGAATGCCCTTGGCAGGGCCAACCTGCCACTACTAGATCAATGGAGCCAACCCGCTCCAAATCCTACGCCCCCAACAACGAAATGTCTGCTGGCAAGGCCTGCTGATATCCACAAACTGCAGACACCGGCAACAACTTAGGGTACTGCTGCACCAACTGAGCAACATGGCAAAGTGAAACGCGTCGTGCAGTCTCATCCCTCTCCACATACAGGACACGCCGAACTCGTACACCTGCCTGTAACACAGCAGCCAATCCGGTGCTGATCCCGCCAAACAAGTCCAGAAGACAAATGTCTTCATCTGGATACTGCCACACAATAGGTGTGGTGTCCAATGGAGACAACTGAGGTGGTCCTGGTGCAATCCCCGCACTCTCCTCCTCTCCTGATGGTACAAAAGCCTCTACTCAGGCTTGTTGCACCCGTCGATCAGCAACCCACTGCAAATCCTTGCTCGTGCCCCACAATGGAGTCTGAGCAACCATGACAAATAACTCCGCCATACCATACATGTCATCCTGCTCTCCCGGAGGTGTGTCATCCTCTGAATGAGCGTTGCCCTTTAGCAACTCTCCATGCCAAGTCACTACAGCTGTGAATGCTATTAGTGTCGGCATCTTGCCCCGTTGGGCGAACGCAACTTAACATCATAGGGAGCTGCACACGCCGGCCCTCCCCTGACTGCCATCCAGGCCTATAGGAAGCTGACTCCTCCCAAAAATCCAGGATGAAGCCCATGGGGTACAACACTGCCCCACCAACCAGGACATCGTACGAGACCGCGTCTGTCACAATGGCCTTGGCTCACATCACTGAGCCATCTGTAGGGTGATCCGGCCGTAGTCTGATAGCCAACTCACGCCGTGTCATGCCCCGAGCCTGCTCCAATCCTCCCATAGACGTCTGTATTTGGAAAAGACAAGGCTCCATATCCGCCTCCGTGAGGCCCAAATCTGCAATAGCAGCTCTGCCCAGTATCAATGGCTGAGCTCCCGAGTCCAACAAGACCCGTAGTGGTCGGTACCTCTTGCCTGCCGGTCCACTCAAACAGAAAATGTCATCCCGGTTGTCTAACATGACAACTCCAGGTGTCACCGTGGCGCGCTCAATGGCTGGCTTAGCTGGCAGCTCCATCAACCTGGTAGCTGCAACTTGCTATAGTGCCGTCGTGGCAGTCTTGATCCTCAAATCCGAGGATCCCTCCGATACTACACCTCCCACTATCTCCGTAGAAGATGAAGTAACCTCCCCACTCTCACAGAGTATAGCTGCCAACCTGAACACCTCAGTTGGTCTTACCCCCGACGTCGCAATCATGGTAGCCGTGAACAATGGAGCCTGGCACACAGATGTGGCCGCTCCCAGCAACACACTAGCTGCCGTAGCCTTGGCAACACTAGGTAGTGGTGTTGCCCGTGTAGCTCTCCCCAATGGCATAGTAACCTCCGCCTCAGTAACAGTTGGGCAAAAACTAGGTGTCATGGATGGCGTCGACACTGTCTCCGCCAATGTGAATGACTGAGAAAGCCTAGCCTGATGGCTTGCCTCCCCACACTGTGGATCCAACTCCACCTCTGCACCTCGTGGCTCAGGAACTCGTGCTGCTCCTCGAGTCACGGCTGCAGCAGACTCCACCTGCACTAGTGGTAGTGCTGCTCCGACATGAATCCCATGCCTCCCATATCTCCTCCCTCAGGAGTAGGAGGTGGACCATCCGGCCTTGGAGCCGGTACCACCAGAGCTGTAGCCATGGCAGCGAGCCTCTGCTCTAGCTGCTGAAGCCGGTTGGCCATGCCTTGGTCAACACCCTGACCTCCGCGTCCTTGGCCATGTTGAGCTTGTCCTTGGCCTGCACCCCGTGCTTGGCCACCTCATCCTCTTTGGGCTACTCCACCTCGCCCCCGGCCACCATTGTTCCCTTGGAACTGGCCTGGGCGCAACTCAGGATGCAAACCATAACATTGGGCCTCTCCATGCCTGTGCTTGCCACAATGCCCACACGGCAACTGTGTAGGCTGTGCATATGTCGGCCATTTGCCTCCCTCTGGGCAATCCTTCTTGACATGGGGTCCTCCACATGTCCAACACACCACATCCGCACGTTGTTGGCCTGCAAATGAAGGAAGAGACCCCTGCATCTGAGGTCCTCTCTGTCCTTCCCTGAGCTTCACTTGAGCCCCCTTGTTGCCTTGAGCACGTTGAGGTAGTGGTTGGCTAGGAGCACCACTACCCCGTGGTGTCTCCTTAGCAAATCCCACCATGACCACTCGTTCCTCTACCATGTTGAACTCTATCCACTCTGCCATCAAAAACACATTTGCTAAGGTAGGTTGGGCCGCTTGTAGGAGAGTTGCATCCCGCACCCTTCACCTCAGCTCCTTGTCCAATATCCCATACCAGAATTGGACTGCCTGAGCTTCCGTAACCCCTTGGGTTACATTTATCAAGCGCCTCATGCGAGTGAAAGCCTCCCTCAAGCTCTCAGTAGGCTTCCGTTGGAACTCTTGCAAGCTCCGCAACTTCTCTGTACAACTTCTCTGTTTAGGACATGTCCTCACCCCTTGGTAGTTCCCTCTCAACTCTTCGAAGAACTCCACAACAGGGTTGAAGGCAGGCACGGGTACTGGTGCTGGTGCGGTAGTGGCTTGGGTGGACGTCGTAGCTACGGTACCACTAGTCCTACTAGTCGCACTGCTGCTTGCTGAAGCTGCCGGTGCAGCGGCACGTGTAGCCACTGCCCTCGTGGCTTTAGTGCCCCTAGTGATGGAGACATAGTCAGGTGACCAGTACATCCTCCACTTCTCAATCTCATCCTCATGCCCCCGCCTGAACTCATGGTAATCATCCATAGGCGGCCCCTCAAGGTGCTGAAATAGTCCCTTCCATGCTATGAAAGGCGTAAATAGTTGTGGATTGCGCATTTGCTGCAAATCACACCAACTATCAAACTCTTGGATAAAATCATCCAGCTCGATGGTGCCCACCGCCCCAGAATATCTTTGTGGCCCCTTGGTAGCTCTATACATCTCCTCCATTGTGTCCCACAACAATGGCAAGAAAACAACTTGCATCGCCGGTGTGAGTCCTCTGATTCACTGTCGCGCACCTCCCTTCGGTAAGCTCCCCTTCACGTCATAGTTACTTGCTTTGATGCGCACGCCTGACTCCCAACCTGGCCGCCGGGCCAACTTGGAGCTTCGGCTGCTCACCGAAACATAACGGTCCCCCCTTCGCTTCTCCCAAGGAACCCTCCACCGATTTGGAACCAGCGGGAATTCCCTTTGGTAGTTGGCAGTCCGGAACAGCTCCCCACTCTTTGGTCGCTTTCCGGCTCGCTCGCTTACTCACTAGTTTTTGGTCACCAACGGGCTTGCACCGTTCTCGGGGTTACTACTCCCTATATATACTTCTGTAGCTGTCCGCGGGGGTTTCACAACCAGCCATGCCATTTTATGGCGAACCACCACGAAGACCCTCGATTCCCGGTGGTGAGTCGCGGTGAGTCTTGGCCCACTCACCGCGGCCCCAATGGACCGTGATGAGTCCCAAGACTCCTCACGACTCCCATCTCAAGGTCTCCACCCCATGGTGAGTCCTATGCCACCCCCACTAAGTCCCGCTAAGCTACCACCACCCCTTGTGGAGCCACCCCCACCGCCTCCCGGTGTGCGGGGCTCCACCTAGTGAGCGCCTCCGCCTCCTTGAGTGCCCAAGGCACTCAAGGGTGCTTCAGCCCCCGTACCTATCGCTGCTACTGCCCCCACCATAGGGGCAGCCCCTCTTGTGTCCCGACCCCCCCCTGCCCTCAAGGCAAAGGGCCGCGACACACACCCCTACCAACAGGGAGTCGATGTCCTCATCGACTTGTCCATTTTGTAGAAACGAACATCCAAGTTGTGGCGTCCCACATCAAGGAGTTTGTTTCCGTACCATGGCGTCCCATGGCAAAGAACCAAACCCCACACTTGACTCTACTCTCCACTAGCTAGTTCGGCTGACTTCCTTCAAGTCCCGGCCAAGGGTGGAGCCTCTCAAGCTCCTCCCAGTGCACTCTTCTTGGCCTACTTCAAGGCCAAGGAACGATCCTCCCCGAGGATCGAATCGCCTTACTGCAACAACATTGCTTGCGACCGCTCATGATACCGATTTTGGCATCACCTTGAGCAAGGGTTCCCTGGAACCCTCTTTGACTAGGAAGATAACCTTGAACCAACCGTGCGCCCCAATCACTACAATTGGGTCCGCCTTGGAATGCTGGCCTGAGGTACGGGAACACGCCGAAGCCGCACTACGACTTCGTCCCGAGGCTACACGATTATAGTACGTGAACGGAAGCACGTAGCTTCCACGTTAGCCCGCACTACAAGGCAACCCCCTCGGTAGCGCAGTTAGAGTATGCGCACGCGCCAGGTGCGCACTAGCACGTGAATTCCCAAAGAAGGCGCAAGTTTCCTTGCCCCTTGGATGGGGGTCACCCGATTTCGGCACTACGCAAACACACGATTAACCCAATTTACCTCTCCCACTTTTATAAGCTAGCATGCATTCTACACACTAGCCAACCACACCATGCATCACCATTCCAAACAAAATAGGACGCACAACATTTGGAATCCATTTCATTTATAACACGTTTTGTACAATACAAGTTTTTGCAATCGGATTCCTAAGCTAGCTAAGCCGGGCTAAGCATGCATTTCCTCCCCCACGCTCCAAGGTTGATGTCCCCATCAACGCTTCTTTCGCTTTTGAGGTCGCCCTTCGAAAGCTGCAACCGCCTCGGATGCGTTTCCCATTTCTGAGGCACGCACCCAAGATGCCTCCATATGATGATAGCCCTTCCATTTTACGAGATACTCCGTTTCTCGGTTCCTGAACCTCCTCGACTTAAGTATTGCCTCCACCTCGTACTCAGGTTCATTTTCATGATCCAACAGCATAGGTGGCGGACGCAACACTTGATGCCGATTCGGACACGCTTCATCTTTGAAGTAAAGCTTCAAAAGGGAGACATGGAATACTGGGTGCACCTTGCTGTTTGCCGGCAGCTCCAATTCATACACATCCTCATTCATAACCTTCCGAATGCGAAAGGGTCCCGCATACGGAGGTATGAACTTCGAACTCACTTCCGGAGGTAGTCGGAAATTCTTGATGTTCAACCAGACCTCTGTGCCTGCCTCAAACTTCACTTCCCTCCGCTTCCGATTCGCCTGCTTTTCATACCTTTTCCTAGCTTTGGCAATATTGTACTTTGCGAGCTTCAACAAACGCTCGCGTTCTTCCAGTACCGCCGCTACTGCCGGTTCCTCAACGTCCTGGGCGGCCCAACTTGTCGGCACCAGAGGTGCTTTTCCATAGACCAATACGAAAGGGGAAACTCCCGTTGCGGAGTGTTCTGTGTTATTATAACAGAACTCTGCCGCGTCTAAGTGTTCCATCCAGTCTGATTGGTCTGCCGACACGTAATTCCGCAAGAATTGCTTCACTACGGAATTCACTCTTTCCGTTTGGCCGTCCGTCGTAGGTCGGAAGGCGGTGCTCATCTTCAGCCTCGTCCCCATCTTCTTCCAAAGTGTCCTCCAAAATTTACTCGTAAACTTTGGATCGTGATCCGAGACAATATCCTTCGGGACTCCATGATGCTTTAAGACGTGGGTGAAGTAAAGTCGTCATGTCTCCTGCGCCGTTGCCGTCTCCTTGGTGGGGATGAAATGGCCCATTTTACTGAACCTATCCACCACCACCATGATTGCATCGAATCCTTTTGACAGCGGCATAGCAGTCATGAAATCCATCGAGACGCTTTCCCAAGTCCCCTCTGGAATCGGCAAGGGTTGTAACAGCCCCGCTTGCTTTTTGTACTCGCTCCGGTTTTGTTGGCATGTGGTGCATGTCTTGACATACTCCTCTGCCTCCTCCCTCAGTTTGGGCCAGAAATACTCTTTCTTCAGGAGTGCCGCAGTGCGCTTGGCTCCGCCGTGGCCCGCAAGCGGGCTATCATGGCATTCTCTCAAGAGGCTGTCTCTGATCCCTCCCTTCGGCACGTAGAGACGCTTTTGCTTATACCGGAGCAGTCCATTTTGCAAGTGGAACTGCAATTTAACCCCCATCCTCAAGTCCTGCATCACGGACTTTGCCAGCTCATCCTTCTGGTAAGCCTTCCGGATCTTCCTTTGGAGCGCCGTCTCGCCCTTGTACACCAACAAGAGCTGCTGCTTTCTACTTAAAGCATCGGCCACCACGTTGTCTCGTCCCGGTTTGTACTGGATATCCACATCGAACACCGCCAAAGTATCTTGCCACCTAAGTTGTTTTGGGGATAACTTGGGCTGCGTCGCAAAATACTTCACCGTGACATTGTCCGTGAACACCTTCACTGGGTTGGAACCAACATAGTGGCGCCAAAGCTCAAGACAGTGCACCACCGCCTTCATCTATTTTTTGTGCGTCGGCCACCGTCGCTCCACTTCATTCAGTTTCTTACTTTCGTAAGCCACTGGACGTTCATTTTGCATAAGTACACCCCCAATCGCGAAGTCCGACGCATCTGTATGAATCTCAAATGGACGATCGAACTCCGGGGTTTTCAAGACTGGAGCTTCCGCCATCCGCTACTTCAATTCAGCAAAAGCTTGGCCACAAAATGTGTTCCATACCCAGACTTTGGATTTACACAGAAGGTCTGACAGCGGCCCCGCAATCTTGGCGAAATTTCTCACATACTTCCGGTAATAGGAGGCGAGTCCTAGGAAGGATCGCACTCCCGGGACCGAAGTCGGAGGCTCCCACTCCAAGATCGCCCTCACCTTTCTGTCATCCATTTTGATCCCATCCTGTGTAATCACATGCCCCAAGAACTCCACTTTTGTGACCTCGAATTCGCACTTTGAAGCTTTGGCATACAGCTTCCCTTCCCGCAATTTTTGGAACACCCTTTTCAGGTGCTCCAGGTGCTCCTCCTTTGTTTTCGAGTACACCAAGATGTCGTCGATGTACACGATCACAAAGTCATCCAACCACTCCTGGAAAAGGCTGTTCATCAGCGTGCTAAATGTCGCTGGTGCATTGGTAAGCCCAAAAGGCATCACCAAGAACTCATATGAACTATACCTTGTCCTGCACGCGGTCTTCTCCTCATCTCCTTCCGCCACCCGAATTTGGTGATAGCCGGAGCGCAAGTCGATCCGGCTGAAATACTTCGCTCCTGCCAACCGATCGAAGAGGTCGTCGATCCTTGGCAAAGGGTACCGGTTTTTGATAGTCACCTTATTCAGAGCCCTGTAATCGACACACATCCGCAGCGTCCCATCCTTCTTGTCTGCAAATAGCACCGGGGCTCCGTGAGGTGACTTACTCGGCCGGATGTACCCCTTTGACATTAATCCTTGAGCTGAGTCTTCAGCTCGACCAACTCCCTGTGGCTCAACCGGTAGGGTGCCTTGGCAGGCGGTTCCGATCCCGGTGTCACCTCAATCTTGTGGTCAACTCCTCTTCGCGGTGGCAAGTCGCTTGGTAAATCCTCCGGCATCACATCCTGGTATTTCTCCAAGATCCCCTTGATCCAATCTGGGCTCGGCTCCCCATCGCCTTCTCCCTTCACTTCTCTAATGTAAAGCAAAAACTGGGGCTCGTGTGCCTCCTCCACAGCCCACTCCCTTGCTGACAGAAGGTTTATTCGCCCTCCCACGGATTTGGGCATTTCCGACACTCTTAAAACCTCGCCACCATTCCCACATGGCAGCGTGACCACTCTCTTGCGGCCATCTATGACCGCTCCGGATTTGCTCAAAAAGGTCATCCCCAAAATGATATCCACTCCATCGATCTCGCAGATGGTGAAGTTCTCACATCCCTCCCAACTCCCCAGTTGAAGAGGAACATCAAACGCCAACCTTGTCGCCAACTGTGGTTCTCCTTTGGCAGAACGCACCTCAATAGAGGCCCCCACGTCACTTGTCAGGAGTCCCAACTTTCGCGCCGTCGCCGGCGTCATGAAGGAGTGCGACGCTCCTGTGTCCACCAACAACGACACGTTAGTACCGGATATTATCCCATCCACGAACAATAACTGACTCCCTTTACGCAGGGCGCCAGTTTCCTGATACAACTCACAAGAATAGTTGCCTACCTTGCAAGTCCTGGCGACCACCGCTTCCACCAAGCGACTGATGGTATCTTCCGACAGCTCCGTGGTTGCCCGAGTCATGTTCAATTGACGAGGTTTTGTGCACTTCTTGGCCATGTGCCCGGGCTCCCCGCAATTAAAACACACTCCATCAAAGGTCGCCTTCTGTCCGCCATAAGCCGCTCCACCCGCTTTTCCTTTCGAAGCACCGGGTGCCGCCTTGACGTGTGAAGGCCCTCCCTTCGATTTCCACGTGCCATTGTCGCCGCGTGGCCTATCCCACTTCTTTTCCGGTCGGAAGGAGTCACCTTCCCGCCGGGTCTTCTTGTGGTTCAGCTCCGTACGGCCTTGTCTCTCACCCCTAGGGACATCCGAGAAACATTCAGCCCTCTCAATTGCCTCGTTCAAAGTCTTGGGTGGCTTCTCCTCCAACTTCCGCCTGGCCCATGGGGCCAGTCCCGCCACAAAGTTGAAGACCATTTCTGGTTCTGCCATGTCTGCGACTTCGAGCAACAGCACATTGAAAGCCTGGACATACCCCCGAATGTCATCTGTTTGCTTCAAACTCCTCATCTTGTCCCGGGCAATCTAGGACGCGTTGAGGGGCACAAACTGTCTCTTCATCAATTCCTTGAACCCACTCCAGTTCAAGGTTTCCGGGCTTGGGCCTCGGTCGTGAAGGCGTTTCTGCCACCATTGTTGAGCATAGCCCCTCAAATAGGTGGGAGCCACTTCCACCCGATCCTCGTCACTCAACTTGGCCGCCCGGAAGTACTGCTCTAGCTCCAGGAGCCAGGTGTTGAGTGCCTTCCGATTTCGGACGCCCTCGAAGGTGCCGGGTTCCTTAGGCTTCACCTTAAACTTTGCCTTAGTGGAAGTGGCATTAGCCGCCTTCAACACGTCTTTCAACGTCCCGCCAAACTGCGCCAACAACCCTTCCCAAAAGGCTGCTGGCATGGGAGGCATCTCTTGGTTTGTCGGAACTCTCAAGGATTCCTCGGGCTCCGACTCCTTGGATTCCTCCCGCTCTTGAGCGGCCTCGTTTTCGGAAACATGCATCGCTTCCTCAAACGGCTGCCTCGGTGACACGTCGCCCCCATCGGGCTCACCAGGATCATCGTCTTTTGGGCCGTTCCGCTTTCGCTTCGGCTTGCCCGACCCCATGATGAGGCCAATCCCAAGGACGATCGCGTACTGAATTCTAGGCTCTGATACCAAGTGTCGCGCACCTCCCTTCGGTAAGCTCCCCTTCACGTCATAGTTACTCGCTTTGATGCGCGCGCCTGACTCCCAACCTGGCCGCCGGGCCAACTTGGAGCTTCGGCTGCTCACCGAGACATAACGGTCCCCCCTTCGCTTCTCCCAAGGAACCCTCCACCGATTTGGAACCAGCGGGAATTCCCTTTGGTAGTTGGCAGTCCGGAACAGCTCCCCACTCTTTGGTCGCTTTCCGGCTTGCTCGCTTACTCACTAGTTTTTGGTCACCAACGGACTTGCACCGTTCTCGGGGTTACTACTCCCTATTTATACTTCTGTAGCTGTCCGCGGGGGTTTCACAACCAGCCAGGCCATTTTATGGCGAACCACCACGAAGACCCTCGATTCCCGGTGGTGAGTCGCGGTGAGTCTTGGCCCACTCACCGCGGCCCCAATGGACCGTGATGAATCCCAAGACTCCCCACGACTCCCACCTCGAGGTCTCCACCCCGTGGTGAGTCCTATGCCACCCCCACTAAGTCCCGCTAAGCTACCACCACCCCTTGTGGAGCCACCCCCACCGCAACCCGGTGTGCGGGGCTCCACCTAGTGAGCGCCTCCGCCTCCTTGAGTGCCTTGGGCACTCAAGGGGGCTTCAGCCCCCGTACCTATCGCTGCTACTGCCCCCACCACAGGGGCAGCCCCTCTTGTGTCCCGACCCCCCCCTGCCCTCAAGGCAAAGGGCCGCGACATTCACAATCCGAATCAGAACCTTCCGTAGAAGACACAGGAGGTGAAGGTGGCCTAAACCGCACACCTCGTCTCGTGTACCCACTAGTATCGCTAGTGCTCGAACCGGCACTGTCCCCAGCAACTAGTGGCACCTCCGTGTTGACAAACTGTCACTCAACCGGTCATGAACATGTCCCTAACCCCCTCTCCACAAGGTACCGGGTAGAGAACCTGTTGCGGCTTATGGTTTGGAATACTAGGTTCCTAACATAGCCTACACCTGCACCTGCATCCACCGCAAGCACTCCTATGGTTGGCTGGTCATCACCACCAACCTCACCACAGGAGAAACAATGATGGTCTGACTGGTCATCACCCCAGCCTCATCATCGACAGCTTGCTCTAGGACTGGCCGGTGATCAAATCCGGACTAATCACCTATAAAAACAAGCGCCCACACAAAACTAACATGGTGCACAATCAAGCATGCAGGTATGGAGGGGATCCAAACACAAGAAATCAGAATGACAACTCCCCCACACCAAAAACAACTCCACGGTGTTGCTCCTACAAGGACACCCCAGCCCAAACCCGGACTGACTCTTGCCTCCACCTACGAAAAGGTCTTGGCCTAATGAGAGGGTGGAAAACTACAAGGAAGAGAAGCTAAAGCAATGCCTAACCCCAGCATGCCCTCATCCCAACATTCTTCCTCTCCTCTCTTCCCTCACTTGCATGACCATGGGAATATCATGAAGATACTCCTCAAACCGCCCTCCACGAGCTTCAAAATTCGGCCTTCAAGACCACATGCCACCTTAGGTAGTCCACTAGTACCTCCACGAGTTAGCACAGGCCATCCACAGGTCAACACGGGCCACCACAGACCAGCACAGGCCCACACAGATCACTGGTCACAGCCGTCACAGCCCCACACAGGCCACAGCCCCACAGTCCATCATAGCCCCAAAGGCCACATATCACAGCCTGTCACAGCCCTACACAGGTCACGGGATCACAGCCCCACAGGCCACAGCCCGTCACAGCCCCAAAGGCCACATATCACAGCCTGTCACAGCCCCCAAGGCCACAGGTCACAGTCTGTCACAGCCCATCACAACCCGAAAGGCCACAGGCACAGCCTGTCACAGCCCTACAAAAGTCATAGGGGTCACAGCCCCAAAGGCCACAGCCTGTCACAGCCCTACACAGGTCACAAGGGTCACAGCCCCAAAAGCCACAGCCTATCATAGCCCGTCACAGCCCCATCCATGGCCACTCATGGCAGTTTAGCCATTTCTCCAAGGGGTTTAGCCACGCCGCCCTAGGGTTTGTGTCTCTTGGACTCTAGGCTTCTTTGCACCGAGCTATGGCGGCTATGAAGAAATCAGCAAGGTATTCTTGCTCTTTCGGCTCCCACACACCACCAATAGTAGCCCTAAGCCATGAGGAAGATGGTTGCCACAAACCAAGCTTTCTTCTCACTTAGACTCCCCAAACACGCCACTAAACTCAATGTCAAACAACCAAGTCTTGCTGGTTTCCAGCCCTTGTGAGCACTCATTCAAGCGTTTTCCTTGGCCATAGCATCTGTCTTAGAGCCTATTCCAGCCTCCTACACCTGCCACTTCAAGAGCCATGCTCTATCTAGGCTTGAGGTTGAAACCCCACCTCACATATGCCCTACAAGTGTTTTTCTTTCACCCAAGTGGGAACCAGCCCTAGCCCTTCTATTCTAGCTCTCTAAAGCTTGAAAACAAAAGCCCAATGGACTGAAGGCATGCTCCACACATGCCCCACTCTCACCACAAGAGAATCAGCCCCTTTGTTTCCTTTCTTGCACCCACCAACCTGAAAATACAAGCTTCAGCGGGCTGGAAGCATGCTCCACACATGCCCTACAGGGAAACCAGCCCCTTCCTTCCTTTCTTGCACTCCCAGACCTGAAAGTACAAGCCTTCAACGGGCTGAAAGCATGCTCCACACATGCGTTGCCCTCACATAAGAGAAGTCAGCCCTTCCCTCTTCCTTGCTTGCCCTCCAAGCTTGAAGATGGAAGCTTCAATGGGTTGCATGCATGCTCCACACATGCATCCTCTTCACACAAGAGGTAATATCAGCCCACTATCTTGGCTCCTTGATGCTCTCTAAGACAAGACTAAGCACTCCAGAGCCCTTGCCAAGCTCCTGCAACCCTAAGGCTTACATTTCCAGCCACAAGACACTCCTCTTGTGGTGCAAGAGCTCTTCTTCTAAGCTCTGAAACCCTAGGTGCAGATTCCATGGCCTTGCCGCACCTCTTAGCTCCTGTTCCAGCCCTGCTCTTGCAATGACAAGAGCCCTCTCAATGCTGAAGCTCAAGATTGAAACCCAATCTCAACATATTCCACAAAGTGCACTGATTTGCCCCAAGCCAAATCAGCCCTTTCGCTTGGTCTTGCAATCCTTCACATAATGAAAGCTTGCATTCCCAAGTCCAGTTCTCAGCTTTGCCACCAAAGCCACTATAACCTACTCTTGACTGGTCCTCTTCCCAATCGTGCTTGCTCATGCATGTACACAATCTGAAACCATCAAGGTGCTCTACAATTACCTGTAGCATGGTGCTTTCATCTCTAAAGCTGAAGATCGAATGCCAAGGTCTACCACCTCGTAACCCACATCACCTCCGCTTCTAACAACCAAGAGCTCTACGGTGCTCCTTGCATAACAACCTGGTTTCTCTCATTCTCAAGCAAAAACCACAAGTGCTACAACTAACTCGTATCTGGCACTCACAGATACGAGCTCATCTTTCTCGAGTGATAAAGAAGAAGAATACAAACACAAGCTCATGCGAGCTCACAAAGCTGAAGCATAAACTCATGCATATATAACCTCATCACTCAAATACAAGTCAAGCCAAGTGCACCCCACGCCATGGGGAATCCACACTACGGCACCATAGCTAGGCGCGGTGAGGCTCAACTCGAGAAAGATGAGCCTCCCGCGCTTGCCGTGAAGATAACCACTCCAGGGCCTAAATCTGCCTTGACCCCTGGATTGACACTTGGGCCAATCCCAAATGTCAATATGTAAAAGCTAGCTATTTCCTAGCTAGTTTCACACTAGTGATAAAATAACTTGACACCTTGTTGTTTTATGACATGACAACCAAAGACATATATGCCACAGGGACTGTGAAACCAGCACACATTGGGTTTCCCTCTTATTTGGACTCAGGGATTCGTGGAGAGAGAGGCAGACAAGACTACCGCATCTAAAAAATTGACAGCAACTGTTGCTTGGTTTGACATAAAGTGTGTTCACCTGTTGAGTACTACTTTTAGCCCGGTTGCCGATGTTTGTTTCATTATCAGGTGGCACAATGGTGCTAGAAGGCTTGTCCCTACTTCCTCCTGTTGTGAAACACTACTAGAAGCATATGAGGGGTGTTGATGTGTAGAATCAATTGAGAGAATACTACAGTGTGAGATCACAAATGATGGCACCATCTTTATTTCCACTCTGTAGACACGTCTCTAGTGAATTCATATATGTTGTATATTGCTTTTATGGGATCGAGAGGGAGAAGACCTTTGTCACACAGGTTGTTCAATATTGAAGTAGCTAATGGACTAACTCGTGGCTAGGTTGGTCCCAAGAAAACAGTTCAAGTAGGGTCACAGGTGGCCAATCCCAATGCATTTCACTACTCCCAGCTCAAGAGTAGTAGGAGACGCAAGTGTGTTGAGTGTGGATAGAGACAGAGGTATTTTTGTGCATCCTGTAGGGATGTCCCAATATGCTTAGGACGTTGCTTTTTGAAATACCGCAACGCCCCTTGAATCTGAGGAGTGGTGATTTCTAATGTGAATTAGTTGTTTGTGTAATGCAGAGACTTGGGGATTGAGCAACAGGAAGGCGGATTTGCGCTCTTGTTCGGTGTCTTCTGTCATCGTTGTGAAGTCATGGAGGTGCAAATGACACTTGCACTTACTGTTATGAGCCAATGCCGGTGACAATAGGGATCTGGTGTTCATGTTCCTCCGATGTGCTAGCCCCTGCTGTCTTCTTTTCTGGAGAGCCAATGCTGATATAGTAGATGGCTGGAGGGCCAATGCAGATGACAGCCGACCATGGAGCAAAAGAATTGTGGTGAATGTGAGTTGGTCTGTGTTGCAGCAAAGTGTGTTTAGGTGCGGTTCCAGTTTTGCGCCGTTGGAGGAGCTACAATGTGCTTCATTGTGCGCAGCCTGTGATTGGTGTTGAAGGCCTAGGTTCTAATGGTTAGAGAATTGTTAGTGATCATGCGGTGTTGTCTTTAGACTTAGACCATGTTAGTCCCCTCTCCAAGCAGGGGTGCACTTCATGGGGATAGTTTCTCCCTCCATGTGTTCATGTGTGGGCTGCCAAAGGGGCAATTTCATGGTCCCACCATGCAAGGCTGTTTGCTGCCATTTGTGAATTTTGGGGATGCACAGGTTTACAAGAATTACGTTCCAGCTCCTTATAATCCCATGTGTCAAAGCTTCACCTTTGAGAATTGGATCCCCTTCTTTAAGCAGGCACTCACGGCGCTGTGCTTGGCCAAATTGGCTAATTCTTCTTCTGTTCAATGCTGGAGGTCAAGTAGATGAGAACCTCCCTACTACATACCATTCTGATATGAAACCGTCATCCAAAATTAAAAAATACCAAAATGTTTTTTTTTTTTTCACATGTCCAAAAATCGGGCCCACAGTCAACGGTGGGGAATTCTCAAATCTGCACCAATTGCCCCACAAATTGGACAGGCTGGGCAGCGGGTAGGTAGCAACAGATCGTCCGGTCAGTTTTTCAAAAAGGTGAAAAATGAGCAAATTATGGTCCTTTTCCGGCCAGGGGGTCACTTTTTCCGCGGAGGCCAAAAAAGGGTCCGGGCGCTTAAGGGTTATGCAAGATCTGGGCCCAGAAATTTCGGGATTGGTTCTTGTCGGCAGCAAAACAACGAGGGAAAGAGTACTGTGAATGCGCCCCAGCGGCTTTGCTTGTAAAGAGAGTCAGACACTGTCACAGTGCACACAACAAACCCACAACAAAGATATACGATGCGTGTGACAACAACATTTTTCATGCTCTAGTGTCGATCCTCTGCATAGCGCTGCCACGTCGTGCGCCGCTCCATAGAGAAGAATAGGAGGTGTCTTCATCGATTGTCGATCTCTGAAATATCAACAGTTCAGAATGTACAGGCTCCTGCACACTATCTATCCTCTTCCTCCTCGCAAGTGGGCAGCGACTTCTGTGCGGAGGTCGAAGTCCTAAGCAGTGCGCAACACTGGAATGTACAGTCGTCACTGTACAGGGACTCTGGAGATTGTTGTATATTAGGGAAGGGTCGTTCCCAAGGCCCTTCCTGAATTTGAGAGCACCGGCAACGAGGGTGGAGCCCGAGTTCCGGGTGCTCGAAAATTCAGGAAGGGCCGTGGAAATGACAATTCCCCATCGTGAAAAACTGGGAAATTTTTCATTTCCCGCTCCTTGCCCCGCAAATCGGGGGACCCTTCCCGTAAATCGGGGGAACCTTGTGGCCAGGGAGGTTCCTTGAATTACAAAGAAAAAAATTTGACAGTGTTTTACGTATAGGGGTAAGTCCCTGGACCGAGGGCATTCAGTGAATGATCAGTGAATGCCCTCGGTCCAGGGACTTACCCAGCGTAAAGCACGGACAGAAATTTTTCAGTTAGCGTCATCATTCTTTGCTGACGCGTCATCTTTCAAGTGGTCCATCCTGTCGCAGGATGTTCACAGAACGCGTAACGCCCTGGACAGGCTGGCGCGGGATGTTCACCAAAAGCGTCATGCCCTATCGCGACTTGCCTCAAATCTTCACGTGTATAAGCAGTCGTCCAAATACACTAAAATTTTCTGGTAGTACTTTACGTATGAGTTTATGGGCAATAGACATTGGACATGGTTACTTTTGTCTGACTAACTAGAAACGCCCCCTTGATACGGAGGAAGGCACCTACTAATGCACAACTGATCTTTTCGTTGTGTTTCGTTTGATTTGAACCTAGCCAAAAGTGAGTGGTACATCTGTCCTGAATAAGAAAGCTGTGTAAAAATAGAATGTAGAGTGGCCTCGATAAGTGTGCCTTCCAGGTGTTCACAGTAATGGAAAATCACTTGTGAATTTGGCTCGCCCTGATTTGTGCCGTGTCATTGTATGGCAGTTGTTCACGGGCAATGTTCGTGCCAAAGCACGAGACAGGGGCAAAGGCTATGGAAAACTTACAAGGCCTGGGACACAAATACAAGCCAATGCCTGAGGCTGCCCACCGAGGAAAGCCACAGTCCAGTAATAACCTGGTACCCAGGTTCACCCGGGTGAGGCAGTCCAATACCGCTTAGTGTGTGCCATTCTTGTGTTTTGGAGAACAAATTGTAACTTGAATATAGTTGCCTTTCAAAGCAGAAAACCGGGGCCACATGTATTTTCTGTACAGTCTTTTCATTCTTGTTGCCTAGGATGTAAGATTGCACAAGATGATTGTGAGCTCCACACAAACTTGAACATTGTTCCCATATAACTAGAATCATGAAACAGTACAGTGAACTGGGTAATCCAAAGTGTCCATATTATTTGTGACACAAAGGAAAGCAAAGAGACCTTTGGGTACAATGTAGCCGGGAAGTAAGGTACTAAACCAACATGACATTTGAAGAATGTTAAGGGAAAAAACAAAGATCGAATGACAGAGTTACGGAGACAGTAATGGCACAAGATATGGCTTAGTTGAGCAAAGGAGCTCTCGATATAAATCCAACACCTTCACCTTTGTACACCTGCAACTGCCACCATTTGGCGTCTGATTGATGGATGTATTTTCCTTTGAAAGCAATGCCCCAGGTGACTTAAACGACACTAAATCTAGAAGTCAAGATTGCACGATGTGATGGGATCCTGTTCGAACTTGTAGACCTGGCAAGATGGAATCAACCCAGGCATTCAGAAAGACACAGACCAGTAATACCATCAGTTGCAAGTGTCTTCGTGTATAACAATCAAGCGAACCATTGAATTACTGTCATTCGCAGGCCCCTTCTTCGACGATCTCGCATCATTTGCCAGAAGAGTTCAGGCCTAATTCAGAGAGTATGTCTACAAGCCTTGTAGTACAACAAAAGTAATCAAAGCATACTCATCTGTAGAGATGCACACACCAGCATGTTATGGCACTCTGCTTAACTAGAACGGGTTTATGGGTGGAAAAGGCCACGGGGTTGGTTGATTGACAGGTGGGAGAAGCTGGCTCAGATGCCATGTGATGGCCAGGGGCTGGAAACCGACAGGTGGTTCAAGTGTTGGTTACCCGTCGAAGAGGTCACCTGACTGAGAAAGAACGAAGACGAAGATCAACCAAAAAGGAAGGACACAGGGATCTGAGGGGCTATGCAGGAAGGACAAACGAGTATTGATATGTGTAGGGATTATGAATGCACGGTGCGGTGGTTGGGAGGTCCGGGTGTGGCACCCCGGAACTGTTGAAATCAGACTAAAAGGTAATATGCACACATCAAGAAAGTCTTCATTACAGTGTAGCACATGAATACTGGACATTACAAAACCCAGCAAGAACCTTTCTCTTACAAGGAGATATACTCCATGGTGACGATGAAGCATCCAGTCACACACACTTGCAGTTACAAATTCCAAATGAACCGAAGATGGAACGCCACCGATCGGGATGAAATGACCTAGCATTACTCAGAATCTAGACCAATGTATTTCATTGGATCAACTACACAGTGAATTTCAATACTCCCACTCAATGTAGTAGTGGATCAATGAAATCGACTCTTCCTCCTACTCATTGATCAACCAACAAAGCTCAGCATATGACGGAAACGGGCAAACTTCTCCGGAGTAAGAGCCTTAGTGAGAATGTCTGCAACTTGCTCATTGGTAGTGATGTACTTTAGGTCGATGAGTTTCCTATGCTGAAAATCACGAATGACATGATATTGAATGTCAATGTGTTTTGTACGCATGTGGAACTCCGGATTGAAAACTAACCGGATAGCACTCTTGATTGTCTCCAAAGACATCTGTAGATGTGGTTTGAGGAAAACCTATCTCAGACAATAATCTCCGAAGCCATACGACCTCCTTTCTTGTCAATGCAGCAGCTATGTATTCAGCTTCAGTAGTGGAGCTAGCAACGCACTGCTGCTTGCGACTGACCCAAGTCACCGGTCCTCCATTCAGAAAAACAACACATCCACTTCTTCATTTTCTGTCATTGATATCTCCGGCATGGTCAACGGTCTCCATAAGCTATCAAGGTATTTGTCCTTGTTCCTACAGTATAACACAGTTTGTAATTAGCAGTACCCTTGAGGTACTTCATTATGCGACTTGCCACTGTTCCTACAGCAAAAGCAATGTCAGGTCTCGACCCCATCATCGCAAACATAATGCTTCCGACGGTCTCAAGGTATGGAAAGTTGGGATCATCCGCATCGTCAACACTTCCAACCTGTAGGTGAATATTTGGATCCATTGGCGTGGAAACAGCATGTGCATCAGCAAAACCAAATTTCAGCAAGATGCGAAGTATATATTGCGTCTGGTCAATATGGCTCCCTGACCACGATCTTTGCTTATACGAAGTCCGACATAGCAGTCAGTAGGTCCCGCTGTCACTTTCAACATGGTATTGAGATGGGTAACAACCTGTGTGAGTTTCTGTGTATCTGTACATCCTCCCAGACCATCATCAACAAAGATGGCCACTATGAGAGTAGGCTTCATCTGGTTCACATAAACACAAGGATCGGCAGTGGTAGCGTTCAACTCATATCGTGTCAAGAACTCATTGAACTTTGAGTTCCAGGCTCTTAAAGCCTGTTTCAAGCCATAGATGCTTTTAAGGAGTCTGCATTCTAGCTTTGACTGACCTTCCTTGACAAAACCTTTGGGCTGCTCCCTAAAGATTTCTTCATCTAGGTCGCCATGAAGGAAAGCCGTTTTCACATCAAACTGTAGTAACTCCATGTTTTCCGCTGCAGCAATCGACAAGATAGTACGAATAGAATCGAATTTAGCAACTGGAGCAAAAGTTTGCTCATAATCGACACCATAGATCTGGGAATAACCTTTTGCTACAACCCTGGCTTTATACCGATCAACACTCCCATCTGACTTGGTTTTTATCTTAAATAATAAAAACCCACTTGTTAGATGCATCTTCAATCCCATTTCTCGTTCCCCTCTGGAGACCAGCAATGAGCCTGAGGTCAATTGACGCACAGTAGATCCTGTAGGAAAGGTAAATCTAAAAGGCTCCCACATTTCCTATGAACCCTATAGAAGAAAAAGAGGTAGCTATTAGCGTTACTATCCGCTTTCCTCTACTCTTTTTAGTATAGTCTTCCTTCCTATATCCTTGATGTATTTGGTTACAAAGTAGAACCTTTCCATATCAGCCTCTATGGCGCCCTCATAGAGATTATTTTTTCCTCTTTTTACTTTTGGGACTTCCTTGTCCTCCTGGTTATGAGCTCTTAGGTGTCTACACCCTTCACACTTTAGAAATAATAAAAATAAAATGCAAGGAACAAATTTTACGAAAAGATAAAATTGAATGTGATGGAATTGGAGGGATAAATCTGAAGAGAACTGAATATAATTTAATTCAATGCGATAAAACTGAAAGGAATTGAATATAATGGAGCTCAAGGGAACTGAATATAATGGAAGTCATTGTGAGAAAACTAAGAGAAAATAAATATAATAGAGCTGAAGGGATACATCTAAAATGAACTGAATATAATAGAGCTAATTGAACTAAATATAATGATGTAAGTTATAAGGATTATCCTATAACTTACAATAATGTAAGAAAGAATGGGTAACAATAGGCAGATGAGAATCTAGAGTACAGTGAAAATGCTATTAATTGGGGAAGTTATGATCTTGATAGATATGTATTAACTGGGGAAGGTAAGAAAACCATCAAAGCGTGGCCTTTCCTTAGGGAGGAGTCAATAAATGTTAGCACGAGATGACAATTTCTAGATACTTGCCAAAAAGAAGGGCCCATTCTGATCTACCCAAAGATTCAAGCGGCGTCTTCTTGTCAGGCCACAGATAGCATTTGCCTCAGTTGACAGTCTCTCCTTAGGGAGAAGCCAAGTTCCAACAAATGTTAGCACTCTAAGATTTGCCAAAAAGAAGGGCCCAATTTGATCTACCCAAAGATTCACTTGTTAGGCCACACATAGCATTTGCCTTAGTTGGCAGGACGCACATCGGGGAACGACGTCTTCTTGTCCGGCCACACATGGCACATGGGAACGGCGTCGTCTTCCCAACATCGCTAGGCACACGGCCACACATCCACAATAATAGAGCCCATCCCCAAGTAGAAGTAAACAACAGGCTAAAAATGCAAAAAATGCAGTGTCACACGCCGGGAACCTTCTAGTTTATAAATTTAGATACATCAAAATTATGTATGAATTCAGATGTAGATTTGGACTTTGATAAACCTGGTTCTCCACTGAAATGAACAATAACCAATAAAAAGTTGGCCAGGGCTGCAGATTTTGCAGTCAAGGGTGGAAAAAGCTGTAGGCCTTTAGGGGTAACTTTCCATTAGAGGCCGTCGATGAAATGACCTTTGATCACAATTCTAGTGAGTGATTTTCATGTACTGGTAAAATGCGTGGTGTAAGCTGAGAGGATAAACAAGGGTGATTTGGGTATGACGAACACCACCAATTGGCGTTGTAGGTGGGTAGGATGAACAATATCCAATGTTTGAAAGATAATCTCAACCTACCACCCAAATACACTATACCTCTACTACGAGCCTTGCACTTCACAGCTATTACATCACTCACATCCCTAATCCTCAGTAAATGAAAGATTGAGAGAGCTAGCCAAGTGCTCTGACAGGTTACGATGCGGATAGAGCCCACACCTGGAAGGGGGCGGTACCCACAAGGAGAAGAGGCTCTTATGTATTTAAGCTAGCTTCGGTTCGGCGTCATATATATATATGGGTAGGATGTAATTAGGGAGGGAACATTCATTCTACTGCCCTAACGTAGCACGGGACTGTGCTCAGATCTACACAACTTGGCCGTACCGTTTAGTCATGTTCCTTACTATATTGCCTACCGTGCCACCTCTAATTTCATCAAAAAATTTCTGTCAGAATTGGAATCTTATAACCATTTCATGAGCATGAAAATATTTTGCAACCTTTGCAAAATATGGAAACAAAATCACAAATTTTACTTGAAATTCCAAAAGAGTGGCTGATCTAATTGAGCCCAATTTCCATAAGAATATAGGTTGGGCAGCTTTTCCTGGGCATACCCCCCCTTTGTTGTAATATGGAGGGGAGTCAACACATTGCAATTTCAGCACTTTGCCTTTATGTTAACGAAAAATGGGGTTTGTTGTTTGAAAAACAGAACGGTCCTAATGTTTTCAATCAAGTCGGGAAGGGCTTCACAAATTCTTGATTGATTCCATCCATGTAATCCCCTACAGATGGGGTTTGCACCAATGTTGGACTGGTATATGCACTGGTATTAGATACCAAAGTCTGGTATCATTTGGGAGAATACTTGGTCAAATACTAGACCAGGCTGGTATCAGTTCTTTCATACCAGTCACAATACCAATACTCCGCCACTGTCTTCCTCATTGACTCTGTTATGTATATTGTATTAATTTATGTGTACATATGCCTACATACTTTGTATTTAAGTAAATATATTTATTTATGTATATTTTATTTGTTTTCACTTGATACTTGCTATTTGATAAATTTGTAATTCAAGAGAGAAAAAAAAAATGGCTTTGAAATAATACCAGAGGTGATATCTCATACCAGCTGGTATTGTGGTCATGACACTCATACTCATACTTGTATCTGAAAAAAAATACATCCACCATTATATAGACGGGAATGGTCTGAAAGTTTTTTGATACGTTTGGTACCACGACCAGATGTAAAAAACTTGATACCAATCAACACTGGTTTGCTACTCATTGTTTCTTTTAAAGCTTACACAATCAGCCACCCCATTTGATACAAGAAACCCCAATCCACTTTGCCCTTTTTGTGCTCATCTCTCACTTACCAAATAGCCGTTTGCATCCAAGTAGACACTCGGGTAGACCAGATTTTTCCTACAGATGCTGCATGTTGCAGCTTTGGATTCCGTTGAGAATCCAATGTGTTGAAGTGAAACCAAGAGGCCGCCCCATGGCTGCTTAGGCATTTAGAGGTTAAGTGATACATGTTTAAATTTACTCCCTACTCGTGTGCTACTCTCTAAGTCTTCATTATTAAGGTTTCTATTCATTTAAAGATGGTTTCCAATTTACATTAATTTCCCAAGTGACCCGAATCAGGTCACTCTGAATTTCCACTTCCACCTAATTTCAGCGGATCTCCTCTGATTGGGCCCACTCCTTAAGCTTTTATGACAAAGGACTTGTCTTGAATATGATGCAAAAAGAAAAATTAAGAAAAAACAAATCACCTACAAAAAAACATCTAAGGTAATTATATCAGATTTTGGCCTTTTAAAGGGCTTATTAACTGCTGATGTGGCGGGGAAACAGGCCCAAATTATAAAATCAATAAAGTTAGTAAAAATTAAAAAATTGTAAAAACCAGTGTGGGAGCATTACATTACATCCACCGCTGGGTTTTAGAAACTTTGTAGAAAAAAAAATACTTCATTTGGAGGCACATTTTTCCTTGTCGATTTTTAGATTTTAACCCTTAAGTAATTACATACAAAGCAACCATAGGTGAAAAAAACTGTTGGACCTGCAATTTAGAGGGGTTGTAGCCATTCCACTGTGGATTTGAAAATGGCGGGTCTAGGGGCAAGCAAAATTGGATAAAGCCAGGTATTCATTTGGTCAAACCTATTTTTTTTCCCACTTCTCCTTTGAGACCTGAAATTTGAGGTTTGGACCAATGCTATAATCTCACAATTCCCATGGTGGAATTGGCTCATTTTTTGATATGTTGTGCATAAGTGAGCTGGGCCCACTTCTATACGGCTGGAATCTATGGATGATTTTTGGTAGGTTTCTGCGGGCAATTTGCTGCAGCTGGGTACCCAAAATTGTTAAAAACTCCAAAAAGGGCTTGGGAAATTAAGGGTTAAAAGGCCGGCTTGCAGAACCCACCAAACTAAGGTTGAGGCAGAAAAAGCCCTGTAGAGCATATCACCAACTCTAGTACCCAACGGCCTCCCTCCACATTGGCCCTCCATTACTCACCCTTTTTCCAACCTTCAGAAATAACCCTGCTAGAACTTGGGACCCTTATTTTTGTCGAACTCTATTTAATGAGAATTAGAAGCCAGCTTACTACAATTCAGACTCCAGAGGCCTTCGAGATAATTTTTCCTAGGTTATGGTTAATTCTCAATGGATATTTTAACCATGATTAAATAAGATAAGATAAGATAAAGATAAAGTTTCTTTAGCGTCCAGTGAATTTACAGAGCCTACTGCTCAACACACAGGCCATCGAGGGCCCAATGGACAGTCTGAAGGCACATGTTGAAGGATTGAATCACCTAGGTTATGCACAGGCAAGGCACAAACACCCAACCACTGGGCTACCTGCTCAAAGTTTGCTTCTCTACAAGGCCTACTCAACCCACAACCCATGGAAGGCCAATGGAGAGTTGAAGGAACATTTGAAGCACAGAACCCAGGATCACCCTGATTATGCACAGGCAAGGCACAAACACCAACCACTGGAGCTCCAATTCCTTCACATAGTGGGATGGCACATTGTCCTTGGACTCTTCACCCACACCAAAGCACCCTGTCAAAAAAAATCGTGTTTGAATGAAATCAAATTGTAGCATCAATGAACTTGACATAGCTTTCGTATAACCCTTTTCCTCCCATGGGGGATACATGAACAATTAAAAAAAGTTGCTCTAATAGTACACTCTGCCAAGTGGCCGCAGTCTGAGATTGCCCGACCTGGCAGCGGACAGTTGCAAGGGGAATTGCAAACCCGAGAAAGATAGATCAGCCAGAGATAGGTAAATCAGCCACAAACCCAGCAAAACCACAATGAAGGAAGCTGAGTCAGCCATAGAGCGCAAGCACGGCGTCAATGGTGCGGTTGCAGATAGGACATTGATGTCGGATCCGGTGCATCTCCTCTGCACAACCCTTGCACATGCGATGCCCACATGGGATAAGGGCAGCATCCTTGGGCATGTCAAAACATATACAGCAAGACTCCTCCATAGAGGCCGCCAGGAGCGCTGTTTCCTGAAGACTTGAGGGCAAAGAATTGTCCGGGAATGGATGGTATAGGGGGCTTGAGGCAGACAGGTCTGAGGAAGACAGATTTGGGCACTCAACTACCGTCTCACTCAACATGTCAGTAATGTTATCAGAGTCCCTGGTGGCTTGTGCCGAGGGTGGCCAGATGGGGAGAGTAGTCTGAGGGAGGCCTTCCAAGATGGAGAATAGAGGAGGTGGTGACCTTGACAGCCCACTAGTGGCAGGGGGGTCTTGTGGGATAAGAAAATTCCAGTCACTGATACACGAACCTGTCACAATGGGTTCGACAGATGATGCCAACGGGGGCCCAATTGGTTGCGGGAGCTTGGCTGGCAAAAATGGGCGTGCATGAATGTTCAGCATTGGAACCTGCAGGGTCGGAAGCAAGGATTGACCAGGAGATTCAGAGTCTACCACACTTTTAGGAGAAGGTGGATTTGGTGCCCTTGCTACCAGTCCTGGAAACTCTCCAAATGAGGCACTGAAGAGTGTGGAGGAAGAGGCCAGGGTGCCTGCCAGGTGGGAAGGTAAGAGGGTGGCAAGCAGTGCAGCAAGAGAGCCCGTTGAGTTCGTGCTGGGTGACAGAGATCCTGGCCAGTCGGAACTCAGCTGCAACCCGTTGTGGAAGTTGTCTCTGTAGGTCAATAGCTGGGGAGAGGCCCACTCTAAGGCTGGTAGAAGGGAAAGTTGAGAAAGCCCTGAGCCTGCAGGCAGCCCAGCTATGGAACCTCCAGCAGCATTGGTGCCACAATTGCTTGTGCTGAATCTTCTGTCTCCCAGGCCTGTCTCAAATGCGTAGCCTCTAGAAGAAGCTGGGAATAATTGAGGAGTGATTGGATTATGTCCAGAGGGTGACGACAGTGACCTAGAAGGTGCACGAGGAGGCATTATCACTGAGCGAGCAGAATGTCCAGTGGGAGGAAAGCTTGCTGACGAGCGCACTGGAGTGGGCAACAAAGGTGGCATCTCTGGGGGCCCTGGGAAAAGCCCAGCACTTGACACTGGGACCGCTGGGAACATTTCCTGTGTTCCTTGCATTCGCATAGGCCTGCTAGAGCTGTTGTATGCTGGTACCAAGTTAACTGAACTTGGGGTGGGTTCCGGAAGCTGAACAAACTGAGGCGGACCTTTTGGTCTCCGCCCCCGAACCCCTCTCTCAAGCCTCCCTCTTACATATGGTGACAAGGGTCCTGCCATCTTTTTGGGCTCCGCACTTTCTTTCTCTTTCCGCCGCCTCCCTTTATATACATCTGTCCAGGATTTCTGGTCAAAAGTCTCACTGTTCACAATAGGCTCCTCAATATCCTCCACTCTGACCACCTTATCTTCTTCCTCAAGAAGGACCCAAGTGGAGGGCCTCCCCCCAACAATGTCATCTATCGTGTCTACATCATCTGCTACCCTTATGAGGGGGAGTTCATCTTCAAACCTGCTACTGCAATCAGATGTAGACTGTGCATCCCCCGTTTCCACCACTTGTTCTTTTCCTTCAATCTCACACAGTAGCGATCTAGCCAAAGACAGTCTTTCCTCAAACGCAGCAGCAAACCGGGGCATACCCTCAACAGCCAAGACAGCTCCTTTCAGACGCGAGCTTGAGGCTTCAGCTATCGCCGCCTCCAACTCTTCCTGCAGAGCCCCAAACCTTTCCATGCGTTTCACACGTTTCGCTAGTGCTACCCGTACCTTCTTCACTAAGCTCTCATCTGCCTCACAACTGCGCACATCACATGCTGCAAGGGCAGCCTGCATCTTCTCCACCTCTCCCGATGCCATTGCCTCACGAAGCTCTGTATTGAGTCTCTCGGGCTCAGCTAAGGCATCAAGGTCTTCTGACTCATCTTTTGCAGCCAGCCCTTCTCCTTCTCTCCGAGCTTCTTCCTCAGCAAAGTCATTCTCACTCCTACTGTCAACAGCATTGCTGCAGGCGAGTGTAGCTTCTGCATCAAGAAGTTCTGCAACCATCTTTGAAGTTCCTTCCACCATAGCTGCTGTCAGTGGGAGCTCTCTGCCCCCCTCAGCTGTCTGGTCATTTTTTCCTTGTGTTTTCACCCCTTTCTGTGCCTTTTTGTCTTTCCCTTTGCTACCTAAGGCACCCCTGCTAACTGCCACCACTTCTATGGACGACTCAATTTGGCTATCACGATCCTGACTATTGTGGTCTATCGTGCAATTACCCAAGGAAGACAACCCCTTATCCAAAACATCAGCACCCATAACCGTCTCTGTTACAACCTTCTTAACAATAAAGTCCAATTCAGAAGTCAGATCACCCGGCGATTCAAGGGATGCAGCCTCTGCAGTTTCTGGCTGGGACCCACCAAGGATTTCTCCCATAGACCTGAATTTCTGGGAATGCTTTGGGGCTCCAGTACTCTTAAAGGCCTTTTCTGTGTCCATGCTGGTATCAGACTTCGTCTCTCCAGCAAAACCCTGCAGTTTGATGTCAACTGCCTCACTTTCTGCAGTATCTGGGACCTTGCTTTTACGGCCCCCGTGTCTGCTCTTGGCTTTTGCTTTCTCCCTTGCTCTTCTTCTCCCCTAATGCAGACAGTACAGCAGAAGAAACCATCAATAACAAGGAAAAAAGACACATTACTCTGTGGATTGGTTGAAAGAAACAGCAAGAAGAATGTGTTCCATGAGAACCAAGCAACACATGTAAGTACAACTCATGTACTAAAGGGAAACCAACACTTACGTGTCTTCCATCAGCTTCTAATGATCTAGCTTAGCTGGATAGTTGGATCAACCACTCCATAGCATTCATCAGCCATAAACCCACAGCTTTGTTGCGGTAAAAAATTTAATAGCAGTGACACCAGAAATGAGTACTACTTGAAGCAAGAGGGGGGAGCATTCACAACAAGCTAATGTGCTGCTACCATACCTGCACCTGAGCTTGGTCCTTGAGGAACTGAGCAGCTTTTGACTGCCCAGATTTTTCAGCATACCACATTGCACTTCGGCCCTGCACATCCACCGTAAGCAGATCTACGCCCTTGCTTGCCAGAGCCTCGAGGCACATCACATCCCCTGCTTCAGCTGCCTCATGCACCAGCAGCTTGCGCTCCTCCTTTCCTATCCTGAACCCCTCCCCATCTTGTTTAACTTCTATTCTAAAGCAGCTAATACATGACGTGAGAAGGCAGAGAGGGAAATAAAGGGAAGTTTCTCTATGTGACAGTGAAAGAGAGAGAGACATGGCCAGATCAATGAGACGTCTAAGATGTTTCTGAACAGGGTTGAAATCTCCCTGGTATCCTCCCCGATTCTTCCTTTCTCCTTCCCTCTTGTCTCTTCTCTCTTAACACTGGAGGCGCTATTGGGACACTTTGACAGATTATCTCTCAGCAACTACAAATGACATACTGGCTTGGTTGGGAAGTCCCCGTACAACGATTGTGGACTCAACTGTGAATTGCACTTAATCATCAACGAACAAATCATTTTTAGATTCCTCTGATGCCTTTCCACCAGTCCAATCTTGGATAGGCAAGGTCAGCATTGCAAAGGTTATGAGGTTGTACCTGAACACACCGAGCCTAGCCAATGCAAGTCTTGCAGGGACGCACACTTCTGGATGGACTTTCTCTGCTCTCTGTGACTGTAGCTTGAGCCCAGCCAGCCCCCCATATCGGTGGAGCGCCACAGCTACTGCCTGCTTCAACAGAAGACTCGAGCATTGATTAACAGCCCAAGAGTTCCACTTGATTCTAAGAAAAACACATACTGCATCTTCCTACAATGACTTTCTTTGTTTTCATTTTTCCAAAATGGACTGCCAGTTCAGCAACATGCACATTCCACCGTACACAGCAGAATTCAATGCAAGATACCTTGCAATGCTGATGTGCAGCTATAGTGCTCTTACCCTCAACATCCTTCTAGATTATGCCATCCAAAGTAGAGGTTTGCTACCCACCTGGATCACCTGGATCAGTCCAACAATTGTTGGTGAGTAGGAGACACTGCGATCCTTAACCAGGCCGGCAAGTGCCCAACAGGCAGCACACTGAATGCGCATGTCTACAACTTCACCCAACCCATGATCAACTCTTTCATCTTCTTGTCCAGGCCTCTTTGCCCCTCTCATGACCTTGGTATGTGCTCCACCCGTAGAAGCATCATGTTCGCTGGCAAAATCAGTAACATTTTGAGTGCTTTCCAGTGTACAGACGTCAATATTGGTTGGTTCTGTTACATCCTTCTCACAGGAGTCTCCCTCACTCACATCCGTCACTGAAAGGTGGGCTTCTGGATCAATGTCCATCTCAATGCCATCAAGCACTACCCCAAAGCTGACAAATGACTCATGCCTCCAGCTATGGACACGTTCCATAGCACCTAACACAGCCTCGATTGCACCAGCCTCCACGAACTCATCGCGCCACTTTGGATCATGTACTGCCATGTAGCCAATCACCAGACATACATGTGCCTGCAAAGTTGTGTGTTGCACACTGTGATCAAACTGCAATAACTAGGTAAGAGAACACAATACCTCTAGCAATCTTCCCAACGACATCAATTGCAAGTGAGTAGCTGTAGACATCACAAAGATAAAGAGTCACGTCGATACAAAACGGGAAAGAGAGTAAGGCACCTGCATCTCTGCCGCAGATGGCCAGTTCATAGACTCTTGCTCCAGCCGCCCCAACAGTTCGACTGCAAACGGGGGTCCACCACAACCAGGGCCTGCAATAAGCCCTGTTCGAAATAGTCCCATTTGGGCTGCCCTGTCCAGAACCAGTCTTTCCAGTTGCAGTGTCCATTTGCCTTTACCTTGGTTGCCCTCCTCTTCAATACCCTCTACCTCGAGTCCTGTGTCAACACAAGGTGCTAGTCCTGTACCATATGAAAGACCAATACCTTCTTTATATATGTGAGTGAGTCCTACAACCATGGCCCCACTTCCTGAACTGCCCCGCTTGCGACGATTCCACTTAGCGCCTCCCCCAGGCACTGTGCGATAGATTGCAGCATTCCAAAGTGCATCAAAATCAGGCTGCAAAAGGGAGTCTAGCCCCAGTGCATGCAAGCCATTCACCTGAAGAAAACATCAAAAATTAAGAAACTATTAAGAAATTTCAGCACCTCTTTATGTGCAAATTCAGTTAGCTTGTCCACTTCAACAAACTGTAAGCACTAGTCTCATCAAGAGGCCATTCATCTTGTAGTTTAGTTCTCCAGAAAGCTGGAAATGCAGAGCTCACAGTGGGCAGCAGCGAAGAACTTCCAGATTTGATTCAAAAACTACTGGACTCACGGGCAATTAATTAGAAGATCATGACAAGGGAGATTCTCATCAGCTTTAGTGCAGCTCCTCCAGAAAGGTGGAAATGCAGATTCCCATACACAATGCAGGTCCATCGGTGAGCCACAGCAAAGAACTTCTTGACTGGATTCCAAAACTACTGGACCCACTAACCACCAATCAGGTATAGCATCATTACCAATAGGGAAATTCTCTTAGGAGTTATAGCAAAGAAAACTGCAAAAAGATTGTACTAATGAAATCATTCCAGTTACAAATTTTCTAGATCTACAGAACACATGTAGTCCCAGTACTGCAGTTCATCCATTCTTTGCCTCCCACATCATTTACTTGCATAACACTGCCAGTAGTGCATCTGTCTCCTATCCAAATGGTACATTCTCTCCACATGACAAAGGAGTGTGCCCAGGTGGCAGAATTAAACTTCAGCAAGATAAGCGGTAGACTTCACCTGAATCTGATTGTCTTCATCATACCGATCCAAAGCAGCGAGAATAACATCCGCACCTCCAGCTGCAGCAATTGATACCTGGGCCCGAATGCTATAGCTGCAAACTGTGGTTAGCACGCAACATGCTTGCTGAACCACTTTCCTTCGCTGGTGAGCACTGCCCCCAAAAGAGAGAGCTTTCTGCATTGCCCCAAGCACTGCCTCTGCTCCACAACCACCTGGGGCAAAAACCTCTTCTATCTCCCGGACAGTTGCTGCAAACACACATGCGCTGTAGAGAGCCTGAAGTGCAAGGCTAGTTACATCTGGACGGTTTTGATTAGTCCAATGATGGACAAGATCCACTAGCTGCATGACTCCCACTTCTCCCTCCCCCCTGCCAAACAAATGACACAAATATTTCTTAAATAAACATGAGAGTTAATACAAAGTTCAGACCCACTTTTAGCTTCAGCTCTGAATCTACCAGCTTTACAATATAAGTGCTTGCATCTTGAGAAATATGAGCATCTGAACTTGACAAGAACACAGCCAGACTACCTAGGATTAAACCCACAACTTACCATATCCGTGACTTATACTCCTCCCGGTCACTCTCAATCCCAGGCTTGAAAAGGTGCACATTCTCCCAAGTGAGGTATAAGCTCACGAGTGCATGGCATGCCCATATCACTGTCTCAGCATCCTCTAGCTTGTAGAGCACAGTCCGTATTGCCAGGATTGCATTCTTCACAGACATTGGGAACCCAACCCGTTCTGCAATTTTGGCCATTGATTCTGTTGCCTCCTGCCAAGCTTTGATGTCCTTCACTGCTTGCTGCTGGGAGATTGTATCCAGCTCACCATCCCATTGAGTTCCGTGTTCTTCATTGCTCCCCTCAACATGTTCATGAGACCTGTCATTCTGTAGGGAAAAAGCTTTCCCACTGCCATCAGTCTCCCTGGTGGAAAGCGGAACGCTTTCTTCATCTCTCACTTGCATGGCCAGAGACCTAGAGTCTTGCATCTTCTCTTTCAGATTGTCCCTCTCTCGGCCTTTATACTGTTCAACTATGGTGTCCATATAGGCCTTTACTTCAGAGGTAGAATGTGCATTGTTGTTAAGAGCCATACTGTGTGTCCAGATTGTAAGGGCATCCAGGGTGGATCGAGAGTCATTGTCCTCATCAATCGGATCATCCTGTGTCTCATCAGAGTTCCCCTTGCTAAATGACCAAGCTGCCTTGTCATCTACATGATCTTCTGCTGTACTCAGAGAGGGAGTTTCATCATGCTTCCTGTGCTTGTTATAAGACTCAAGAAAGTCGGACGTAACTCCTGCGGATATGCCCTTCCCGATGGCCATTTCAGAGTTTCGAGTTAGGTGGCCAAATACATCGTCCATTATGCTCCCAGAGCTGCGCACCAGCTCTGCCTAACTGAAGCAAAAGAGTGGTTCTGCAAGGCTGCAGTCTGTGATCGTGCACACAGAGATTTGCTAGCTGGGGTTTTGGAGGGAACCTTGGCTGCCACCCCCCGTGCCGCCCCCTTGGCAGGTGTTGGGGCACTGCTGGATGCTGTGCCTCCATTGTAAGAGAGAGCCATGGTCCCAGATATCATGCACATGGCTGAAGTCGCCTGAGATAGGATCAGGTTGGCAAGTGCATCAGAGGGAGATGGGACAGTGGAGGTCGAGAGAGAGGAGAGAGGAGAGACTAGCTGCCCTCGAGAACTCGTGGAACTGCTAGGCACTTTTTCAGTGACATCAACTTCCAATCTGGATGATGAATCTGCAGGTTGCAAGTTAGGCAATGGACCACTTTTAAACCAAGAAGAGCCTGCCTCCAAACCTGAACCAAATGATGGTGGCTTTTCTCCTGCACGTAGATTTTTGGTCAAATTGAATGACGTCATAGCATTCTTGAGGCAATTCTCCATCAGGCTTTCTCCCAATGCACCTGAAGAAGAGTCCGAGGTTAGCGATGGCCCAGCTCTGTGGTCCATTGAAGATGGAAAGATTTTGCCAATCTGAGGAGAATTGAATGGAGGATCTGGAGACTTGTTCGCATAATCAAGTCTGCCATGTAGATCTTGTCATTACCACCTCTTCTGCTGAGGTTCCAACAGGAAAAGCTTTGCCCCCAAAAGAGTGTGCCGTTAGACAAGAATCAATTTTCTGAGTGAAGGAGGAGGTAGACAAGGATTGAGGAGCGGGGGATGGAGAGAACAGTGACGAACCGACTAGACGAGTTTCCGAAGACACAGAGGAAGTAGTCTAAGAGCCTGAGCTTGTGGAATTTGAAGAAGCGAGCAGTGTTAGCGGGTTTGACATCCCGGCTGAGAGATTCCACGACCACAGAAGTACATAGGGTGTGGGGGTCCATGTAGAGGAGAGAGATGGGGCATTCGTAGATGCAGAAATAGCGGCGGAGAGGCTATGCTTCGCAGCTCTTCGCCCCATGGAGACAGGAGTAAGGCGCTGGGCATAATGAACATAGGCGAGAAACGCTTGCTGTAAGACTGCACACCGCCACACTTGAACTGTCTCCACCTTCTGGAATTCACGCATGGCAGCCATGGTCACCTCGACAGACATGTCATTCTCCTTTCCACGTCGTCAACACAATCCTTCCCTGGAAAAGTAGGGGGAACTGGCACTGCAATACTCTGATTGGCTGGCTCACCTCTAAGGCCACTGTCAACACTACAACTTTGTAGTGGTGGTCTTCCTTGTGGAAATTTGGCTTTGCTAAAAATCATTATCGGTCTAGATGTGAGCAATCTTTTCTCAAGTTCTGCTGGTTTACTGTTGCTAAGAGGCATACCTGAAAAAATGCACTGAAATAGTTTTAGACACTTTCTACTCTATTTGGGTGGATTAGCTCCTATAAGACACACAGTGGACCACTTTTGCTACATTTGCAGCATTCGGCTTTGAAGTGAGTAACCACACCAACATTCAGCCATAGTCACTGGTAGAAGCGTGGGAGAGTGGGCAAGATAGAACCTATGGCACAGATATTCTTAACAAGCACAACAAACCTACCACATACCTGGCAGGGGCGAGATGCTCGATGTTGACATGCCAGCATTAAGGCTCTCGCCAGAACCCTTGAGAAAGCACCCGAGTGCAAAAGTGCCATTGCTCTGCATCGACTTAGACTTGTTGAAGGTTTTCATTGCACTGACCACTGCCCATAATGTCCGCCCCCACGCTTCATCAGGCGATGTTGGTGGGCCTCCTTTCCTCTCCCCGCGTCCACTGCCCAGCTTCTGCTGCACGCCTTCCGAGCTGCGCTTTATGGAATAGCTCACTGACGCATCATGGCCAGAACCCCCTACTGGGACAGGTACAGGATCTGAAATGGGACATTAAACACTGAATCAGATTCTTTTGCTTCCATGCCCATAGCAATGGACAAATTCACTTTATCGCACTAAAACTCAGACCTGCATGTATTAACACCAGAGTATTGCTGACACCACAATATAGTTGGTGAGATGAGCCTACCCCTGAAACTATTATTTTGTCTGTATGCCAAAGAATATCAACAATTCTCATGGTGTAGTTTCTCTTCTGAC
The DNA here is from genome assembly GCA_030704615.1 of Takakia lepidozioides. Lineage (NCBI taxonomy): Eukaryota > Viridiplantae > Streptophyta > Takakiopsida > Takakiales > Takakiaceae > Takakia > Takakia lepidozioides. The sequence continues at coordinate 51,525,861 of CM060731.1, forward strand.
CTGGAGAGATAAGAGGTCCACTTCGTTGTTCCATTCTCTGCCAACGTGCGAGCCATGGTACCTAGCACATTACATCCTTCTTGCTGCATCATTTCATTCATACGACATACAGACTAGTGGGCAACCCAACTACAGCAACCACCGCCCCATTTCGAACCATGTTGGCAACACTACGAACGCCTGCACTGTGAACCAGTGTCCAGAGAGTACTACATCCGTGCCATTGAATCCTGACATCCTCTGGAAACGCCGTCATGGCTGAAATAAGTGTCCGGCGAACCGTCCTGCCTCTCTGTCTGCATCTTTTGTTGCTCGCAGGGGCCTTTTGCCAGTTCCCCATTCAGGGGTACCTAGGCCCATGCGAGTGGCCAATCACTTGAAGCGCACTACTGCCTGCTCTCTGCAGCATCATCATCATTGCGATCTTTATTAAAGCAACCAAGAGAAAGAAAAAATATCATGACACAATGATACCAGGTCAGGGAAGGAGGAGAGGGCAAGAGTCCGAGAAGAGCAACAGGATCAGACCAAAACCTACAAATTTCGAATGAAGAAATGAACAGTAGGAAAGGTTTACCTGGACCATAAGGTTCGCCCGGTGGTGATCCATAGAGATAGTAATGGCCGCCCAGGCAGCATGGCCAGTGGCTTAACTCACTGGTCTGGTAAGGGAGCCCAGGGTCTGGCATCTTTCTGCCTGCATCTCGGCATTGGTCACAAACTCACGCATTGCAGCTATAATAAAGGCAATGCTTCATCATCACACACGCACTTTGAATTCGTTGATGAAAGGTGGGCAGACAGGGCCCGTAGCGCTGCTTTGCCCACATACATAGAAGACAACAACAACAAATTATGGACATTACCAAAGCTATCACATCTCTCCGTACTATGGATTCTGAGCTCACTTAAAGTCCTAGAACATGCCGAAGTCCCTTCTTGAAGTGATTAGCCCGACAATATCTGCGGCATGCGATTCTGTGGTCTAGGTGCAAGTTAAGGGCAGCAGGAAGCCCCGCTCTTATGGTCAAGCCTGCTGCTTCAAGGGCTTTTTGAGCCTTATTGCAGGCCTCTCAAGGGCCAGTAAGCCCACCTCCACACACAGAACCCCCCGCGCTCCCCCCCCCGCGACCCCCCCACCCTCACCTCACGCCTCCGTTTATACAGCTGACGTCAATTCATTACAATCTTGTTCAGTCAAGATTGCACCGAATGCGCCTAACGGTTTAATGTATACATTAAAAACAGATTGTTGATAAATCTCAGCTAAGTTAAGAGACTTTTACGCAATTAAAAGAATCCAATTAAGCAGGTTGATAGACTATATACCGTCCAGATGTGTCTTACAATCTACATGCTTGACGGAACAAAATAATGTGGTTGACGAAACTATTAAGAGTTCTGAGAAACACACACCTGCCTGCGTGGAATGCGCCTCAATATCACAAGATTTCATTGCGTTCATTCAATTGCACACTGGGCCTTCAGTCTTCACGTGCCAGCATTGGCACAGTTGCTGCATAGGCTACAGCAGCTAGTGCGGATATTGAGCTAGCTGTAGATTCTGACGGCATGCCACTGCAGAGAGATGACACCACCCCACCACTCTTTCCAACCCCTGCACTCACAGCAGCTGCTGCATAGCTACCTGAAGAAGTTCTCAATGTAATTTTTGAGCGTCCTGGATCCTTATCTAACCCAACAGCATGCTCTGTGATTTGAGGCACCACTGGACTCAACTGAGTGGGAAGTTGTTGCCTGAGGTTGTCGGGCTTTATTACCTTGGTAGCAGAACCCTTGAGCATCTCCTTGCCAGAGAGGAAAGGAGGTATGCTCGCAGAGGATGCGCTCGAAGAGCTCTCACTAGAACTACTTCGGTCACTGCTGCTAGGAGGTAGAATGCTACCCAAGGAGTCAAGGCACCAACTAAGCAGCATAACATTGTCTTTCAACACTTGAACTAAATCTACAAAGGCCTCTGTTAAGGCTACATACATTTCAGCTAAAAGTGTCTTCCCTCTTCTCCTCCCCATTCCATTTAGGGTAGACAACTTTCCACTACTGGCTAGTGCCTTCCCACGCAATGCTGCAGTGGTCAGTTTATCCAGGGCATTAAACCCGGCAGCCACAACATCAGAGAGACCAGCTCCTTTGGCAAGAGAGAAAGCACTCGATGCAACTTTCCTCCTTTCCTCACTGACCGACCGTTCAGTTGATTGATATCTCTTCTCTTGCGAAGCTCCCTCTCTCCATTTCTCACCTATATACCTATTTCCGGAATCACCATCCAACAAAACTCTGTCCATCCTCCTGTCCTGGAGTTCAGACCCTCGTTCAATGTTGGCACTCTGCTGAGCTGAACCCCTCCTTCTCTCCTCGCACACAGACAAACAAGCAGCTTCGGAGTTGTTCTTTGAGTCTGTTCTTTCCTCCCGGTTGCTCTCAGGAAAATTACCAGCCAAGGGTTTCCTTTGAAATCTGACAGGATCCCTTCTCTTTGCGACTGGGAGGGCATCATCTCCAGCAGCTACCACAGCAACTGGCTGCAACATGACAACTAGCAACCCTTAGCTCTGGTCTCCCACCACTGTTTCCTCTCAGAGGTCCTCGCAGTGCCAAACAAATAATATCCTTCGCCTGTCTGACTGAGCAGATTTCTGTTGTTCTCCTTTGGTGAGGAAACATATGAGATATGGAGGGCTATCATGCAAACATAGACGACTCACCTTCAAGTTTCCAGATCATGATATGGGGGCAGTTTCAAAGAGAAGGCCTAGATACTGCTGAGAACAACTACATAGGTACCCACCTGCAATTTCTTGAACAAAGGCTGCAAAACCGCATATCCTTGGCACTCTCCTCCATTCTCTACACCTTTCCTGTCCTTGACACCATCTTCAGAGAAGCTCATAGCTAAGCCGGATGAAAGAACACTCTGTTCGCATTCCTCCCCTACCTCACCATTCCCAACCAGCTCAGAACTTGCTTCTATTTCTGTACTTTGGACAAGATCCACACTGCCAGGAACAACTGCCTCACTATCCCCTGTATCCCTGTCTCGTGAACATGCTGTATTGTCTTCCCAGAACTCCAACATGGAAGTTCCTGTAGGTCTAGTCCCCACATCCCCTCCACCCAAGACCTTCCGCATGACAAAATCCTTCTCGGAAATCCACTGTGTCTTTGTAACCTTGGGTTGTGACCCCAAGGACCCCACGCCACTCGGCAAACCCCTCTCCCTGCAGCTGACTGAGTCTCTAGCTATCACAACCCTCCGGGACCCCAGTACCCGGGTACCCAGGCGGCCCCTGGCTCGCACTACCCGGCCCTCACCATTCTTCCGAGCCTCCTCCCAGTCCTTAACTCCCCCACCAGCATTCTTATTGGCTCGATCCAAAGCCTCTGGATGTGAATGTAACAGTCCCTGAGAATCCCCTCTCCATGGTGCTGAGGAGAAATCATTGCCATTGGATCCTAATGAGAAATCTAAGCATACATTAGCATCCATTCCCTCATCTCCTCCACCATCTTTGGCATCATCTTCCTCTTCTAATTCACCAGAGGTGCGCTGTCGCTTGCGCCTGGACTCATTGGGAGCAGAGCTTGAGGGCCCCATGTCAGATCGCAAAGATGATGATGTAGGAGCAGACACCGCCAGACTTCCCTGCTCTTCAGTCAGTTGGTGACTACATGCCATGCAATCTTCCTGTTGTTGAGCAGCCCCCACTTCATGCGGATGATGCCCCTCTGCATATTCCAAAATCACCAGACTGACATCAAAATTCTTCTAGTAACCTTACACAGAGGCAACCACCTACATCCTGAGGCAGTCCTCATTGGAACAAGCAAAACTCGTAACAAAGCTTCAAAGGAAGGCGTCTATTGGCACCCATTGCCATAAACTCCCCACCCCAGCCATGTGTTTGACTTCCACCTCGTCTTATAAGACCTCAGAATCCAATGAAAAACTTGCTGGGATGTGGCATGCATTGAACAATAGGCGGTTTTTGTATAGCCACAAAGTATTTGAAAGGCAAAGTGCTACCCCTCTCTGCTACCATACATCGAGGCGAAAGATGCTATTCTACCTACCTGGAAATCGAAGTTTGGTACATCGCTATTGGTGGACCTTTAGATGCAACACTGTCCTGCCTCTAGGGAAATGGGATTTTGGAAGGGTTTGGTGAAGACAGCCAGGTCCCATAGTCCTTGTGTTTCTTACAGTTACACACATAAGATGCATGCCAAACCATGCAATTGAATTGACCAGAAGATGAAGACTTGTTGACCTTGGATTTGCCTCTTAGAATATCAGAGGTGGTCTCACCTAAATCGGACTCCAAAGCCTTGGCCTCAGGACCTGACTTGGAGGACCCAGATCGCCCAATCTTCACAGCTCCTTTGACAGGTTTTTGAAGGCCGTGCCAACGGAAATGGCGCACCGATGACGCTATTAACCGCGCTCCATTTGCTGACACGATGAGAGCAACAGCAGAGGGTGAATTCGCAGCATCCCCTAACTCCTGGAGCAATCGTTCTGCCACATCTGTGTCACCCCCTTTGATGGCCTCTTGCAACCCTTTCACATACTCATATAAAGCATCATGTTGGAATGCCAGAGAATGTGAGTTGCTAGAGCTGCTGACGGAGGTCGCGGTGGGAGCAGCTGCCGAGTTTGAGGGCAATGGCGAAAAGGAGGATGTGGAAGGGCAAGATGAAGTCGAAACGGAAGGGGAGCTTCTCGCTGAAGAAACTATTGAATGCGAATTAGAAATATTCGAGGATGTGGTGGCCGAGGAAGAAGTGGGAGCTGAGGAACGGCCTATCAACTCAGAAGACGCGCCTGTTGCAGAAGTGGCGATCGACACTGATGGTGAAGCTAGAGAAGTAGAGATAGAGGTGGAGACAACCGGGGAGGAACCAGAGAGTTGGGAACCATTAGATGGGCCACAAGATGACGAGAGAGTGCTGGAAAAGGTGGGGGTTGAGAGTGACAGAGACGACGGTAATGGTGACGGAAGGAGAGGAGGTGCAGACACATTGGAGGAAGAAGATTGAGAGAGAGGGAAAGCTGAAGCAAATGATGCCATGGATGGAGCTGGAAGTGATGAAGTGAATGAGGAAGAGGACGCAGAGAAAGGAGAGAGAGAAGCTGAAGATGCTGATGGCAAGGACTGAGACGGAAGAGGCATGCCATGGTGGGCCTTGACAGAGCTCCGCCGGTAGCTTCTCCTTGCAGGCTTCAACGCAGCTGTGCGCTTCGCCATGATTCACATACGCCCATAGGCTTCGCTGCAGAATTCTAGCATGAATTGTCTTCGTCCTCCACAACCTGCCCAATCACCCAGATTTCGGTCAAGGGGCAGCGGATTGTGGCAATTCAGATCTGACACAACAGTTGGAGTAAGAGACGGATTGTGCTGCTTGCTTGCAGGGTATGCATCCCCTCTTCTCACAAACCTCCTACAAAAAACCCATGTAGTCAAACACTGCAAACTCTGCAACAATCCAACAATTGACACAGTGCCACCCCGGCCTTACTACGAAATGGGTTTCAGATCTGAGTCTTCCGGAGAGAAAATGGAGGAACTGAAGAGAAGTAAAAAAGAGTGACGAGAGGGAGGGAGAAAAAACAAGGATGCAAAGCATTGCTGGCACCCCCGCTCAAAAAGGAGCGCCTTGTTGCCACCGGCTCAGTCGGTGGCCTCCATCTGTGCCCGCCAGATGGCCACGCTGACCCGGAGACTTTTGTCCCTGTTCGCCGGGTCAGCGACGTGGCCCTCTCATCTCTCAACGGGCACCATCGCTGCAACAACACTCTCACTCACCCGTCTCTCTGATCTCTCTCTTTCGCTCTCGCTTGAGTTGCTGGCCCGCTGCTTTGGTGGCGGCATCGCTCTCAGCAACGCAACGCAACAAGCGCTGGTGCGAGGCGATGGGGTGCAAAAGTCACAGGATTTGAATGAGTGGGGCCGCGCTGCAGTCCCTGCCCAATAATGCCCCGCCTTCAATCCCTCTCCCTGGGCCATGAATACACCACACAAATTAGGGCAGCCATGGATTTCAGGCAATCTGGACTGCGTTGCAATGTTTGGAGTAGTAGCGGGCGAGGACCCGGGTAAGTATGTTGTGTAGTGTTCACCCTTCTTGTCTGCTTGCAAGCTATTATGGAAAGGGCTAAACGGACTCGCTCCGGCGCAATGGTAGTTGGCATGCTGAGACATTGGGGTGCCATGACGCAAGCTACAATTTTGAGGTGAACTGCCACAAAGTACGCCAAAGTAGTAGCATCTTGCATGTTTGAAAGAAATATACCAAACAAACAAAACAATTTAAGTAAAAACATGTCATGGCAAAGTGAGTCTTTGGTTCCTTAGAAAGTACCAACAGTTGGTAGCTCAGTTGGATAGTGCAGTGTCACCCATATGATTATGGGGTCAACTTAGCTACCTTGATGGCTGTGATAATAATAATATTTAACATTTGACGCCTCCCAAAGGAAGCGTAAATTATGGTGTCTCTTCACCTCGGAGGGTTACTGCCTTCGGCTAGGAAGGTGGACACCTTGTGACACCAATCGATGGATTGAACCCACAACCACTCCCGAGGTGGTATGTGCCCATTACCACTGGGCTACAACTTGGTTGTCATGACTCCGGTATGTTCTTCTCCCCCCTTCCCTTGGGCAGGCGAGGTTACTCTGAAAGAGGTCATTTTTTCCTCTCACTATAATTAAGGGGCCTGATTTGTAAGTTGTCGCCCCAGGTGTTTCCCTTTTTAAAAATGGTTTCATGGTTTTTGTGGACTGAGAGCATTCTAGTGTCATGCTAGTAGGTGGTTGGACTTGCACTTCTTCATCATAAAATATGCTGAACGTCACTCTCACATGGGTTTAGGCTTGTCTCCAGTTGTACATAACGAAGATAGCAAAAGGCACATAGCATGACAGACATGATATACCAATTACTATTATTATTTAGATAAGAAATAAAAGGGCCATGCCACCTTTATTCGCCGCCTCGCCCCACGCCTCTTGGCAGTAGCACCGCGCAGGTCGCAGGAAAAATATTTCACAAAATATAGAATTTGTCTACCTCTATTCCTTGTGCCACAGGGAGACTTTTGAGTCTTTCATCACTTGAGGCTCCAACAAAAGCTAAAACGGCCTTGAGGATGGAGGCCCTATAAGTCGTATTAAAAAGAATCAAGGAAAAAATGACCTCATCAGGGCCATAAGACAAAACAATCATGGGGAGCCTCCACAACGGGCCAAAAACAAAGCCACAAAAGGGCAGCAAAACCAGCCATGGTTCCCCAGGAAACCAGAGATCTAGGGGCTAAAACTTAGCACCATCCATGCTGCTGAGTGCAAAACACTCGCCATAGTGCGATCCAAGGTGCTGGCAAGAAAGCTAGGAACCTTTTTTTCGAAAGAGATCAGGGGACAGAGGCCCTATAAAATTTTATTAATAAAACTGAGGAAAAAATAACCTCGAAGAAACAACACCATGAGGATGAGAAAGGGGACACTGCCCCGTGACAAAAAACCCAAGCAACACTTCAGGAGCTATGGATGAGTAGGTCCGCAGCTAGGGGATGCTAGAGACTAGAGTCTAGCGCCTAGAGGAGTCAAAGGAAATATGGGCTTTTGATTTGCCCTTCCTAAGGCGCTTGTGGCGCCAGTTGTCATCTGATTCTTCAGGCTTAGTAGATTTACGTTCGCTGATGGAACTGCCAACATGTCGGGGAAGCTGTCGTTGCAGATAATCTTTGATTCAGAGTCTCTTGTGCACAGTCGCCCGGCTTCTTCCCCACGAGTTACCAAAGCCAGCGGATAGCTGAACTCTCCTTCTCGTTGCACATCTAGAAGTAGTTGCACATAAACACGCCAGACATTCCTTGCTTCAGACATAAAGTTTGAGTGAACTCTATGCAACACTAGATTGGCACATGGTTGCACCCCCGCATAAACAAAAGAGCACCTGCACTTCCATATGTTCCAAAGGGTATGTGCTCTAAGAGCTGCCCATACTGGAAAAGTGCTCCAAATTTACCCCCAGTCCATGTCAAGAAGCAGCACAGAATTAAGGAAAGAGAAATCCACACGTCAGGCTAGGCCACATAAAATCTGCTGATAGCCCGCCAAACAAAGGAACTCAAAGGGCACTCAAGTAGGCAATGCTCTATTGACTCGGAACAATCCGAGCTACACAAGGTGCAGAGAGGAGGAGGGTCCAAAATGAATGAGAACATAGGAAGAATACGGTTGACGATTTTCCAAAGGAACCCACTGACTTTCGCTGCTCTATCTTTCCTCCAGAGGTCCTCCTTCCATATGTTGCCAGTTAGTAGGCAAGGAAGACAAGTGACACCATTTAGTGTTCCATTTCGTAGAAAATGTCACAGGGGGTTTGAGCAATGAATAACCAAGCTTCACCAAATAGGCAGAGAAGGGGTCATGATCAGTGGACATCCAATTCCACTCTGCATGGTCAAATTGAAGATGTTGCAGGGGAGCCGAGAGAAACCAAGTGAAAAAATTGAAGTAATGCGCCATGTTAACTGGGGGGACTGGATTACATTTACCCGACTGTCGACAGAAAACTCTGATCGCATAAAGGCCCGACTCCTCAAATATCGAGGGAGGTAAGGCGTTCCATCATAAGCAACCTTGAATGACCAGCCAGACAGCCGTTGGGAGTTACAGGATTCAACGTAAAATACACTAAGAACTAAGCCTGACTGACCCTTTCCCAGCCACAGAGAGAGAGAACGGAGATCAAAGTTAACATATACATAATAATATGTCATTACATATATAATAACATATATTAGTCCAACGAGCTGGGATCCCGCTAACCAACAGCTGCCAGGCAGCAGCTCTCCTTAGCAGACAGGGATTCCATAGCAACAGCTTTTCCTTTCAATTGTGGTCCCGGCTCTACCATAGTTAAGCAGATCAAGGCGTTATTCAGAAACTTCAGTTGGGGCGCCTCGGCCTCCAGTCAAACTCGAAGGGCCCTAGTCAACTGGGCTCAGATCACACAAAAGAAAAAGTTTGTAGGACTTGGCTTTATCGACCCTTTCGCGCAACGTGGCTCTCCTCGCAAAATAGGTCCCCAGGATGTTTCTGAATCTCTTTTCCCTTTGGAGTGTGCTCATCCGTGGCCATGTCATGGATGCCAGCCCAACATCTGGCAATTGGCCGCAATCTTTAAGATGGATAGTTCAGGGGTCTCGGTCCTCCAGAGCTAAGCCCATGGGTTCATCGGCCTGACAGTCTATTTGGGCTGCGTGGACCCGCATGCACTCTTTGGTATTCCAATCTTCCCCTAATACGGTGGAGGAAACGTGCAGGGTTTTCTCACTTTTGTCATATATGGGGTTCCGGGTTCGTTTCTTCCTCAATTCAGCTTGCATTTGAGCTTTTGAACAACAGCTTCGCAACGATGGAAGTCTGAAAGCCCGTGCCCCACCAACTTGAAGCCAGCGGAGGCCCAGATCGTGGCCCCAAGATGCAGTGTGTGCGATGGCAGCGTCTGGCTTAATCTTGGAGAGAAAACCAACTGATTTCGACCAGTTGACCTTTAGCCCAGAAGCTGCGCAAAACATGTTAAGAGCCTGCAGGGACGCCCGAACATTGCTAGCAGAGGAGTTTATATCGATCAACAAGACGGTATCGTCAGCATATAAGGAGGCTTTGTTGCTACAGGTAGAGGGCAACGAACGAGGGATGCGCGCACCCCTTGAATGGAGGAGTTAAAGTCCATCAAATGAACAAGGGTGTCAGCTGCAAAAAGGAAAAGAAAAGGAGCTAAGGGGCAGCCCTGTCACACCGAGCGATGCAAGGGGAAGGAGGAGGAAAGAGCCCCATTAACCAAGACCTTGCTAGAGGCTGAAAAAAGCAAAATCTTAATCCAGGAGAGGACGTTACCAAAGAACCCCAGTTTCTGCAAGGCACCTAGAAAAGGTGGACGCGCTGCCCAAGCAAGCGTAACTTATGGTGTCACTTGACCCCATAGGGCTACTGCCTTCCGGTGGGAAGGTGGACACCATGATGACAGGTGGATTGAACCCACAACCACTCGTGAGAGGGTATGTGCCCTTACCACTCGGCTACATGCTGGTTGTCGAGGCACCCAGAAGAAAGGACCAGTCAATGTTGTCAAATGCTTTTTCGAAATCAAGCATTAGCAAAGCCAAGGGTTGATCCGATTCATAAGCCTGGTTGCAAGGCTTCAATGGTGAGAAGGATGTTGTCTAGAATCATCCGATTTTTCATGAAACTTGTTTGCTCCGGCCTAACAAGCTTATGCAGAAAGGGCTGCAATCTCAGGCCAGGGCTTTGGCAATTATTTTATCGGTAGAGTTCAAAAGAGTAATAGGCCTAGTATAGTTATAAGTGATACGATCCCTCTCACCTTTTTTGAAAATCAATGCTATGACTCCTTGGGACAATTGAGAAGGCATAATGCCTTTGTCTATTAAGTAACTGCTGTAGTGTGGACTGAAGGGGAATGTGGAGGCCAAATTCCCTTGGGTGATAATGTCAGGCCTATGGACTTTTTCAATTTTCGGCCGATGTATGTCATGCGAAAAATTTGCAGGATTACAAACATATATGTCTAGACTCCATGGGAAGACGGAAGGGGGGGAATAAGCTGGTACCCTTTGGTTGTGAAGGAATTGAGGGCACGGTTGGCTCTCCATATCCTCATGGGTGTGAAAGAACTCCCTGATAGACGACTATACTAAAAAGAGGACTCTTATTCTTCAAGTGTCATTATATAGTTCGTCTCATGAGCCGCAACAGGTGGGAGGCAATCTTGTGATGCCTCCACCTTATTGGTAATGAGACTGTTGTGGTGGACAGTGGACAACCTGGTTTTGACAAATTTGCTAAGACACATTGGTTGAGAGAGTGTCAAAACTCCATGAGATTGTATGCCAAATTCTATCACCCCGAAGTACAAAATTTTGTGTGGATGAGATGATGGTGAAGTATAAAGGGAAGTACAGCAGAATCCAACAATATATGGCCAAAAAACCTATCAATGGGAAATTAAGATATGGTGTTTGGCTGATGCCTTGTCTGACAAGGTATATTGAGAAGATGGAAATGTACTTGGGGAAAGACGACGCGATGGACTTGACCCATTGGATGGGTTACTCGGTAGTTAGTCGTCTTGTTTCTGGCTTTGAAGGTATGGATAATTTCCTTACCAGCCCTGTTCTATTCTTTGATTTGGCTGGCAAAGGTATTTATGTCACTCACACACCCAAAACTATCAGAGTTGGATGTCCAATTTGCTTGGATTTGGGGAGTACCAATGGTGAGAGGAGGAGGCTGTAATGGACTCGGATGCACATTTTAGGGAAGAATATGATAACTTTGGTATGGTGTATGATAAGAAATGTGTTCATTTGCTTTCTACTAGTGTGAATCCTACTGATGATAATTGTTTTGTTAGCCGCTGGCACAATGGTACAAACATCTTGTGCCCACCTCTCCTCTTCTGAAACACTACAAACAGCATATAAAGGGAGTAGATGTCCAAGACCGATTGCGGGGGTACTACAGTATACAAACCCGTGACCACAAGTAGTGGCATAGGTTGTACTTCCATTCAGTGAACATCAGCTTGGTCAATGGGTACATCATTTACTTGGAATTCATGAGATCCAAGGGTCGGTTGCCACGATCCCACCTCCTCTTTAATCTGGAAGTTGATAATGGTTTAATTGAACGGTGGGTTGGTCCTAGGAGAACAATGATGCGAGGGGCATCTGTACCAAATCCTGGAGCAATGCACTTCTCCCTTAGGAACCTTAAGTATGAGAAGAAAATGTGTCTAGCGTGATGCAAGACAGAAAGGTATTTATGCACCATGTGTGCCCCTCTGTTTGGGGGCCTGTTTTGTTGCCCTTCACAATGCTGTAATGTAATTGGCTTGAGACATGTGGACTAACTGTCATTGGTTGTTTGCTGCTGCAGAGAGACGACTGGTGGTATAAAAGAGGGGGAACCCTCCACACACTTTTCATATCACATTGTGGTGTTATGTCTATGCTTCAATCCACTCACTTATCTAGGTGTTAGTGCTATATGCTTGGGCTAGCTTTGAAGAGGACTTACTAGTGGTGCAGGTTGGTTAGAGAGTCGCTTGCCAGATAGATGGATGTTGGTCCTCTTGTGGTATAGTTGGTTAGGGAGTCGCTTGGATAGATGGCTCTTGGTCATTGTTTGTAGTCTTCGTTAGTGAGGCTGGTGCAAACAGCTGGTCAATAAGGCTTACGCTTCTGGTATTTGCTGGATACATTGTGTGCAGGTTGTTGGATACTTTACCTCAATGTTGGGCTGATGCAATAGGTTTTGGTACATGATGTTGGGCAGGTTAGCAACAAATTACTTTCGTAAGAGTTGGCTGGGGGGGGTTTCCTTCCTTGTGTTCATATATGGACTGCCGAGGGGGTAGTATTATGGGTTCAAATCCCACCCATAGAGGAAATATTTGAGAGCCATTCACAGAATGAATAAGATGGCATTCAAAGCAACAAAAGCCCGCTGTGTAAAGAAGCCTACAAGAACAAAATGCCTTTTATTTTCAGAGCACAATTTTGAATTACACAGTCAACCCCATTCAACTATCGATGAATGCATCCAAAGATCTCTAACTTGTAAACCGAGCTAAATGAATGTATTTGTGGGCAGTATTCTTGTTCGTTTCTCTATGTAGCGGCAGCCAAAGCTGCAAGAAAGATGATTGAGGTAAATCCGATCAAATAGGATAAGCGATAAAAATGGACTTTACAATAAGCAAACCATCTGGTGAGAGTTCGATAAGGAGTCATTGTTTTGGTCATATTAAAGAATAAGGAATGGAAGAACATGGATTTGCTCTCACTAAACATGAAATCTGACATCTTTTGCATGGGTGTAGTGTGATGAGTGCCAAATCCAAAGTCAGGCTGAAGGAGGAATTGTGGGAGCATTAAGAGAAACTAGAGTAAGACCAGTAAGGTTGGATTGGAGAAAAACAGAATGTATGATAGCAAACCCCCATACCTGAGCAAAAAGACAAACGTAGCCTGGACATGGCACTCGATCACGGGCAGGAAAGGGATTTTGCTGGGAGGAAGAGAGTCATGTTGGGGTGGTTTAGAGGTTTAGAGCATTTCGGATGTCGGATACTACTGAAACATCTAACTCATTTGCAATTTGCATACAATTTCCATAGATTTTGAAACTGCAGCAGCAGCTGATGCTCAAGTCTCTTTCACTCTGGACAGCTTTGACAACTGCGAGGGCCACCGCAGCCTCCACTGTTCCCCAGAATGACCATATCTTAGGGAGGGTAAAACAAATACCTTGTTGAAAATGTATTATTTTATCCCATTGGTGTTCAAAACTTTAAAGTTCCTTCCAGAACTGCGATGAGTAACCCATGTATTGAAGGGCAGGGAATCAAATTATGTGCCTTCAAGAGAGTATTTACATGCTAGGAAAGCAGGGCTATGGGGCTTCACCATTGCTCCACAGTCCAGCTTCGGTATTTGTGTCCTCTACATGTCCGTAGCATATGACTTTCCAATGAAAATTTGGGAAATTTCTCACTAAAGGGAGGAGAGGGGGAGGATGGGCTTGCCCAAGTAGAATGAGTAATCGCACACAGCTCCTTAGTAGCTACCTACCCTACACTACAGTACCATCCCTCTCAACCAAAACCAAAGCCTTCACTGGCCTCATGTATAGCCAACAGCAGCCGTTCCTGCAGCTGCTCTTTAGAAGCGTACTCTGGTAGATCCAGTTGGTTGAAGCTGCACCATAATTTCCAAACCACAGTAGAACCCACATCCATCAGAGGCACACAGGTGGGAAATATAAGAGAGGGTTCGAGTTTCAAGCAACACATGAGGGTTGAACACAGTTTTTCTTATCTCTGTGATCTAGGATTCCTCCTTACCTGTATCACTCACCAGTCCAGAGAACACTGCCACACGGGTGACTGTCTCGCACAAACTACAAATACACGTAGCTTGATGGAAACCTTAACCCAAAAGTCAAACAAGTATAAATCCCCAATTACATAAGTGAAATTAAGAATTTTGGGTGGATCCTAGTTCCTGAACTGCAACAGACAAGGATACATTGGATATGGGGAAATATGTAGGCATTGACCAATTCGGTTAACTACCTTTCAAACATCAGTGACGTAAACGAAATTTTTCAATCCATACTTCCTTGAGCTGAATGATTTTGGTTGCGATTTACTAATTGACAATAGAAATGAGTTCCAACAACTCACCAAATTCCTATGGACACCTCCATCATCCATTTCACAAGCACAACAAAGAAAGGTTCAGCATTTCATGAACTCACCAGGTGTGAGCAGAGGGTAAGCGCTCTGGAGCCCCATAAGCCTTATGGATCTGAAAGCGTTGCGGACCTGATATGCCTTGCAATGCCCGGAACCCCTCTAGAGGCACCTGTTTCCAATATCACATTCTTTCTGTTTAGCGTACATCCCAGAAATAGAGAAAAGAAAGTCTCCCTCACCCCCTCTCTCACCAGACCCCAAATACATTGTACAAACCGGTCATTATAAAAACGAATGGTCTACCGAACTAAGAATCTGAGCATAACTCCATTGAGATTCAGATCTTATGAAGCGAGTTAGAAAGCCCACCTTGGACGTGCCAGTGATAAACTGCAGGAGGCGGGCCATATCCTCCTTGCTAAATGAAAGCACCACATCCCAAAACCACTGGACCACTGGTGATGCTGCTGTGTAACCTGTATACTCTGTATTGGCCTTCAAGTCCTCCACTGCCACAAAGTACATCAGATGGGGTGTGAGACAACTCCCAGGGGTTGCCGTATTTCCAGCAGTTCCACCACAGTACTTGATCAGCCAGACCATTTCTATTCATGCATCTCTCTCTCTCTCAGAAATATATATGCCTGCTCTGTCAACGGCCTTCTCTGGAAGGTCACAGTATACCTCATCTACAACTGAATACTTCCCTTTGTATCAGAGCTGAATCACCATGAAATGCTTTGATTGATAGTGCAAGATCTAAGAGCATGAGGCAACACAAGGGACTCATCTTTGCATTGACACTAAACTACGCATTTGCTCCTGCTGCATTGCTTCTAAGGACATGAAAGTGACAGGGAAACCTTTTTCCTGTGACTTGCCTATCTCGTGCATCTGATTGCAACTTAGAACACCCTACATCTGGCTTTTTGTATCGAGACAGATTGGGTGTGACGGTTGGTTGGTGCCTAAGCCAGGCTGTTAGATATCCACAAACATACGTGGTCACAGCACGTCGTGTTTTGTGTTTCCTTCTCTGCTATGTATAGTTCTCTTTTCTTTTCTGGAAGTTCTAACTTACAGTCGATTTCGGGAAGGCCACTAATGAGAAGCTCCAGCTCCTTGTCATTGAAGATGGAGATGACCTCCCGAGCCACCAACTCATTGAAGCCCTCCAAAAATGCCGTGATCTGTGGTCGGATTGCTGTGGTCAAGCGATGCTCTGCCACTAGGTCGACATATTCATGTTTGTTCTCTTCTGTCACCCGTATGTTGCGGCCGCCCGATGTCAGCTCATAATCCGTCACCTGTAAACGGAATAACACAGAGGCACACATAAGTATCATTCACAACCACAAGAAGCAACGATGCTAGTGACTTAGGTCTTGAGTGCATGATGGTTATAGACACCTGAGATGAGTACAATGACTGCAAAGAGAGCATGCACGCTTTTCTGGGATTTTCCTCACACAACCAACTGTCTCAACTTATCCCACAGAATGCTTGCTGGGCACTAAGCCATAACCACATAGCTACATACATATACATGAAGTTGCTGATACTGGTACGCAAGCCTCGTAGCAAAACAAACCACAAAGACAGTTGCAGCAAAGTAGTACCTCTGTCTTTTCATACAGGATGTGCTTCTCCTCATCCGCATCCATGCTAAACGTCAGATCCAATATGTCACTAATGTCATTCTGCAAAACAAATCCGTCAGCCAACACTTCCTGACCATGTCGCCATGCACTTATCTGTCTCCAACATAAATTTAGTGGTTATAAGTCCAGAAGCTGATTGTATCATAGCTGCCCACTTTTTTTTTCAATGAGCACATGTATCTAAAACTTGCTTCCAAGATCAACACAAATCCTGATAGGTGATCATCTGCAGGTAATGTCT
The DNA here is from genome assembly GCA_030704615.1 of Takakia lepidozioides. Lineage (NCBI taxonomy): Eukaryota > Viridiplantae > Streptophyta > Takakiopsida > Takakiales > Takakiaceae > Takakia > Takakia lepidozioides. Next base: position 51,542,081 of record CM060731.1, read on the forward strand.
CTCTGCAATTTGACTTCATGCCTAGAGCTGTATCGCTGAGGGAAAAGAGTCAGATTTGCTCCAAAATCTACTCCGTAAGAGTTTTCTTACCATGGATTAAATCAAGGACAAGGGAACTATCCCCATTCGGACAAAAACGCAAAGAAACATTTACCTCCAGCATCCACTTGAGATTCTTGTAGTAGTCAGGATCGATGGCCTCAATATCGTGATAGGTCACTTTCACCCCCAAAATGTGCTTGTAGAAAGACCGAGTGAAATACACGTCCAGCAGTTGCCCATCAAACAACGCCTTGGCCACCTAATATGTCATCCACATCAAAGGCCCACACCACTTGAGTCATCTTTCTCAATGTTACCTAGATAACATCAGTACACAATTGTGTGATTACTGGCACATGCTATTAAATGGTAGTTCCCAGGAGGCATACAGTGAAACCACAGCTTGGTCTCACAGAACATAACTATCGAATAACAAGTTTGAGGGATCTAACAGAAGCATATATATGCTACCGAAAAAAAATAGCTGCACTAACCTCGTGGCAGGGAAGAAGGAAAGAAAGTTATTACACCAACAAGGAAAATAACAAAGAAACTTCAGAATATCCAGAAGACAAAGTAGAATGACAAGAAACCACTTCAGAAAACCACATGAGATAGACAGATGGAGAAGGAGGCATGCGTACCACACGACCAACAAACTTGAAGTAGGATAAATGCTCAGTCTGATACACTGAGTTGGGATTGGGCTGGAATGTAGATTCGTTTCCAACTGTGGTGAAGAGTAGGGCACCCTTGTCAAATGTTACACGTGACAGCAGCTGGTACCATTCTCTTGTCAATCCACCAGCATCAATGCCTTCCTCCCCTTGAAACTGGACCGTGAGCCGGCCCTTCAGCTCCTCAGGAGTGCGCATGCGTAGCTGGTTATATGAGTCTTCAAGCACATATGCACGCCTTACACAGATACGGAGGGGAGCGTAGTGCTGCTGCTCATGCTGCTGCCGGATCCGGGACCGAAAGTATGCACGCTTGTTGTCGAAGTCAATGAGTCGCGGCGTCTTCAACAAGAGGCAAAGAGACTTCTCAAGCAGGCCTGGGTTTTGGCGCACAAATGCATTCAGTAGGCGCCTGTGCTTGTCTGCAAACCGCATAAATGTCATTCCTTTCTCGCCCTCAAGCTTCTTCAGATGCAAAGAGGGTGGGGACCGTGGGGTTAAAGCCAGGTCTGATGAGGAAGATGCTGAAGCCTCCTTGATCTCGCGTGCTGTTGCGCTATTGGGTTCCTGATGTCCAGCTGGAGCAGGCCCTGCCCGCAACTTTTCACAAAAAAAAAAGAAGGCTTCCACAAACGGCAACACCTTTTGTGTCCCAGGAGGGAGAGGGGGGGGCACACTTGCAGCCCCTGTGCCAACAGCTGTGGCAGCTGCTGCTGCTGCAGCACTATTTGATGGAGCTGAAAGTGTAGAAGTATTGCCCAAACGCCCTTCAATCTTTCCCACACACACACTCAAACCATACCATAAAATCTCAAGCACCCCATTCAGCTCCCTCACCACCATCATGCCCTCTTCCTGTTCCTTGTCTCCCAATACTACAGTATCTAGCTCTTTCTCCTTCTCAATCCCACCAAGTGAGGTCAGGGCGCTTAGAGCTTGAAGAACCCGTAGGATTGCAGCCCCTGCCATGGACGTTGTGCTTACAGCACCAGTATCCGCATCTCCCAAACTATGCAGTTCCTCGACAGCAGGGCCGCTGAGCAGGCGTGCCGCATCAGCCAATTCAGAAACAAACAGGCGTCGGTGAGGGGTGGCTGCAGTTGCCAACTTTTTCAATACCTCTGACACTCGTGAATAAGCCATGTCTGACAAACTGCACAAGAAGTTATGCTTTTAGTACCAAATCACAGAAATAGCTGGCGTCCCTTAATGAACCAGAACTGCAGGTGTAGACATGCATATCGTTGAGGCTAGTCAACCTAAGTGCCCTGCAAGCAAACCTAAAATACATCTCTTGCACCCTCATCTCTCTGACTTCGACAAGCACAACAGTCTAAGGAAATTAAGTGACAGACTCACCCTTCCCGTGCTAATAGTTTGCACAGATTACGCAGCTCCGGCTCTGGTAGGCTGAGGAGAACAGCAGCTGCATCCAATTTATGATCTGAGCCTGAAGTTGAAGGCTCTACCTCTTCCCCACTGACGGCCCCTGCATCTCTAGAAACATCTGGCCTAGGTGCTTCTGTCTCAATGCTAGCACCCACCAGATTTTGTTCATTCCTTGCAGCTTCAGTACTCTCACCAGGTGTGGCAGGTGCTGTCTCGGGCTGAGAAGCAGCTGCCTCACCAACTGAAGGGGCATCCACCCCACCTGAGGGACCAATGATTGCTGCTGGGGGTTTGGCCTCAGCTTTCGCCTTAGTCTTAACTTCCACCTTCACACCTGCACTGCTCGTCACCACTTCCAGCAAACCCATGACCTGCCACATTGTTCCAGAGTAAATGCAAATTCTGTGACAGCCTGTACCTTATCAACCAGTATTGCAGTGCCACAATAGAGTCTGCAAACTAGCCTCCCTGCACAAAACAGTAGTACCTCTATGGATACAAAATCAAACCCACATATGGTGAACTAAACCAAACTCGTTAACCCACAAAGAATCAATCAATAGCACGCAAACCAACCATGAACACTAGGCATGCTTCAAAGCACAAGTGAGAACCATATAGAACATACCTGCTCCAAATGTGCACTGCTCAGAGAGTAAAGTGGCTGGTTCAAGAGCTTTAGCAGCAATATAAGTGGAATCTCGCCGTCGGGCTTGGGCACTTGCATTGCCTCGAAGGTGCTTGGTCCATCAACCAACTTAGCTTTTCCCTTTTCCTTAGCCTTCTCAGGGGAAGCCTCCAAGGCCACTGATGATGAAGGTCCCAATGGTTCCAAATGCAGTAGCAAGCTGGCCACAAGGGAATGGTTGCGGGCTAAATAGATCAAAATTTCCAACACACGCCGCGAGACCAGCGGCGGAACTCCTGCAGGCACACCATTCAACCACAAAGATCATCAAATATAGGAGAACTCTAAAAGTGTCTCCAACCCAAGTGCAACAATCCAGGTCGCAAAGGCTTCCATGGACCACCAAAGACCTAGTAACACTTCCTGACAACTTAAAAGCCTCCACACAGACAAGCTCCTTAGGTAGACAAACAAACCCCTAAACATTCAACGTACCATCAGACAACTTGGAGCGAGCATAGACAACGTTCCACTGGCATCCGTACAAACGCTGGGACGGGGCACCATCAGCTGATGCCGTCCCCATGGAGACGCCCTCGGCTTCTGGACGCAGCATATCCAACAAAAGATGCAGCAATGTTACACGTGTCACACTATGTGCGCACAAATTCAGGAGTAACCGTTGGAGCAGTCCCTTTACTAGCGGCTGCAAGCAGAAAAATGTCCCATGAATAAGATAAACCAGTAGTACTTCCTGTCAATTAACCTTGCCATCTGTCAAACAAGAACCTCAAACTATGAGATAACAATTTGCGGATGATCAGCAGCTAAGGTGTAATAATAAGAAGTCCAAGATATAGTTCTCTACAATAAGCATGAACCTTGAAGGAGTAATATAACAAGGCATAGAATGTGTCTAGAGCATACAATTCCATTACAATCAAACAATAACAACACCAATGAACAGAGCAGCTACAAATTTTGAGAACACGACACAATGTCAGAAAGCAAAGCATGCTGTCCTTTGTTCACTGTAAATAGGATTGTACGACAACAATCAAGCTGCAACAAGTTGAAGAGCAGTGAATATAAAGTCACTCCTTTCAAGCCAGAGTCTACCCCAAAAGCTGTAAACAAACGGAAGGATAGCCTAGTCCCTCCTGCCTCCCAACAGACTCCCTACCTGGGCGAGTCGCAGAAGGCGAAGCATTGCCTTCAAAGCAACAGTGTCCACAAGAGGTTTGCCTTCGGCCTCCTTTATCCTGGTAGTGGTACTGAGAGCAACAGGTCTGCGGCCCACCGTGATCCCTGCTCCAGCTCCTACTCCTCGATCCATGGCTGCTGTACCCGTTCCTGCACCCACTCCGAAAGTGTTTCGCCGGTGGGCTATACGATGTGCTCCCCCACCAAAAAGACCACGTGCTTGGTACTGGTTCATTGCCCGCTCCCTTAGCAGTTGGGCTTCAGCAAGCAGTGCTGGTGGGAGAGCAGCCAATACTGCCTCTGATGATGTCAGGAGCACCTGTGGTTCACGACAGAATATAGAGGTGATTTAGATTAGGAAGCAAAACTTGTAGACGAAAGAGAAACAGCATATGAGATGGTGGCACTAACATACTATTGCCACTCTTTGCACCAATGATCCGTCAATGATTAGAAACTGGGAAGTGCCAACCTCCTCCCGAAGCTCCGCAGGGAATGTGGCAATAATGGAGGCACTGTCCATATCGACAGGCTGCCCTTCTATTTGATGTGCTTGCACTGCCCGCTGTGCCCGCTGCTGCGCCAACACCTCTGCCTGAATGTCAGGGGGCAGGGCTGCCAAAAACTCTGGGTCAATATCCTCCGCAGGAGGAGGTGGGGGATTAGGAGGTCTCACAGCCTGGGTTTGCTGGGATGCTAAGACCTCTGCACGAAGGTCCGCAGGTAGTGCTTCAAGGAATGTCGGATCAATTGAATTGATACTCGCATCTCCACCTTCCTGTTGCCTACTAGGAACCTGCCCAGAGAGGTCAGTCTCTTGCCCAGCAGTTGCAACTATATCCACTTGTACTCTGAGGAGACCTGCCTGCCTCTCTGCATCGTCCCCTGGTTGACCAGCAGTTCCCCCACCCTCCATATCTTCGTCTGTATCCCCCCCTTGGTCTCCTCTTCTTTCACTACCTACACCTCTGTCAACTGCACTAGCTGGCTGCATTTCGGTGGCTCGTAATCGTTCGGGGCCTGTGTGCCGATCCCCTTCATCATGCCCGTCTACACTCCCTATCTCTACCTCCAAACTACGGAGGCTCTCACCAACTGTAGCTCCACTTCCACTGCTATCTTGGCTACCAGCCTCAGTATCACGAGCTACACGTTCACTCCTCTCATCGTGCATTTGAACATCCAAATCAGCACCAGCTCGGTTGCCAGCTAGATCCTCTGTCCCCAACCCGCCTATTTCACCCCCATTATTTGCCAATCGTAGACCACCTACGGAGCTATCAGTCCCACCCTCCACATTGGCTGGTTCAAGAGCTGCTGCGTTTCTACTACCCTGCCGTTCATTCATACTGCTCTCAGTGACCCGACCGGCAGTGTCTGGTTCAACTCCTTCAATCATATTGTCTGCCGCATCTGCACACCTTGCATCTGCGGCATCGATGCTGGTAGGTTTTCTTGCATCAGCTTCCGGATGGGTAGGTGGGGCTTCATCCCCAGGTACAAGGATCTGCAAATGGGAGATAAACTGCTCTTCGATGGCTTGTGCCACTGCTGCAGCATGTGCACCTGCCTGTGGCTGGCCATCATCAGTCCAGCTACTCAAACGGCCGTCACTCCGCCCACCTCGTCGTCCCATGAGATAGACGGGGTCCATTGAAAAGTCAAGCAGAGGAGGGGGGACCACACCTACCCCCCTTTCCCCAAAGAGTCCATCAGCATGCTCTGCCAACATTGGCGCATCATACATATAAAAATGGGTGACATCCAGGGCACCACCCCCAAGCATTGCTTCTGCGTCCCGAGCAATGCTGCTGGTACTTGGCCAAAGAGAGCTGCTTGTTATTGCTGCAGCCGACCCTGGGCCTGGTGTTGAAGATGGGCGTGTGAGCAGAGGATGATGAAAAGCCCCTCCCCGCTCCCCACTAGGTCGTTCAGGGAATGGCCGATAAGTGGCAGTACGACGCCGGTCAGTGCCTCCTGGTCGCCGGAAAGATCCAAAGACATCATCAATATTCATACCCTGAAATGGATCTCCTGGAAAATCGACCATACCAGGACCTGTGTGGCCCAGCACCTGCATCAAATACTCATTGAAATCAGTAGTTTACTAAACTAGGGATGTGATATTTGCAATGTAAAGCCATATGACTGCAAAAGATCCAACAACAGGGTTGCTTACAGGACATGTATCAATGTGAGAGCCTCGTACTGAACCAACAGTATACTGCAATCTCACCAATCTCTGCACATTCCTTCAACAAGTGTGCTCCAACATATATAATAAAAATGCTGCATTATGCCAAAGAAAGAAGACAACCACCTGGACATGATTAACCCCTGTTAGCCCGTCCCGCCATCGCACTTCAATCACCCGATCCTCCCGCCAGTCATCATCCTCATCCTCTTCCTCCACCATATCCTCCTCATACTCGTCACCAAGTCCATTGTCTTCGTGATCCTCAACATCAGTGTCAGGGGGTGACAGGTGGGGAACCCCTGCATCCATAAACAACTCTTTGTAGATTCAGGACGAGCCCGAATTTACAAGCAGTATTAAGCAACCGGATGAAAAAAGAATATGCTTAGATACAGCCAACTGTGAGCTGACTCTCAAGTAATCAACCACACCTCCAACATGCCAGATATCATCTTCCAAATGAAACCAGATGTCTACAAGCCTTCTTTGTCCCCTAGCAAGACAGCAGCATACAAAGATCCTTGTCAAATGACATAGAAATCAACTAGCACAGGACCATCTCTTCTGGAATTCAGGCATGCTTCTGACAATTGCCACATCTAATTCCTGCATGTATCATCATGGGTGTCCTACTTACAAAACATGGGTATACGTACACTATTAGTACTCTGGCAACCCTTCCCTGGCCTTAAAACATCTCATTCCATGGGTCCTCTAGCATGATGTCTATACCAGCTCATACATTAAATGCTCAATTCCGGGTAGGGATTCTCAATGACTGTAATCTCTTTGGAAATTTCTCCTATATCCTGGTGCGCTGAAACCCCATCAAAGGCTCTGTCAGAATTACTCCTTGTTGAGACTGTGGCACTTACCTCTATGACATAGCTAACATTTGTCAACGTCTACATCCATCACCCTCCCTCTGTCTTTCTCACAAACACACGCAGGAAAAAGTCTGTACCTTCATCGCCCTCCATGTCATCTTCATCCTCCTCTTCATCTTCCTCCTCTTCATCAGCATCATCATCACCATCGTCACCATCCATGTCCTCCTCATCATCATCAACAATTTCATCTTCTGCACCATGCTCCATCCGGAATGCCATCGCAGCAGCAGCATCTTCCAGCTCAGCAGCATCCTCAGCTGCCTCACGCATAAACTCCTCGGCCTCTGCTTCAAGACATGCCTGGGAAAACGAGATACACTTACTAGCTCAGTCGAGGTTTGTCGTAAGATAAAGACGCAAGTCAAACAACCCAGGACAACATCATAACATATCCTCTCATGGTAAAGGGCATAAACAAAGCACCACAGCATAACAGCCACAGTTAAGCTAGCAAAACACGACGTACACGACCACATAAGAACCCAATCTGCAGCAGAGATGCAGAAGTCTTACTTGCCCTGCAAAATGGACATACCTCTTCATCATGCAAACATCTTCTCATCACATCAACAGTAAACACCAGTAAACACTTGCTCTCAGTTTGGTATATGATCCTCCATTTGCTAACTATCAATCAATGCAAAATTTATATTTCACGGGTATGCTAGTAGAACATTATACCTCATCTACTGCCTCTCTATCCAGCCGCATGTCATGCTCCATCTGCTCCTCCCGGCTATTGTCACCACCGGCAGTGGGGGCTAGGGGAGCTCCCTCTGGAGCTACTGTCTCTTGTGGCACAGAATCACACATAGTCTCATCTCTAGGCTGAGCTGGGTTTTCTCCTTCATGCCTTGGGTCTGCCACCAAATGCCCATTTGAAGCAGGTGCCTGTTGCTCAGAAGATCTCTCACCTGTGGTGGCCTTTTTCTGGCTATTGCCCTTAGCCCCAAACATTTGCTCGCCGCTACTGGCAGCCCGGGTGAGAGCCTCCAGTGCCTTTAGGACAGCATTCACCAGCTTGGGTGCATCAGGGTGGTCCAAATCTATCGCCTGGATTCCAAAAACACGGGCATGAATTGAACTTCAACATTACTTTCTGAGTGCTGCAGTGTCAGATGATCCTAATTTGTGCAAAGATTACAGATCTCGGAGAGGCGCAAGACTAGTGGCTGTGAACTGCTATAATCTTCAGTTCACATCCATACAATACACATAACTTCAGGCACATGAAAGTCCTTTAAAAGAATCACATCCACTTACCTCGAGTGTGTGAGTAAGTGCTTGTACCATGCCAGCATCCATCATTGTTCTAGCCATGTCGGTAGAGAATCCAGGAGCCTGTGCAGTCCCTGATGACGAATGAGAGGAAAGAATTGAGTTCACAAGATCCACAAAGGCCTGCACCTTTCGTTGGGGTGGATGTAGGCCTTTGGAGGTTCCCATATCACGACTGAGACTCGTTGTGATTGCAGCAGCAGTAAGGGCTCTTGCAATCTCCACCACTGCACGTCTCCTGCCTTCTCCTGATCTTACACACACTGCCATGAGAAAATACGCAGCCTTGTCTGACAGTTTCTCCCTCCATTCATCCTCATTGACCTTGTCAACAGACTTGTCACCAGGATAAGGCAGCAGCCTGTGAAGCACATGATAGAGAAGACCCCCATGTCCAATTACTTCTGCCCCGCCCTGACATGGGCCTCTTCCTTGGCTGCTCTCTGAGTCCCTCCGCAACACCACACTGACTGCTGATGAATACATCAGTAAAACCTCCGTCGTGAGCTTCAAGATGAAGGTCACCTTGGCCAACGCCGCAGAGCTTTCTGATATGTTTGCATCACCCTCTAACTTGAGAGCAAATTTGGGGATTTCGTCTAGCTTCGCCTTCCCCTTGTCCTTGGGTGCAAGATCATCGACCTCCATAGCCATGCTGCCATCCTTCAGCATTGACTCCTCTTCCTTGCCAGCTGGTGGATAGTGAAGGATGACCTCCAGCAACTGATCAATAACCTGTGAAAAACTATGAGGCACCTTCTTGTGATGGTGTACCTTGCCAGACTTGATAGATGCATCATGAACTTTTGAGCTTCCATCCACCGGGCACACAGCCAAACCCCCAGCCTCGCCAGGTCCAGGAATGGAAACACCTTTAGACTTCTCCTGACCCTTTTCCTTATCCTTCTCCTTCTCTTTGTCCTTCTCCTTTATTTTCTCCTTTTCCTTGGCCAGAATGATGGTGGGCCGTCCGCCAACTGTCTCAATCTGACACACGGCAGCAACCGCCTGCATAAAAGTGGCAGGTTGACGTGACACAACAGGTGCCATGGCTGTCAAGAACATGCGAGGAGAGACACGGCCATTGTGGCGTGAAAGAGTAGCAATAAGAGTATGACGAATTTCAGATTCCATAGCTTGCTGCAGCGTCTGGGGATCCTCAAGGAGATGGCGAATGATAGCAGCAGCCACATTGTCGAACCCTTGAAATAGGCAGTTCCTAGGGAGGCTTAACAAGGCAGTCAACCCCCCAGCATCTAAGAATTGCATGGCGACAGGGTGGGTCTTTGTCAATCGTGCACACAGCTGGAGCACAGCTTGTACAGCTGAGGATGGCAACTGTATGTGAAGAAGACCACTAGCAACTGCCATAGCTCTCCGCTGCTCTTCATCTGTCATATACCCTGTCGGTTTCCCAAGCACAGCAACAAACAGATTTCCATCTTTCGATTTCTGCTCATCCTCGAGTTCAGGTTTTCGTCCCTCGGATGAAGGGGCTCCTGGGCTCAAAGCCACACTGTTGCTAGTCACAGCAGTAGCAGCTGACCCACTTGGGGCATCAGAATTGACCTTGGGTTTGTATTGCAACATGTGGTCAAGGACCAGTAAGAGAGCCGTGACCCACTTGGGGACGTCTGCCTTAATGGTGTTTTTAGGGGGCTTGAAGCAGGTGAGGACATCAAGTGCTATATTGACGAGTCCATTTTCAGCGGCTATCTCTCGAGCTGTGCTATCTTCACTCAAAACTAATGCCAGTGTGTGAGATATGGTAGAAAGTGTGCTTGTATCGCTCGATGAACCCTCCACTTCACAGACCTTCAGTTGTTGGATAAGGTAGGAGATAACACGCGGACGGTCCTGGCCTTTGTTGCGGTTGCACATTGTCACCAGCAAATCTGTCAAAGGAAAGGCTACCGCATCAGTATTCTGCAGAAGGTTCATGCAGGTAGATAGCATGTCCTCTATAGGAGGTGCCTTGGGTCTTTCCTCCTCTGGGATAACCTCGATTCCCCCAGATGGATCTTCTCTGGGTGGCCCATCACTGCCTAGTGACAAGGCAAGGGCCCGTGCCAATTCATCGTCCTCCTGCGCCAAAATGCCCCACAAGGAGAGTCCGTGAGAATCTTTAGAACCCCTGGTACAAAACAAGCTTCAGACCAGGATACAAGCTGCAAGGCAAAACAATGTATGGAACAGAGCAAGTAGGGCTACTCTTACCCACTATTAACTGAATGGAATGCGACAACAGTTAAAAGTATTGCTATAGTACTCACCAACTTTGTGAGAAGGACACAGAAACAATAATAGAAAGGAAATTTGTGAAGCTGAGGGAAAGACATCACTATAACTGTGAGCTGCGTGTTTACCTGCGCAGCTTCCTCTGGATGGGTGAACAACCAATCCATAGCCATCTCAACACTGTTAGTATCAACACGACGCAATGCTTCTTCCGCCCTTGCACGGGTAAAGCCCATTTCCTCAATCATCAATATTGACGACTCGTCAGGAGGGGGTCCAATGAGTCGTGCCCCAGCCCCACCTACTCCTGCCGCTCGAGTCCCCTTCACATCTCCTATGCCCGTGTAGACATGAGTAATGATGGATGCAATCGATGTGATAAAAGCTGCACTGCATTGTGGAAACAGTGCATGGTTCCAGACAGGAAGAATGACATCCAACACCTGGGCTTGCAGAGTCCGGATGAAAGCCTCTGGCTCCTTGGGCACAGTGATTGACCCCCCTGACACGGGCTGAACAAGCATCTGTGCCATGGATGGGGGTGTCAACAACAGAGAAGAGGTAACCAGATGCTCCAAAAGACGTGCGTAGTGCCGCAATGTCTCCAGTAGCCACGAGTTAGAATCCGACTTCTCCTCCAACTTGTCCCCTTCTGCCTTCCCATTCTCTGTTTCCATGGGAGATCCCCCTGAGCTCTGTGGCATGGCCCATAGAAGCTGGCTCGTTGCCTCAAATGTGGTCAGCAGTTGCTTAATCGCCCCATGCCCAACCAGATTGTTCACTAGAACAGTATTGCAAGTCCGCCGCCGACTATCAAAAACCACTGCTAGAATATCCTCCACTACTTTACCCAGGTACCGGCACTTGACCGAAACAGAAGGCCCTGACTGTGATTCCCCACTGTATCCATCAAAGCTGAGATTTTCGTGAAGAAGCTTAGCCAGTGTGGCGGCAACTGATTTGGCAGCCACACTCAGGGGTACAGTGTCATCACGTCGGCGCGAAGGGACAACCATGGCCTTCCCAAGCGCCACATAGAGCCCACGTGCAGCCCCTGCCAACCTGGTCATCATCTCATAATTCAAAGATTCTGGTGACTTTCGCTTAGCTGACTCTGTAATAGGAGAAGGCTCCAAAAGACTAGCTGCACTCTCTAGATCAACTTGAGTTGCATCTGCATGCCGGGCAAGTCGACCCAAGCGCGTCAGCTGAGTAAGAGCTTCTGCATTAGCCGCGTGATCTCTGCGGGCACGACGGTGAGGACCATCACCAGCATGAAGAACAGGCAGAAAATCAGCTTCAACACCCCAATGAGAGGAGGGACCGTTGCGTAACTGACCCGGGTTCACATACCTTACCACCGGATATACATCTGTGTCATCTTCCCCTTCTCTTGGCCCCGTGCCTACACCTGCACTTGCAGCAGGGCTCCCATCCCCCACATCCGTATCCTTTTTCACCTCTAACTTGGCATCATCAATCATGGCAATCTGCCAAAGAACCTCCCTGTGGACCCTTGCAACATCCTGCAATACTTCTGCAGCCCCTGCACTCAACTCTGCCATCATTGCAGCTGAACTCCTCACCAACACAGAGGACAAGGAAAGGAAGCATTCTGCTGCAGACAGGGAGCGTGCCACCTTGTTTCGGACACTGTTCTCCAAATCAGACAACCTTGTTCCAGCGACCAAGTTCAGCTGATCCAGCGTCACCTTCAAATGGTCTCTGAGCCCACCACACACTGCTCGGGTAAGTGCTGCTGAATGCTGTGGGGAGAAAGCTCGAAAGGTGACTGACATATTGTGTGCAGTAGACGAGCCACCAAAAGAGACAGACAAATGGGGGAGGGTGTACAACTGTAGCAAAGCTTCAATCCCTTTTTTCTCAATGAACGCACGGCTTGTATCTGCATTTTGGAGTACAGTTTCCAGAAGCCGCACAGCATTGTTGATGCACTCAGGGAGGAAGGTCTCTACATTTGAGCCAGTGCCATCAGCTGCACGTTCAGAAGCTTGCTGAGATGAACTTGATGACTTAGGTGTTTCTTCTGCTGGAGCTGGGCCATTGGCTCTATCTTCTGAATCTGTATCCATAGGAACTGGAATATCAGCACTGGCTGGCTCAGGTATGGACATGATTGCTGATGGCTCGACAGTACCACCACCAATCACTGCTATGGTCCTTAAAATCTCTATGCATGTATCAATGCCTGGCCCCCGAAGAGTGGGTGCATGCCTCATCAACTCGTCAAGTCCTGAGGCAAGAGTCCCTGGTGTGTCATTAGCTAATGCCCGTACATACATCTTTGACGTGAAAATCTTGACAAAACAACCAAGCGCATTATGGTCCCGGACTGCCTGCAAGCCCGAGTTGTTCAGGCAAAGAGCATCCAAGCTATTAGGAATGCAGCCAACTGCCTCTGAGGACGGTAGAACGCCTGATGTGATAGCATCCAAAAATGCAGCAGGAAGGCCTGCAGCATCAAGGGCAGTAAAGCAGGTTGGGTCTTTGTGGATAAGATCACTCATAACAGATGCTGCCAGCGAGAAGACTCCCCCTCCAAATTCCTTTGCATGCCTGAAAATAGTGCAGAGACATGCAGGCAATGCGCTCTCCTCTGATCCGTGGAGCCTTGCAGAATTACCTGGAGCATATGTGCCTAAAGCAATAGCACGAAGCAAGGCCTTCAGGAGGAGTCTTTGATGGTAGGGAATAAGTGTCTCTGATTGAACTGCAACAGATAGCTGTTGTAATTCTCCATCCTCAATCATAGGGGCCTTTCCCTTGGGGTCTGGTTGAACCTCTTCCATGTGTTGCTTTGCACCCTCTTCCACCCGAGCCACTTCCACTTGCAGCCTGGCAACTGTGTCATCCAGGCCTCCCAGATCCCGAAAGAGGGTGCCTGCTGGATTGCTGTAATCCATAAACGCCTCCAGAATATGGACCGTTGCACTGACCAGATGCGTGTGCTGGGGGTTCATATCCTTCAAAAGAGGAAGAAGTGTAGGAATCAAACCTGCTTCCCTCAAAGCAGCACCTCCTGATGAGGATGAGACAAGAACAGTCACAAGAGAGAGAAGGGCCTCGACAAAAGCAACAGAGCTTCCACTTGAACCCTCAGTTATTGACCCAATAGATTTTTGCATGAGGCTTGGTAGGATGCCACGATGACCACCTGCACTGATGACATTAAGTACATTGGACTGTCGAGTCCTGTCTTGAGATTGTCCTGCCAAAGCTAATACAGCTAGTATGCGGATGTCCTCTGGCACAGTGTCCTCACACCGCAACACTGTCACTAATTCATCAACAAACTCGGGCTCATTGATGAAAAATGCATTAAGGTCTTCATGATCAGGATTTGACTGGAGGAGCACTGTAAATGCAAGAAGCCGGATGCAAATATATTGTCTCCTAGAGCTCAGATGTGCAAATGCCCTTGCAAACCGAAGCCGTGTAAGCAGTGAGAATCTTAGGTTTGGGGGCACCTTATATTGGTCCACTAGATTCTTCAGCAATTGAAGATCCCCCTCCATTTGCAAATGCAAGTCAGGGATGTGAATAACTTGCAGTCCTGATGGTTTCCCTTCATTGTTCCCATCAGACGAATCAGACTCCGCATAAAATTCAAAGTGGAGTGTAGCCCCAAGTCTGCAAGCATCAGCATCGCACCCACTCTCTACAGTGCAAGCCAGCAACCCTAGACCTTCCTCTTTTCCCCCCCACCCTTGAGACAACGAGAAAAGGCGAGCATTTAGGGCCAAGTCTCCAGGCAATCGCATGGCCCGGTTTGACTGCACTGGCCTCTTTACAAATGCTGCTAATGTCTGCAACGCAGCAATGACTATGTCTGGATCTGTGGAAGCAAACAATGAAGAGACATGCTGCACAAATACCACGGCTGTATTAGCAGGAATCAAAAAAGAATGGTATAGGTACAATCCCATGCTTTCAATGCAGATCATAGGCTACTTCTGTCATGCCTGCCATGGCAAAGTTGCAAAGGGGTGTCCTGCAAAGCTCAAAACAACACTTCCTAATTGAAAACTCAACCTACATGAGTGACAAAATGAAAATCTCTCAGAGAAAAGTCAAGGGACAGCTGACCAGCAAGTTAGACAGGATTTCCTGCTTTTCAGTCAAAGCTACAGCTCTATAAAGACGACCTAAGAAGGAAGAGACAAACTACCAAATCACCCACAAGTTGCAACAAAGTTGACTCCATGACAATATAGTCAACTGACAATCTGGACTAAGACAAGGACAATATGTGACCACAGAAACCCACATCAAAATGGTCATGCCCTCCCTCCCTCCCCTCTATTTCTCTCTCTTACTCTAACCAACTTTTCTTCGGGCTTGTGCAAATGCTACGGAGAAGCTGTCAAACTGGCAATGAAAGAGTAAGAAGCAATGTGCCATGGAAGTATTACCTCATTAGAACTGTAGAGATACTTGTTCATGCAGTTTTCCAGGATGATCCGTGTCACCCTAAGAATCTGTAAAACCGCCTCCTTTGGGAAAGAACTGTCACCCTCCAAAAACTCACCCTCCAGCTGCAGATCATTCCTCGGCTTCACATACTTTTCAAAGAAGGCCTCAAAATGGTTCAGCAGATCAACCCAGTGATAGAAGTCCCCCTGGAGGTTCAATCGAGCACTACATCAGTGAGGCAGACAAAGAACAAAGTAGATTGGACTGGAATCTGAGAAGGTGGCTGCACTCTGTGAGGCCGCCAATGGTCGAGACAGTTGGAAAACTCACTAAGGGTTGAACAAATAAAGCCAAGAAGGGCGCCATAGGAAAGAACAGGAAGAGGTGAGGAGACAGCCTTGCAGGCTCAGATACAAGGAGGGAGAAAACGGTACAGAAGCTAGCTATAGTATACTGACTTGTGGTTCAACTGGCAGCAAGAATGGAAAGAGGGCAGGAAACAGGCTTCACCAATTTGCAGGCGCAGATAGACGGAAGGAGAAAATCAGTAAAAAAGCTAGCTATCGTAGAATGACTAGTGGCTCAGTAAGGAGAGAGAGAGTGTGCAGGCCTGTGTGCATGTGAGTCCGGCACTGTGACAACAACAAACATCAAGATACCACATAAGAAGAGAGGCAAAGAGAGAATTGAGGAAATACAGTTTGAACAGTCTAGTGTACCTTTTCATAATCCCAACTGAACCTGGAAAGAGGTGCCTCAATATTCTCCAGGGGAGTGCTGACCACACAGTTGATGAAGGTCCTCACTTTCACCGGCTGCCATGTGACCAACCATCAGCTTTGACATGTCAGTATACAGGGCAAGTAATGTCAAATTGTAGTGGAATAACTGTCTCTGCATTCCTACAGCAACAAAATCAGAAAGCCTGGCTTTAATCCAACTAAAGACTTGTTAGACGCCCTCCTTTAGCACCAGTCCCACATAGCCCCACCATTAGTTGCTGCATCTTTAGCTAAGAGCTCCAAAGACACTAAACCTAAATTTGTGAACTTACTACAAAGGCACGTTCGTGCATGGGACATGCAGGAAGGGCAAAAGTCACTTTGAGCGCCCTTGATAGGAAAGGGGTAAAGAACAGCGAGCAAGCAAGTCACTACCAAAACCCACATACATGCAATCTAGTGCTTGAAAACTATCCAGTAATACTTACCGCCACATTCACAAATTAACTTCTAAAATAGCACTTTTGGCGTATTTCCAGATACAGCTAGCAGGATACTTGGTCATGATCTCTCATTAAAATCCCCAATCCTTCAGCCGACCATCTTGTTCATCTAGAATTGTCCTCTGTATAAACATGATCAGCAGCGTGACGTGTAGTCACACCTGTGATCATGCAATAAACCCAGAATCACCTTCAGGATCGTCACTAAACCAATTGCATAGACTAACCGGGAAGTGTAGTAACACCACTGCTCAAGACATCTGCATGAAGCCCCAAACAGGTAGCCACAGATGTACATAGCCATTGGACAGACCTGATTCTACCCTCATGCAATCCTTCCCAAGAATTTACACCAATATTTCTTCTTGGCAATCCAATACTCCTTCACACCTATGAAGAAACCTTGTTGATAAGATACCCTAATACCAAAACGTCAACCAGAGGTAGACATTTCATGCGTAGCCCCAAACCTCTGACCACACATCACAGTGATCATGGCCTCAGGATCAAAACAACAGTGGCGCATATACTGTCAAGCTATGTTTGGCTTTTCCATCGGCTCAATTTCTTGTAAGCTCAGGTAACTACCAATGGACCACATGCTTAAGTAGGCCGTAATTAAAGTTACAAGGGAACCCTCTCCGTTCCGGGAGAACTTTCTTTCCAAGAAACTGTGTAAATAGAAAACATCCCAGATATTGCATTCAAGACGACAATTGAGCCGTCTAAGAATTTGCATGGCTCCTGGCACGCTTCCAGTTCCAAGGAAGAACCTCTGGTTCAACCTCTACCTACTACAGGATGGGAACTCCTCCTATGATCGCAATCAAACAAACAGAAAGCTGTCTCCAGTTACTCTGAATGCAGAGCAACTGTTGAAGATGCTCTAACCAATACTCCAATCCAACCAATGACACAAACACTCACACGCACGCCACACACATGTGTCCCGCATCTGCTCATGAACAGGAACATCGTAATCAAGAGCACAAAACCCCGAATGTATATTCCCCCCCCCCCCTCCCTCGCTCATCTAGAGAAGGAGCTCGGAACCAAAACTAACGCAACCAGACTCTAACCCGTAACTTCTCCGGCATTATCTTGAGCGCGAGCTCCTCTTAAAAGTTGGCCTCTTTGCCACTTCAATCGGAAAACCCTCGCAAATTCCACACTAGACCGATGCCTAATTGTGCACACCACTTCCATCCAACATGCCTATGAAGCCCAGACATCAACTACGAGTATCGCAATCCTTCAAACAAGCAGTCAAGTAAGTTCATCGCTCGAAAAGCCAAGCCCCTCTAATCCCCCCCCCCGGTCCCCAAGGTCTGAAATTGGCCATACCGCCTCCACGCCGCGCTTCTTCTTGGCCTTCATGATTAGGTCTGACAAGGCGCCTAAACCATGCACCAGAGATGCATGTCTTCCCAATATTCCACCTATTGCCTTCCTTTCTTTTCCTCCCTACTCACCACCCGCCCCTCGTTCTACACGCAGATTCCCAGCCGACTCAACAGAGCAGGCAGAGAGGAGATGCGAGGGAGAGCAAGGCGGCAGCAGCGAGCGATGGGAGTGAGAGACAGGAAAGAGGGGGGCAGGCAAAGCTGTGCGAGGCTGGAGCACAGCACTGCGTCTTCTTCCCTCCACAACACTCTATGTACATTCTCTGCTTCGCCTTCTACAATCGTTAGGGCACACCGACTACCCGGCGCTCCTGGGTTCAAACCCGCGACCCCCACCCAGCGCAACTTATAAAAGATAGAGTAATTGTTTTTTGTTTGTTTTTTTTTGGTTGGCAAACTATCTGACGCCCTGGAGAATTTATTCCAAAAAAGCGGATTACAAAGAAAGTGAGGAAAAAATAACCTCACTAGGGAAACCATGAGGAAGATAATCGAGCTTTGCCCCATAACCAAAACTAAGAAGCCTGCAGAGGCTAAGGATAAGAGCGCTGCAGGTGGTGGGATGGCTAAGGCCTGGAAGAGGCGAAGGATAGATGCGCCTTGGACTTGCCCTTTCGAAGGGATTGCTTGTGGCGCCAATTGACGTCAGAGTCCTCCGGTTCAGCCGACTGATGAGCACTACGTGAACTGCCAACATGTCGGGAGTTGGTTGTTCCAGACAACCGATGAGTCGGAAGTTCTTGTGCACAGAATGCCTCCTTTTCCCCAGGACTTATCAAAGTCAGCGAATAATTGCAATCTCTTGTTCTGTGAGCTTCTGGCAGCAACTGCACACAAAACGCTCCATAATTTTCTCGCTTTAGTCATAAGGTCGGAGTGAATTCGATACAATATCATCTTAGCACTTGGTGCCTTAGCCTCATAAACAAAGGAACACCTACATTTCCCAATATTCCACAAGGTGTGGGCTCGCAATGCTATCCAGAGTGGGCATGTACTCCAGTAAGCATCATTGTGCATGTTCAAGAGCAAAACGGAATCTGGGAAGAGAAGTCCAATGACCAATCAGCATAAAATTTCTTAACAGCAGCCCAAACGAATGAGGCCAGAGGGCATTGGACTAGGCAATGCTCAATGGACTCTGGACCACTCGAGTTACAGATGGAGCAGGGGAGCTGAGGATCCGAAATGTAAGCGAATACTGGCAAAATACGATTGACTATCTTCCATAGAAATCCACATATTTTTGCTGCCCTTTGTTTCCTCCAGACATCCTTCCAAACCAAATTGCCAATTCACTGGGGGCAATGGAAGATGCTCCCATTTACAATTCCATTTGTGAGAGAAGAGAGCCGGGGGTCTCAACAAATTGTAACCAAGCTTGACCAAATAGCTAAAGAAGGGTTTATGAGGGCTTGACATCCAATTCCACTCTGCAGGGTCAAACTAAAGTTGTATGACCGGTGCATTGAGGAACCAACAGAAAGATCCACTGTAGTGTTTGATATTGACTGGCGGTGAAAGGTTGCATTATCCTGAGATCCTGCAGAACGCTCTAATCGCAAAGAGACCTTCTTCTTGAAGATATTTGAACGATGGCTGGTACAAGCCCCCAACCCTATCAGTCAGAAACTGCCAGCCAGCCAGAGTGTTGCCATGGCGAGATATGGCGTAGAGGGCCACCTGCGCAGACCCGGGGGCATCTTTTCCAAGCCAAGCTGGAAGCAGCCTTGGTGTCGTCTGAACCGAGGGAAATGAAGTCCAAAGCTGGGGTATCTCTGTTACCAGTGAATCCCAAGCTCCTGCCCTTCTGGAAGTGAGATGGGAGGTGACCAAGTCTTTGGGGAGGAAGCTGGGAGGATCCCAGATATGACAAAAATGCGAAATTCCAACCTTCTCCCAATGAGCCCATTTTTTAGCACCCGATAATAGCACCTCAGAATCGGAATTGTAGTTCGCAAATAGAGGCTGTCGCAAGGCCTCTTCCAATGTGGTTGGCATGGTTAGATAGAGCGAGTTTCTCATTTGAATCCATGCAGCCCAATGCATAAAGATTATCATGCTTTAGAGCCTAGGGGATGTGTTCTGAATGAACTTTTATCTTGCACGATCCAACGAAGGGATTTAGGCTAGTCTCCAGATGTGGGAGCTACATCCATAACATGATGACGGACCAGCAGCTCCACGGAGCTGAAAGATTTGTGAAAATCCTGGGAACCCATTTTGCGAGAAGGGAGGTAATCTGAGCAAGAGGGTCTATGATACCTAGTCCTCCCGACTTTTTCTTCTGGGTGATTTGAGCCCAGCTAACCAGAGCTCTGCGATTTGGAGAGGAGGCAGTTCCACCCCAGAGGAAGTTTCTAACCAAGACTTTAATCTGGTTTATAATTTCGGAGCCTGGAGACCAGACTGCAGCGGAGAACCACGAGGATGCGAGAATCACCTGGTTAGCCACGAGAGCTCGCCCTGTAATTGAGAGCCCAAGAGAACTCCAATAGACAAAATGCTTCCTGATGATCTTCACAACGTTGAGAGTTTGTCAGATCGTGACCTATGAGGTGCCCGAGCAGCTTGTGGGCTTGCCCGTTCTGAAGCCAACGCAAGCCAAGATCATGGCCCCAAGCGGCTGCATGGTTATTTATCGAGTCTGGACGTTGTTTAGAGAGGATCCCTACTGACTTAGACCAATTGACCTTGAGACCCGACGTCATACAAAATTGATGAAGAGCCTGCAGCGCGGCCGTTATATTCGATGTCATAGCGTTGTTCAACAACATGACTGTATCATCAGCGTATATCGATGTTTTGATCGATGCAAGAGCAGGGTAGGATCGGGGGATCTACAGCCCCTGTATGTGCAGGAGATATCCAAGACAATCTGCCGCAAACAAGAAAAAAAAAAAAAAATGGACCAACGGGCAACCTTGTCGAACAGAACGATGTAATTGAAAGGCGGAGGAGAGGACACCATTCACCAGGACTTTACTGGAAGCGAAAGAGAGCAGGATCTTGACCCATTGAAGAAAACTCCCTGAAAATCCTAGCTTTTGCATAGCACCCAAGAGAAAGTCCCAATCCACATTATCGAACACCTTCTCGAAGTCCAACAAAAGCAGGGCCAGAGGTTGATCCAATTCATAATCAAGATGCAAGGCTTCAAGGGCCAAGAGGATATTATCCAGGATCATCCTGTTGCTCATGAAACCAGTCTGATCAGGCCGCACTAGCTTATGAAGGAAGGGCTGCAATCTCAACGCCAGAGCCTTAGCAATAATTTTATAGGTTGAATTAAACAAGGTGATGGGTGATGGGTGATGGATTAAGCGAGGTTGTTCTTTTTTGGGATAGTCAAGTTTATATCTCAATTTCTTTTCTTTTTTTCTTTTTTTTTCAAAAATGGGAACAAAGCCCTGGGATTCATTGGAGAAGGTAGAAGAAATAACCGCGTATGAGGCCGGGAAGGCTTAGAGAGGGGATACCACCAGTGTTGGGCGGGTCTACCCCTTTTTTTCCATATACGCCGGTTCCGGATATGAAAAAACTTTTGTTTTAGATATCCGCCGGTTCCAGGTATTACCAACCTGACAAACAGCGGATCCGGGTATGCATCCAGTTATTAAGGGCGATACCACACTAGCGGCAAGAGGGGGCGGTGGCACTCAATTTCGGACCCTCCTATTGGTTTAAGGTAGGACAGCGTACCGCTCTGCCTACCACAGTAGCGGCTGCTACCGGCGGAGAGGCGTTGACATGGCGCCTACAAGTCACATTACCGTGAATACGGATTTCCAGGCAGTGTCCCCTGGAAATCCACAATTTTAGGAAGACGTTTTGTCGCGACGCGGTTCTCCCGCCATTGCGAAGCTGATCTCTCCGACTCCGTCGTGCGATGGTCTCTCCTACCAATTGTTTTGTTGTTGGGCTTTTGCTATAGTGTGGTAGCCGATTCATTGCCGCTTGGTGACATGGACCTATATCATCCAACAATCCCTAGCCTGCAACGTCCACATCAGTGCCGTTGGTGTGCCACTAGTGTGGTACGGCCTAAGTTAGAGAGGGGATCTCATCTCGTGACCAGTCAAGTGAGCAGAGAGAGTTGGTGAGAAAGACAGAGAAAGAGCCATAAGGGCTAAGACAGCACAACAGTGAAAAACAAGTAGGACTGCTGGTGACAAAACGCCCAGCCAAGCCACTTCTGGCGGGGGCGGCAATTTGATGCCAACCATAGTATCTTGAGCTGCAATCACAACTATCTTAATTTCTTTTGAAATAATAGCCATGACAGAATCCAGATTTTTGGGTGGACTGTCAGGATTCAACAATGCGTCGATTGCACTATCCCTACTTACTTGAATCTTTGCACTCCTTGTAGGCTTTCTTCTTTCCAGACCTTGCCTTCTTTTTGCCTTGATTCCCATCAACAATATCATTTTCTGTATCTATCGTCTTTCCTTTAATGTCTGGGGCACGGCCATCAATCTTTCAGTGCCCTCCCTTCTTGTAATTATTCATTCATCTCTCTGTACCACTTTGAACCACAGGGTCCCTGTGAAGTAGCCCTTTCTTACATCCTACATCCCTCACAAGGTCTAAGAGAGTGTTCAGGAGAATTCCGTAATCTGCCAATGACTATTCAATTTGCAGAAGCTTTGTCACCGCCTCCTCGATGATGGGGAGTTTCTCTCAACAATAGTCAGACCGGATATCATGCCAGCAGCTCCTCCCTATGCATGGAAAAATCATATATTCAACAATAGGCACCAAGCATGACATACCAAAGCACACCTAGCAAAATTATGCAATAACATACCTTCATGTTTATGGTTCCCTCCGAAAGTGCCATTTGATTGATAGTCTTTTGTTCATGCCCTCAAATAAAGAGGGGCTGTGAGCTCGAGTACCTTTCTGTGGACCACCATGAAAGAACACCATAACCAAATAATACACAATGACTTACTGAGTCAAAACTGAAATCCAAACTCAACCTCAGTGATGAAAACAAGAACTGAAATATATAGGAAATGAAAGGGAGTCATGTCACACTTACCAATCGTGCGGCCTTGGCAGCAACCCCCACATGGCCCCAATGTGACGTGTTCTTTATACTGGCACGGGCATGTTTCATGGTCTCAGTCTTTGTGATTTATGCAGAGGAATTCCAATAAAATAGAAGTCGATCCCATAAATCTTTTTCACAATTGGAGGGCTTATTACCTTTCTTCTTCCAAATGTTTTTCAAACGTCCACGCTCAGTTTTCAATTGTTAGATGCCTTCAAAAGAAAAACTTTGTTAACACGCATTGTAGCTTACTCATACCCAGAATTCATGGCATCCAGAACCGTTGAGATGGCAGTTGCATCTTGTCCCTCCATATCTTGGATACTTGGATACAAGTACCGAATACTCAAAACCATGCAAGTCATGTTGCCAATGGTCCTTACCTTCGCAGAGCGCATCCATCTCTCCTTGAGCATTCACTTGCATATGTACGAAAAATTAGCAACAATAAAGTAAGTTCCCAAATTTGAACTACATACCACCATTGTGGAAAAAAGAAAAAACTAATGCATTCTATGTATGGCAATAGCCTCTTACCTTGTCGTTTCTTCCCTTCTGTCACCCTTGCCACAACAGTAGCTTCCCAATTTTGCACGGATGCACGTCGTTGTCGCTTCAGATATGTAGCACGAGTACCTGGATCTACATCATCTTCCTCCACATACGCATCAGTGTCTGCATTCACTGCACCTTGCCATGGGGGGGAGGGCCATATGAGCTGTCGGACCTTCCCCACTATGCATTGCATTGGGAAACATGCCATTGCCATGACCCTCCCGTAGGTCCCCACTATAGTGGTGGATGGTCCTCACTGCTATTTGACATTATATGTTGGGGATTCGGATGGATGCCCATACGTTTGTGGCAGAGTATGTACTTGCGGCGTTGCTTTCATACAACCTCAAAGACAACAAAATTTGGAGTACACTAAGTCCATAGAAAATCCACCAATGCTAACTATGATGATAAGTTTTTCAAGCATGAGCAAGTTCTCAAGGATTACCAAAAAATTGGCAAGGTCCACAACTATAAATACATGAAAGGTCAATCGCTGCACAGTTGTCACAGGTATTTTCAATTCAATTAGCATACATTAACATACAATTAACATAACATACATTACCATAGCTTTAGCATTAACATTCTTTTTCTACATCTGTCTCCCTCCCCCTCTTGGCAGTAGACTAACTACAAGCAAAGATGACACACATACAGGTTCAGGTTTTGATGTGTTGTATTTAGGCATCATGGATGAACATGGGACCCGGTGGGGCAAAAGCACTTCTAGCAACAAGCTGTAATGATATAGGGGCTCAATTATGAAGCATGATAATGTGACCACGTCTTTGGTGTGTGATGATCCTATTTTTATAGCCTCATGTTTGAAGCATGTGATTGGAAATGAGATTCGGTGGCCAACTGTTCAAGAACGAGCTACATTAGTCCATCACAATAGCTGAAATTCCTGTGTTGTCCATCACATAGCTGAATTTCTTGGTTGTGTTGGACTTTGTTGATGGGACCTTGGTGAAGATTCGGAGACCTTGGCAAAAGGAGGAGCATAAGAGTTGGTTTAATGGTTGAAAAAAAATGTACTCCATGAACATCACGGTTATTGTTGATCACCAAGGATTGTTCGTTCATATCGACCTTGGATATCCCGGATCTTTCCACAATGTGAGCATCCTGCGACACTCCGATTTTTACAAGAACTATCACAATTATTTTGTACATGAGGATGAGTACTTAAAACATTTGTTGGGAGATCGAGGCTATATGAGCAAGGAGATGTTCATAATGCGTAGATTGGAAGACGTGAATTAGCTCCAGATGTTGATCAATATCAGCCGTTAAGGCTTACAATAAGATGCATGATGGCTATCCTGTCTGAGTTGAGCGGGAGATTGGCTATCTGAAACGCAAGTTGAGACATCTAATGAAGAGATTTGATCCTACCAAACCAAAGTTCAACCATCAATTTTAAGCTGCAACTTTACTCACAAACAATCTTCAAATGAGAAGTCTTGATTTTACAATTGAAGTGATCGGTGACCTCTCTCTCTCTATCTGTTGCTATAAGTGCATAAACATAGAGAATGGGCACTATTTAATTTGTAGGGGTTCACTCCAATAGTGTGACTACATTCTTTCATACAAGCATCCATCTGTTATGTGTGAGTGACGCAAAACTTAGACCACTATAGGGCCGGGGCTTTAGGCTCAGCCTCGAGATTTTGGAAGTTGGTGAAAGAAATAAGTGAAGTACACCCTTTGACAAATCTGGAAGGAGATGAATTGACTGGAAGGTACTTTGCATACATACCGGGTGAAATAAAATTCAAGAGCCATATGAGGGGACAGCTTTGATGGACGACTTGCAAGAAGATGCCCTTCACCGATACATCTACTAGCATGAGAAATGATAGTAGGTACTAGGTACCACTGTGCACTTTTATCTCATCAAATTGTGATATGTAGTGTGAAGTTGGTCAAGGTCTTGAAAAGCACCTCGTGCCTCTCATAGTAGCAAAAACGTCACGAGCACCGTCATAAGCATCATCTGACTGCTGCACCTCATCATGGAGTTAGTTTGAATTAAACATGTCAACAGAATTTGCAACTGCAACTACAACTACACTAATCGTGAGTGCCTGCCTCCCTCTCCATATCGTGAGAGAGTTCCTCGTCGCTACTTGAAGAGCTATTGTTACTTGAAGTTGAAGCTGCTACTTGAAGAGTCCATCGTGACGGTGAAAGGGCCACCAGAAGAACCCTCCCTGCTTCTTATACTTTTAGGGATTCAGATCGTGTCAAGTAGCAGGACTCGTACCGAGATTTGCAAACTCGTACCCAATTCTACAAACTCAAGTACCGTGTTTGGCTGACTCGTCCCCTGTTTGCCTGACTTCACGTTTGCACTCAAACTGGGGATGAAACACGGAGTTACAGGTCCAAAGTGGGGCCCAAACTCAGATGACTTTACCGGATAACTTTAATCTCACGGAGAAAGAGCTGTTTTGTTTTCTGATTGTATCGTCTCTGAGATTCTACACAGCCTCTTTTAGGAACTTGTAACCGGGTGCCGATGGATAAAATGGTATTCATCAATCTGGGCTGCGGCTCTGAGATTCTGTACTTCCCCAATTTCCTGGAGCAGGTGGATGCAGACAGATACTTGAGCAGTCTTGACACCCAAGTGAAATGGTGTCGCCCCTCCATCTTCGTCTATGGACGCTCATGTTTGCAGGTTCTTATTTATGTTTTCCCTTCCATGTCCCGGTAATGTTCATTAGCGTTTTGTTTTTTTCTTAAGAGGAGCGGAAATAGAACTAAAGGCTAAGTTTGTGAGTTCGTTCCCCTTTTTGCATTCCCTTATCAAATGCACCTCTTCACATAGCTGGGTGTTCGATTAAACTAAAGGAGGATTTGACTGTGTCGGTAGCTGTCATTCAGAGTAGACTTCTGCCGTAGCTCTCGGTCTGGTATATTCAGCTGGACCATATCATTAATGTCTTGGTGTAGACACGGGGTTTCATGTTTGGGCTTCCAAAGTTCACAGAGAATCATGAATATGAAGCCGATTGAAAATTCTTTAGGTCCAACTCTGGCAACTATTCTCTATTCTTGTCTTGACCTTCTATGAATATGAGATTCAGATTTCAAGGCACTATGGCTCACTGTAGGTTGTCCTGGTTCCCAACCCACTGGTGGCCTATGTTGGATGTTGTCCTCCAAGTTCCACCAGCTAAGGGCTGCAGGCACTGCCTTCCATTTGAGTAACCATTATGAGTGGACCTAATATATGATTGTTAAAGGCTGTATTATTGGCCCAAAGAGTTCCAGACTTCCAGTGAGAAGGTGTTCTCTTCACCTTTGCTTGGCTTGAACCAACCTCATCCAGGGTAAGTCACAATTGAGGCTAGGTTGTGTTGCTCTGGTGTGGACGAGCCACAGATAGCTTATTATGTTGAACTCTCTCTTCCCCCCCATAGGCCCTTCAATGGGTGCAGTAAATTTCTTTTTTTATCTTCCTTCTTTCTTACTTACTCTCTCCCCTCTTTTAACTGGCAGTGCAAAGCTACTCTTTGTCACATTTTGAAAGGGAGAGGGCTACCTTGGTCAGTAGAAATCCCACATGAGGAGGTACCGAATTGTTATTGCTGCAATGATATGTCACAGCACATGGTCGCAGGGAACTGTCAATGGATATATCATCTCTCTGTCTCTCTCTCTATCTCATCTATACTAGTAGTTCTATGGTTCTTTCCTAACTTTTTCCTGTCCCTTGGGTCGTCTGGGTCTTTCTTTATTCCGTTCAACTTTGGCCTCACAGACATTTCTTCATCTTCTTCACTCTCTTGTTATGTTCTACCTTGTCCGACAAGTTGTCATGGCCCTCTGTGGAGGGTATAGAGTTTCTTTCCTTCCTTCTCTGAGAAAGTTGTATTTGCATGTATGGTTGTGGTGGCTGGCTGTTCTGTGGCCCCTCTCTCTTTCTTGTTTCTTTCTTCCTCGTGTCCCATAAGCTCTTGAGCTTCCCGTTGGACATTATAAAGTATCGTTTCCTTTCGTTTCATTTCTCTTCCCTTCTTTGGGGGCTAGAGGCTAATGTCAGCAAATGTGCAGTGGTAGCATTCAACGACAGAGGAGAGGGAGGAAGTGATCTTAAGTGGCAGTGGGGTAGCCAAGAGATCCCGGTCCTTCCTTCCTACACTTACCTGGGCGTTGAGTTTTCCTCCAATTGTAATTGGGATGCACATATCCGGAAAGTTGTTCAAGCTGGCAAGGGCAATGCTCTGGGGCTCACTAAATTTTTCCACTGCAGAGGGGTCAACTCTGAGGTTAAGAAAACCATGCTTTGTCGCGTTATTAGACCTGCCTTGGAGTACGGATCTGCAATATGGGTTGATAACTCCAACCAGGCTAAGTCTCTAGAATCCATTCAAGTGGGGGTGCTTAAGGAGTGTATGTCAGCATGCTCCAAAACAGCCAATGTGGCTGTTCGGGGTGAGTTTGGCATTCCATCCTTAAGTTCCCGACGAGATGAATTCAAGTTCAGATGGTGGGGTCAGCTGCAACATATGGCCAACACCAGATATCCTAAGTTAATCGACTCTATATCTTGGAAACAGGACCGCCCTGTCAAACAGGCTAAGTCCTGGCAGAAGAGAGTAGAAGAGATTCTCAAGGACCTGGACCTGGACCTGGATCCGCAAGCCTTGACCCTGCTGGATAAATCTGACTTAGAGGCTGTAGTGTCCAAAGCCATGTCTGTTGCCATGAGATTGTCTGATGAAAAGTTAGGCAGAAAACTTCCCTGAACTTGTTTCCAGTCAGTGACATGGGGGAGGACATCTTGGATGACCTCAAGGGTCTACCCACTCTCGGCACTAGACTGAAATTTAAACTCAGGGCAGGAAGCCTACCTTTGAACAGCAAACAGAAGCAGAGAGGAAAGGGAGAGTGCAATTGCCCGTTGTGTGGGCAATCTGAAGACAGTATTCATTTTCTAATACACTGTCCGGGGTTCTCTTACCAAAGAGACGCTCTCTTCAAATCTATCAAGGGAATTGTGCCTGTACCCCTGTTTACCAACTTTGAAAGTCTCGAGGCTGAGCCAAAAGCCCAGGCCCTCCTGAGGCCTAGTTTTTGGGCAAAACAGGAAAAACCGGATTAATTCTATATATGAAGGTAAGTCTTACTACCAACGTCAGCCCCTGACAGAGGTAGGTTCTGTCCCTTTTGTTCCCGCTCAAACTGGGCGCGGGGTCAATGGCCACAAGGCTACGGCAAACAACGTCTTATGAGTACAATCTCTTCCCTTCTTTGCAAAGTCCTTCCTTGGCATAGTTGAATGAAGTCATGATAAACTCTAATGTACAGCTGTTTGGTGCACTTTGTGTTAATATTGTGCTCAGAGGTCCTGATTCTGCACACGTTGTCATGACGGGGGGTGGGGGTGGGTTGGCAGCCAAGAGAGACTTGCTACGTGGCAGATGCAACAGTTCCTCCCTACAAGTATAGTGGGTATCAGCCTCCCATTCACTCCTGGAACGATTTCAGTTATCTCAACTCCATCTTAAATACTGTATGATCTCCTTCCCTCCCCCTTTTCTCTGTTCCTTGCCGTTTCTTAGTTTGTTACATACTCGTCTGTCAGGCTTCCTGTTGATATTATGAATTTTCTTTGCATGATGAAAGGTTCTGCTACAGGATTTTTGACCTACCTACTTTGTGATGTCACAGCTTGTGTACGGAAGCAGGCCCACCCTTTCCTGCCAACAGATGTGACATTCTAACCTAGCAGGACAGGAATAGGCTGACCACCAAGGATCTTGGACAGCTACATGTGCAATGGACATAGGGACTAGAAGAAACAGCTCACTCCAAATTCCCAATTCGACAAAGACACTCTCCTTGCTGGATAACCAAATTATTCATGATGCCTTACCTCCCATGTTCTCTACATCCCAGGGAGTTGCACCTGTTGTCTGGTGTATACTACCCCAAAAAGTGGACACACAGCATCACTTTCTTTTCTTGAGTCCTATATACCATGGGGCAGATTCTACTGTCTCTTTTAGAGGTTCCTTATCCTTGCCTTGTAATGCACCCTGTCCCCGAACGGCATTTAGGGTTTTTCTTATGAATAGTTGTGTTTCTCCAGAACTTTCAGACTTTTTCTTCTTCGTCTTCTTTCTTGTGATATGTTCTGTTCATTCTGTTATTACAGAACTTGGTGCAAATGAGCTTCATATGTAGAGTCAGGATTCAATGAGTGTTCACCTTTCTCACTAATAGTTGGACCCAAAGTGCCAACTCAGCCATATGCTCGATATGATTGTTAGGTAGCCACTAGCTGTCCAGAGATCAAAACTACGCTTTTAGCACCAACACAGAATCATCACTGTGACTGGATTCTGGTTTGACTGTGCGAAACCACTATGGCAATTTTGGGATATGGTGGGTGATAACCTTACCGCCGGATCCAGGAGGGTGGAGCCCATACAGGTACGTCATGGCTTTAAATGTTCAACAGAAGATGAGGATTCCTCCAATTATTGAGTTATGGAGATTAGTGCTTGATCACTCTGACATATAATTTTCTTGGTGCATATGACTGGTGTTACAGGTGCACAAGGTGTTGCCAGAAGCCAAATTTAATAGTGTGCTACTAAACCGCTATACAAGTGGGAGTGACCATGTTTCCTGGCATTCTGACAATGAAAGCTTATATGGGCCATCCCCAGTCATTGCGTCCCTCAGCCTTGGTGCAGAGAGGGAGTTTTTGGTCAGAAGGAAGAAGACATGTCGGATGCCCGCACAGAGAATGGGGCAAGACTCAGCCGCCATAACTAGTGAAGAGCCTTTGAAACATGCAGCTGTGACACACGGTAAGCAGGAAAACCCAGGGAACTCCAGGAAACTTGGCAGGCTAGGGTTACGAGAGTTAAATAGTAGGATGCAAGCTAGAGAACCTGATCAGAGTGAGGAAGAACAAAGATTAATTGATCACCACCATTGTGAGAAGAATAGAAGCAGGTCGAAGGATTCACCACCTAGACAACAGATGTTGGGGCCGGATAGAACATACTTGGGAGATAAAGAGAGTGAAGAGGCGGTCCTAATGGATGATAGTGAGAGCAAGCACAGCTTCATGTTGAAGCATGGGTCCTTGCTGGTGATGAGGGGCTACACACAGCGTGACTGGGAGCATTCGCTTCCCAAGCGAAAGAAGAGCAAGGGACCCAGACTCAATCTCACGTTCCGTCGTGTATTCAACAAATGAAATCAGACTGCAAAAGCCAAAGTGTAAAACAGATGTGCATTGCGTCCAGCAACAATCATCCAGCAAAAGTTGGTCCCCTGAAGCTCAAGTGGGGAGAAACCATTGCATAGTCTCTACTTGAGGGCATGGCCAACAAAAGATGATGGGCTGACATCACTAAGTTATTGAAAAAATTGGCCCATTAGGGCTCAAGATATCTCTCCATCCCATCCCTCAAAGAGCCTTCATGGCCAACAAGTCCTTCTGGCCAGTATTTGGTACTTGGTGTCACTATCACTGGACTGTAGTCCCACTCCCCTCAAGTCCAAGACAGCAAAAAAATCCGTTTGCAACTCCATTTGGGGAGCAGAAAACACGGACAAAGTAAAAATACTAGCAGTGTTTTGGTCCCAAATCTGCTTCACTAAAAGATATTAAGAGGTTTGTGTTGCAACTGCCAGCCATCGAAGAGAGCACAGAAGACTTCCATGCACTAAAGAGAGGGAGAAATTGTTTTTGTGAGTACTTTGACCTTGTGACTCAACAGTCACTTCAGTGCAGAATCTAGAAGCAACTCAAAATCTGAGGGTAAGATTGGCAGTATATTAATCCATTTTGACCCTAGCTTACAGTTTTCTTACCTGCTGCCTGCTAATTAGCTCAGTTCCCCTTACATAAGCAGCACTACCTGCTAATGGAACTTTTCTGTACAATTCCCGAAATGCGACTATCCTACAAACATCCGAGTGAGGCAGATTCCAACTTCAAAAACTCATCTTGTTTGCCTGAAAAGCTTGAGACAGGAAAATCTCCCCTCAGATGCCTAGCACAAAGCCCCTAATACACCAAGCAGACACTCAGGTGAGTAGATCTATAAGGGTGGACGATCAATCCACCAACCAACTGTATGGTCTTGGCTGTGGTCAGGTAAAGCTTCAGTGTTGAATACCAGGACCAGGAAAAGTCAATAACCTAACCTAATGTGTTTTACAGCTCCTGCCATACTATATGAGCGCAATGTACACTAGAACACAATTCAGGTGGCACCAGCAGAACACAGTTGCAGGGGGATTAAGCATTGCCTTCGACTCACAAAAGAGCCACTTCCCTGTTGAAAATCCAGCTAAAACTTCCAGTCTTCGGACCCTTCTTCACCTTAGACTGCGCCCGCTCCTCAAGCCTCCGGATACGAGGTGGCAATGAACAAACATAATCTTGTGCGCTCTGACCCCTGCTGGAGAGCCCTTGGATATTTGCGACATTCCACCGGTTGACCAGGTGCTCCATGATGTCGGCGTAGTCCCGAGCAGTGTATACCCCAGTCCTCTGGGCCACCAGAGAAAAATCATCAAAAAGGTGCTCATTCTGTCCATCATACATCAGGTGTGCTGGCATAGCAATCTTCTTCCTCATCATATCGGCAAATGCCAGCATGGCCCCATCAGGGTCCACCTCAAAAAGCTTCTCCGCAATCTTGGTGTATGCATTCTCATGACGTCTCTCATCCGCCGCAATGAGTCCACAGATAGTGGCCAGTTTGGAGTCACCATGGAACTTAGCATGTCGTGCAGTATTACCGTGGGAGATAAAGGTTGCTCGCTCCTGGAAGGCTGTGTAAACAAAACCTAGGTAAGGATTGTTTTCGGTTTGCGGGTCCTGCAATCAGATACATTCATTGCACAATGGAAATTAGACAATGCAAATTCAAACATCTTTCAAAATTTGCAGAAGGTGAAAAGACAGCATTCCGCAGTCACTGTGGCTCCTGAACTCTACAGGGGTCAGCAGAACACACCATGCCAGATCCAATCAAATATTGAATGGTCTTCTCAATCTGTCTCATATCCACTCGGCCTGTTAGGTACAGATACTTGTTCAGCACATCACCATGCCTGTTCTCCTCAGCCGTCCAAGCTCGTGTCCAGATGCCCCAGGGAGTAGGGCTGGCACCTGTCTCATCGCGGGTCCCATCTAGAGTATTGAGCATTGTTTGGTACGTTGGTAGAGCTTCCTCGGTGATCATGTCTCCCACCAAACACACCAGGTAGTCATCAGGTAGACATGCAGCTCTCTCCCGCAGCTCCTTTACCTCATCCAAGAAATTTTCTGAAGAGGGTTCAGGAAGGTAATCTTGGGGCTGCCAGCACTTTTCAACGGGCTTAAGGTAAGGCAAAAGAGTAGTTTCAGCCCACCCTTCAAGTGATTTAAACACTTCCATCTTCTCAGGGGCCAAAGAGTGCATGATCTTGGAATGCATCTCTCTAGGTGCATTCCTGCCACCATTTAGATCAGCTTCCCTGCAGGTGTGGGCAAAGTGGAATGGATGATCAGAACTGCTACATATTACTGCCAAGTGCACAGACAATCGTAACAACTGCCTTAGGCAAAAGAACTCAGCACAACATTCTTGGGTCAAAGCACCTGTCAAATGTGGAATTCCATGTCTCTTAGGGTGCTTTCCAATTCCAATTGAGCAGGAGATTTATCCACTGATAGGCAAATCAAAGCCTCTTAATATGACCATCAGCTTCTTGAAAAGAGAATTTCCACCAAGAGTGACATTGATGGGCAAGGGGATGGCTGTTGCTTTCCACAATCAGAAATATTCAAAGCTCCATTGCTCCAGACCAGGCATATGATGGTTCAACCAAGAAGTCTTCTCTCAAGACTATTGAACAGTTCCTACTCAGAGAACAGTGAGGTCGGAGCCTTTGAGGGCTACAGAGAGCTATTCAAATGTCAGGAGGGAGTTGGAAAGCAATGATGGCAGCCATATTGTGAAAGGTGGTACCTACCAAACTGACCATCATCAAACTTGGGGATATTGCTACAGAGACTGCTACGAAGTTTGTGACAAACGTAGCTTTGAGATGGGAGATGACTTGCTGCCAAATCTCCCAAGATAGAGGACATACTTTCCAAGGAGTTTTATTCACAGAGGACTCAGCTAGCTTGCAATTATGAGGGCTCTTAAGGCTTCATTCAGTTCTCTCAGTAAGGCTTCATTCAGTTCAGGAAATTTTGGTCGAGCCACTTTGGAAGATGGTCCCATGGAGGGTTTTAATATGACACAAGAAGGGCATCAAGAGTGGAAAATTGAGCGCAAGAAAGGGATAATCATAGAGGAAGGGCTGCATATCCATGCGGCTGTAGATGGAGATACCTTTAGTTTAGGCCATCCATGATCCTTAACAGTAACAACTTCTGCACTGAGAACAGAAACAGGAAAAGTAAATCTGAGCATTCTTATCCTATGCAAAAAACCAAAGATAAAACCCCAACCCCAATAGACTTCATCCCAAGACCTTACATGGATTTTGATGGGAGAGTCGCAGTCATGGTGACCATCAGGGGTTTGGCAGGTCTGGCACCAGGCCTGCTAAAGTTCTTTTGTCCCAAGGTCATTCCTTTCATTGCTGAGGGTACCAGCCTTACACTAGGTGCACATGATGGAACATTGTTTGAACTGTCGCATGATGTTGCAGTCCTCGTCACTATTCCGCTAGGTGCAGACATGGCCATCACTGCCATCTTCGACTCCATTTGAAAACGCTGGCCGAGAGACCGGACGTGAATATACAGAATCCTGAAACCAGTTGGAGAACCTATATTTCTTAGGAAACCAGCCTTTTTGGAAACAGACTCAACAAACCTATCACTGAAATTCAAGGTGCGAGAGAAATTAACCAAGAACCAAGTTCAGATGAGGGAGAGGGAGAGAGAGAGAGAGAGAGGAGGGAGAGTAGACTTCTGAGAAGGATACAATAAGGCAGGTGTGCCTACATCCTCTTGCAATAACAACAACACTGCAGCGAAAAAGAAAACCTAATGACACAATAACCAGGGATGGAGACAAATCTGATGGAGGCGACAGAATAATCCCAAACGATTACTTCAGAAAAAGAAACGAATATCTTGAATCGAATCGAAGAATCGCAGAAACCAAAATGGAGTCAACACTCTTTAAACAAGAAAAGTGCACGTTAGAACGTGAAGACTATGGCGAGAACCACTTTGATACCCTACGGCCACTTCGGAAAGGAACGTCAAAACTATGAGGCTTGATGGTAGGAAGATAAAGATGATGATGATGATGATGGTCGTAGATATTTGCCCTGGTCACCAGCTTACTGTCCTATCGCAAAGTCACAATCTCCCTTGGCATAAGGGTGACGCTGCCCTTTGGAAACTCCCGTCCTTCCGGTAGTGGCAGCCGAGGATGGTCTGGACAGCAAGAGGGCTGTCGTTTGTTCCTCTGGAGAAAAATAATATGAAAACAGTCAGCTCAGAAAGAGCAGTTTACTGCCCGTGGCTACACAATCGAGGGGCCTAGGGTATAGCATCCATCCCCTCAGAATCACAATCTTCTAAAACCATATAAAAAGAAAGGTCAAATTGCCTTCAGCTTCTTTGAGAGAGAGGAGAGAGAGGTCAGACAGTGACATACATATGAGAGGGATCCTGTCCAAACACATCGTGCAGCAGACCAGCCGCCAACAGGTTAGTCAATCCGTAAGGTCAAAATTAGACTCGTTTCAAGGTCGGGGTTACTGTCTCTATTGCAAGATGCCTGCACACAGCTGCACTTACAATTCGACCGCATTGACAGCACAGATTAGCTGTCCCGTGTTTTCCTTCTACTCTTTCCTCTGCTGCAAGCTCAGAACTTTGTCGTTCTCCTACTTAGATCATTATTCTGAGCCTGGTTGCCGCTATAACATCGATGTGGAGGCCTTTCATAAGCGCATCTCTAGTTTCTGTTTCCAACAGGAAAAAATTGAGAACTTGCAGAAGGTAGGCAGCAGCTGGGAAAGCCGCTGAGCTCCCCACGCATTTACCTTCCTTGACTGTCAGTGCTTAGTCGCTGGGGGGACTGATCCGCGGGCCCCCAGAGCGGCAAGCCTCGCAGAGGATGCCAGCGCGACGGCAGCAGCCGGCGGTATCGGTAATCCGGCAGCCCCAATCGACACCGAGTATACATCATCCACGTCTTGTCATCCCAAAATGCAGATGACAATTGGAAATATGTCAAAAGCTCATGGGCTAGGTGCGGGAACGTACAAAGTATTTGACATATTTCCCTTTGTGGGGTTACAGGCCAGAGCCTGGCTGCACCCAGCCCCACAGTTTGTACTAAGTTATTGGCAGGCTTCTGCCTTCTGCCCTGTAAATATGCCCTGTGACACATGGCAACAGTGTACATGCCACCAATCTTGAAAACAAAACAACTTCTACTGCAAGCATCTCCAGGGGGGGTACACCAAACAACATTGCAACGTAAAACTCCTGCTGCCTCTAACACTCCCCTCCCAATCAAACTACCCTACATATGACGTGCATTGCTGGGAGGGACCATGGACAGCCTCCGCCTTACCCTCAAGCCATAAATGCAGCCAGTCATGTATTTTAGTCGCTCCAGCAGGTACCGGCCGGGCCTAGAGGGCCTCTATCCTGCACGAAAGTACAGCCCGGGGGTGCGGAAAAAAAAAAAAAGGTGGACGCGTTGCCGAAGCAAGCGTAACTTATGGTGTCACTTGGCCCCATAGGGCCACTGCCTTCCGGTGGGAAGGTGGACACCGTAATGTCTTCCAACAGGGTGGATTGAACCCATTGCCACTAGCGAGAGGGTATGTGCCCTTACCACTTGGCAACATGTTGGTTGTCAGGGGTGCGGATACCAGGGCCGGGGGCTCTTTTGCCGTTGCAGGGGCATTTAGGGACCCCCGGTGGAGATGCTCTTAAAGTGTATAAACCCGCTTACTAAGGCTGGTTACACTAACTTAGTAGGGATTCCACCAACACTACTCTAGTGACAACTTTAGTGAATATTGTCCAAGAAAATGTAATCGACAAAAAGTGTGTCACAAAGGTAGTAGTGGAAAGCTAGCACATGGTTGGCAGAAAAAACATGTGGATGTGCTCATGTGAAACATACAAGGCGAACAGATTTTGTACAATGGAGGAGATGTCAAAGTGGACTTGAGAACTGGTTCACCGGATGTTTTTCCATACCCTGCCCGTCGTTGACTTGTGGTGGTACCGAGGAGTTAAATCTATTTTATTGATAGACACGATTGACATGAAATCTTCCTTTAGATTGATTGGGACATTGATACTAATCATGTAAGGAATAATTGCCCCATAAACTGTGCGACTTCGCCCCATCATCCATGGGAGCTTCTACCTCAGTACCGCTCCCAACCTACACGCCCCCCACTCGCTAGACTGTTTGTCGCCCCCATATCTCATCCAAGAGCCGCTCAATCTATATCTGCCCAAACAACGGATCCACAACAACTTGACACAACCCAATCAGTACAAACACTACTGGAACCCCACTATGAGCTTGAAGAAATACAAGGTTTAGTTAAAAAAATGTGAGTAGACCAATATGGAGCCTCGTGCGCTGATACTATGTACATGTGTAAATGGAAATGTGACCCCGACAAGAAAGCCACTTGGGAACATAATGACACCCTCTTTGATCGCCCATCAATACAACAATTGCAACACAATATCCAAATGATAGCTGATTACTACCGCAGGGGGAATGCTTCCGCGTGAGCACATGAGCGTGAGCGTGAGAGCGTAGGCAGGCTCACGCCACGTCAGCAGTTCCTGCCATGTTGGCTGATGGGTCTGACGTCACGTCAGTCGACCTCACCAGCGTGCCCGATGCCACGTCACGTCATCCCACGTCATTTTCATAGGCATGGTCCTATAACCGCGGACCAAACAGGCAAAATGGGGCCTATAGCCGCGGATTGCGCATTCTGCAGATAGGGAACCATGTGTGGGCGACGAGGCGAGGTGCAGAAGAGAGCTGAATGTTGGTGATTGTTGCTGAATGATAGTATTTGCAGAGACTGAAATGGTTGTGGATGAATTAATGTCCAGGTCATCAGTCTACAATGGTCATCAGATGATTTAATGTCATGCTAATGTGGTATTCTACGTTGTTGTCATCAGTCTAGAATGGTTGTGGATGAATTAATGAGGATGAAGCAGAGACAATGTGGATGGGTCGCTGCGAGTATGGATGAATGAAGATGAAAAGTTGTGGACGAATATGGATGAAATATCGTGAATGAATGAGAGAGTGGATGAATGTTGAGCGAGGATGTCATTCTAACATTTATGAAAACCAAGCACAACGATCAATGTCGTTTGCACAAACATCAAAAATTGTGCCTAAAATCCCTCATGAAGCACATGATAAGATTTAATGAATGTCTGTCATTTGGGGAAAGATAGACAGATGACAGCAACGTAGAATAAGACAACACAGTAGATGTGAGAGTGATCTTTCATCTGCGACTCTGTCCCACTGCTTAATGCAACATTCTGGTGTGCAGCACGCTCATCTTTAGCTTTCCTCTTCAGTGTCGACACATTGTGAGCTATTTCAGCACTATACTTCCTGCAACACACCACCTCACCACGCTAAACATGGTTGGGACTCCAATGCGTCTTGCTGCCCCTTCCAGTGAGGTAGAAATATGCTCATCTGTCTTACGAGAGCACTGCAACTTTCATGGTTTAATCAGAACCATTACACAACAACATAAAAATTGGCTCTCGTTTTTGCATGAGGAGGAGTTCCGGGTCTTTCAACATTGTGTAACAGAAATTGACGAAACAACTGCCTTGTTTTCTTGTTTGACCCATAACCAATGTTAGGCATGAGGATGCTGCCCGTGAACTTGCGCTGAAACCGAGAGTCCATACATCATCCACTAGGTGTATTGTCTTCTTGCTTGAACCATAACCAATGTTAGGCATCAGGATCTGCCCTTGAACTTGCACTGAACCCGAGAGTCCACAGATCATCCCCTAGGTGCCTTGTCTTCTTGTTTGACCCATAACCAATGTTAGGCATCAGGATTATGCCTTTGAACTTGCGCTGAAACCGAGAGTCCATACATCATCCACTAGGTGCATTGTCTTCTTGTTTGAACCATAACCAATGTTAGGCATCAGGATGCTACCCTGGAACTTACGCTGAACCTGAGAGTCCACAAATCATCCCCTAGGTGCATTTTCTTCTTGTTTGACCCATAACCAATGTTAGGCATCAGGAGGCTGCCCTTGAACTTGTGCTGGACCCAAGAGTCAATACATATATCATCCCCTAGGCTTGCACCTTAGACCCTTTGCTCATGCAGATTGCCAGAATGATGCAAATGAGAGACTCAAACAAACAGCTGTTTACTGTACATTATAATCAAAGCTTACAAGCCAAGATATAACTGTTCACTATATGAAGTGCATAGAAGCCACTGTTGTAAATGCATACACGGCATGAAAATGAGAAACCATCTTTTAACAGCATTACCACGAACAGGCACAATTTTTATTACAAAATTTTGGAGGGACACAAGAAACTCACAACATCACGAGACCCCAAAAAATGACGAAATTTTCAGTCACTAGAACTATCCCTTGAAACTTGTGCAGTATCATCGACGTAAACCCGAGCTCCGAGGTGCCTGTTGTGCTTCCGAGCACATTGGGAAGATAACATGAAACTCTACTGACGAGCAATGGCCTCCGCATAGTCGGGTAGGATGTATGAACATGGAGGGCTGCACCACAAGTCACTGTGAAGAACAGAGACGTCGACCAAAGGAATAGCTTCCAATATCCTGCCACCCAAAGTACATGAATTGCATTAGCTACCATGAATGAGAAAGGGGGGGCCATTTGCGTGGGAGAACTCGGATGCTTATAGAAAATCAACTTACTCACATGCGAAATCGTTGTCCAGGGCTTTGTCGTCCCCTTCGTTGATTTCCACATGCACTATACCCTCCTCTTGTTGGGCGGCAGACGTTGGCGCTTCCAAGTTATGGAGGAGGTCACTGAAAATGGCCGCATCCCCTTCCATGCCAAACAAATGCTTGCCCGCTGCCTTGCAAGCATGGTACGAAGCTCCTGCAAGACAGAGTACTGTTAGGACGATGTAACAAATTTTGCAAGAAGAACAAAACACCACAGCAGGATCGGGGTGAAACTTGTGCCAAGAGTGAGGTCCACGATGTGCGCCCCCGGATGGGAACAAGTTTCCACAATTGTTTGAATAAAAGTTGGGCTCTTCTCCTTGGCCCCTCTCCATGGTGTGGAATTGGACTTTCGCAAGCACACATTGGAATCCACGTAATTGTAGTGCATGTCGTCCACCACTAGATCGAACTTGTCGTTGATGAAAGAACCTCCCCCATGAAGCCTGAACTCCTTCACTGATGTGGGAGTCGAAGCAAGGTGCACTCTGACGAGGCAGACGGCCTCAAAAAGGTGGGTTTGCACACAAGACAACATGAAGCACATATGAGTGAATGCCCAAAAAATCATGTGGAAAGAACAGTGCTTGAAACCTCCGAAATTGAGTGCATTGACGCGCTCATTTTTGGAGGGGTGAAATTGAACTTCAAACAAAGCAGGCAAAAAAAGGTCGATTACCATTTGTCCCGGACAGTCACCCTTTGTCAAGTACAGGCTATTCACACCATTCCACGTTTTGATGATCTTCATCCCTGAGGCCTTGAGGTAGCTTGCAAGCTCCCGTGGACATTTCGTATTGACGGACTGGATCATTACAAGAACCCCTACATCCAATAAAAAAAATTTGCAAAAGAAAGACCCACCGCCAATACCTCTCATCATATGCATTCCATGTTGGGCAAGTGCCAATGGGTACAATGTCTGGTACTGGCAGCCCATCTGGAATGTCCACAATCACCATGTCGACACCATACGGTTTCTGAGCACCATTGACCCAACATTGACCCTTCGAAACCTAAAAACAGACAGAAGGCAAAAATTAAATCACTATCCAAAATGGAAAACATTAACAACAACAAACAATGGGAATTGGCTTACCGACAAAGAATGCACACAGCTTGCCCCAAGTTCGAGAGGGTTCTCCAGTGTAACCAGATTTTCTGCTCTCCATCATGGCAAGGGATGAATCATTGACAAACTCGCATTTACATTCTCGCTGGATTCTGGATGGGTGCTCCATTGCGTCTTATGGCTCAAACTTCCCCTTGCATTTTCGTTCCTTGTTTGCAATTGGGGTCTACGTTGCCTCACCCCCGCAGCCTCCCCTTGGGTGGCCTTCTCCGTCCCTTTGTCCTTTGTACCCTTTCCCTTTCCCTTCCATCTCGCAGGAGTACTTTTGTTGGCTGCGGGTTCCTTCTCAGTGAGGTTCCGTAGATTTCTCTCATGCAATTCCTTGTCAGTTAGAGGGGCTAACAACTCTGCATTGTCATTCTGGTTCCGTGTTTGCAACTCATACCAGGGGCAAGCTGATTTGGGAATGTCAAGATATTAGCAGCAGTCCTTCAAGTGATATCTCCCGTAGTCCCTGAGGATGGCTGCCGTGTACATAGTCTGGTTGTTAGAGGAGTCAGACCACAAGTCGATGACGACAGGGTACTTATTGAGGTTTTTCCCCGGAATGAGCACGTTCTTGATATACCTACAAAACAAAGGAGGTACATTTTTAGACAGTGAAGGCAAAAAAACATGTAGTTTGGCCCTCCCAAAATGCGTGCGTCGATGCACACAGTTTGGGGGTGCACACACACATGAGCATGAGGCAACCGAAATCCACTACCCCATAAGCAACAGAAGTAAAAACAAGACAAAACAGAGGGTTCCATATGTAGAAAGATATCACATTCAGAACATCCTCAAAGGCAGCAAGAACAGCCAACGAAGCAATGAAATCCATGATGGAGGGGAAAACACACCTGAGTTTGTGGCCCTCCAAAACTGCGTGCGTTGGCGCACGCAATTTGCATGGCCACAAACTGCCTGTCTACTGGTTGCCAAAGATAATTTTCAAACAGAAAAATAAATTAACAAACTTGTATAGGACCCTCTTCATGGCTCCCTCCGCTCCGTACTGCTTGTCAAAGTCATTTGTGCGGGAGATGCCTCCATCTCGGGAAAACTCTCTGAAGAAGCAGTTGCTCCAAGCGGTCGCCTTCCACTGTCTCAACTAATCCTCCAGAGTGTCATTGGGCACGGTCATGGTAATTTTGTAATCATGAAGCTGTTTCTATAGCACCTTGTTTTCACGAGCTTCAATCTGCAGGGATACATATGCATGTGTTAGAGTCCATGCATGGGAAGAAATTTCCAAAATTTCACGCAAAGAAAGTCCTAAAGAGTACCTGGCTCCAGTAGGTGGCTTTGTGCAACCAGGTATCGAAAACTTGGTCGTTGAAGGGTTTGATGTGCCCAGTGTTCTCATCTCTTTCACCCCTAGGGAAGCAGTATGTATCCTTGACAGTTGGGTCGGAATTCCAAATCTCCAACCATTTCACTTTCTGGTCTGTTTCCACCGCTTCCGTTGACAACCGGTGAAGCTTTTCCTGTGTCATCTCCGGTTTGGTGTTATTGTTCCAGTGGATCCTCACCTAGTTAAGGAACTCGGGACCGAAATCAGGGTCAGCTATTCTCAGCTGCTTCACAAAAGCGCTCATGAGCTTCTTGCGTGTCTCATTCATCGTAAACTTCATGGCTTCCGCCACTCCGTTGGACGATCTCATTCCCTCTGGGTTTTTCAAATAGTACTCTGTTTTTCCTCTCTCTCCAGCTTCGGCTATTTCTTGCTGCAAAACCTAATCCGGAATGAGATCACTTATTACTGACAATCACAACAGACAATGCAAGGCCAGAGCGATGGAATACTTACCGTGTACATGTACTCCATGAATGCTTCCCTCGTCAGCTTGTACCAGGTGTCTGACGTTTTGGATGTCAAGCATTTCTTGAAGGACTCCGCACTCAGGAAGCTCTTGAATGAATTGAGGGGCATCTAACCGATATTCTAGATCTTGAATAGTGTTTGAAGCAGGTTCGTTGTCACATGGGCGGTTTCAGTTCCCCCTATTACATACAGTGGTATGTCATCAGTCAGTGCTAAAAGCGAACAGACAGACATGGGAAAAAGTCAGACAATAAAGGGTGAAGAAGACACTTACTTGTTAACGTCATGCATTGTCGTCAATAGTGCAGTGATGTTTCCCTTGGGATCCAGCACCATTGAGGCCACAGAGTAGTGTCACTCCTCCTCGGTGCTATGATATCTCTCGATCATGTTCCTCCAGGCAAGCAATCGGTGGTTGCCATCCCAGACATGAAACATCTTGCCTGAGAAAGGCTGGGTGACGAGCCTGTAGATGCATATATTGGTACATTTTTCTTTTCAGATCGTTTTTTATCATAAAACAAACGGTTTCAGCATTGTTGTC
The DNA here is from genome assembly GCA_030704615.1 of Takakia lepidozioides. Lineage (NCBI taxonomy): Eukaryota > Viridiplantae > Streptophyta > Takakiopsida > Takakiales > Takakiaceae > Takakia > Takakia lepidozioides. Next base: position 51,584,775 of record CM060731.1, read on the forward strand.
GCACACCTCAATTCGGTAAACTCCCCTTCAAGTCATAGTTACTCGCTTTGATGCGCGCGCCTGACTCCCAACCTGGCCGCCGGGCCAACTTGGAGTTTCGGCTGCTCACCGGGACATAACGGTCCCCTTCCGCTTCCCTCTAAACCCTCCACCTATTTGGGACTAGGAGAATTCCCTTTGGTAGATGGCAGTCCGGAACAACTCCCCACTCTTTGGTCGCTTTCCGGCTCGCTCGCTTACTCACTAGTTTTTGGTCACCAACGGGCTTGCACCGTTCTCGGGGTTACTACTCCCTATATATACTTCTGTAGCTGTCCGCGGGGGTTTCATAACCAGCCATGCCATTTTATGGCGAACCACCACGAAAACCCTCGACTCCCGGGGGTGAGTCGCGGTGAGTCTTGGCCCACTCACCGCGGCCCCAATGGACCGTGATGAGTCCCAAGACTCCCCACGACTCCCACCTCGAGGTCTCCACCCCATGGTGAGTCCTATGCCACCCCCACTAAGTCCCACTAAGCTACCACCACCCCTTGTGGAGCCACCTCCACCGCAACCCGGTGTGCGGGGCTCCACCTAGTGAGCGCCTCCGCCTCCTTGAGTGCCTTGGGCACTCAAGGGTGCTTCAGCCCCCCATACCTATCGCTGCCGCTGCCCCCACCACAGGGGCAGCCCCTCATGTGTCCCGACCCCCTGCCCTCAAGGCAAAGGGCCGCGACACACACCCCTACCAACAGGGAGTCGATGTCCTCATCGACTTGTCCATTTTGTAGAAACGAACATCCAAGTTGTGGCGTCCCACATCAAGGAGTTTGTTTCCGTACCATGGCGTCCCATGGCAAAGAACCAAACCCCACACTTGACTCCACTCTCCACTAGCTAGTTCGGCCGACTTCCTCCAAGTCCCGGCCAAGGGTGGAGCCTCTCCAGCTCCTCCCAGTGCACTCTTCTTGGCCTACTTCAAGGCCAAGGAACGATCCTCCCCGAGGATCGAATCGCCTTACTGCAACAACATTGCTTGCGATCGCTCATGATGCCGCTTTTGGCATCACCTTGAGCAAGGGTTCACCTGGAACCCTCTTTGACTAGGAAGATAACCTTGAACCAACCGTGCGCCCCAATCACTACAATTGGGTCCGCCTTGGAATGCTGGCCTGAGGTACGGGAACACGCCGAAGCCGCACTACGACTTCGTCCCGAGGCTACACGATTATAGTACGTGAACGGAAGCACGTAGCTTCCGCGTTAGCCCGCACTACAAGGCAACCCCCTCGGTAGCGCAGTTATAGTACGCGCACGCGCCAGGTGCGCACTAGCACTTGAACTCCCAAATAAGGCGCAAGTTTCCTTGCCCCTTGGATGGGAGTCACCCGATTTCGGCACTGCGCAAACACACGATTAACCCAATTTACCTCTCCCACTTTTGTAAGCTAGCATGCATTCTACACACCAGCCAACCACACCATGCATCACCATTCCAAACACAATAGGACGCACAATATTTGGAACCCATTTCCTTTATCACAAATTTTTGTACAATACAAGTTTTTGCAATCGGATTCCTGAGCTAGCTAAACCGGGCTAAGCATGCATTTCCTCCCCCACGCTCCAAGGTTGATGTCCCCATCAACGCTTCTTCCGCTTTTGAGGTCGCCCTTCGAACGCTGCAACTGCCTCGGATGCGTTTCCCATTTCTGAGGCACGCACCCAAGATGCCTCCACAAGATGATAGCCCTTCCATTTGACGAGATACTCCGTTTCTCGGTTCTTGAACCTCCTCGACTTAAGTATTGCCTCCACCTCGTACTCGGGTTCATTTTCATGATCCAACAGCATAGGTGGCGGACGCAACACTTGCTGCCGATTCGGACGTGCTTCATCTTTGAAGTAAGGCTTCAAAAGGGAGACATGGAATACTGGGTGCACCTTGCTGTTTGCTGGCAGCTCCAATTCATACACATCCTCATTCATAACCCTCCGAATGCGAAAGGGACCCGCATACGGAGGTACGAACTTCGGACTCATTTCCGGAGGTAGTCGAAAATTCTTGATGTTCAACCAGACCTCTGTGCCTGCCTCAAACTTCACTTCCCTCCGCTTCCGATTCGCCTGCCTTTCATACCGTTTCCTAGCTTTGGCAATGTTGTACTTTGCGAGCTTCAACAAACGCTCGCGTTCTTCCAGTACCGCCGCTACTGCCGGTTCCTCAACGTCCTGGGCGGCCCAACTTGTCGGCACCAGAGGTGCTTTTCCATAGACCAACACAAAAGGGGAAACTCCCGTCGCGGAGTGTTCTGTGTTATTATAACAGAACTCTGCCGCGTCTAAGTGTTCCATCCAGTCTGATTGGTCTGCCGACACGTAATTCCGCAAGAATTGCTTCACTACGGAATTCACTCTTTCCGTTTGGCCGTCCGTCGTAGGTCGGAAGGCGGTGCTCATCTTCAGCCTCGTCCCCATCTTCTTCCAAAGTGCTCTCCAGAATTTACTCGTAAACTTTGGGTCGCGGTCCGAGACAATATCCTTCGGGACTCCATGATGCTTTAAGACGTGGGCGAAGTAAAGTCGCCCTGTCTCCTGCGCAGTTGCCGTCTCCTTGGTGGGGATGAAATGGGCCATTTTACTGAACCTATCTACCACCACCATGATTGCATCGAATCCTTTTGACAGCGGCATAGCAGTCATGAAATCCATCGAGACGCTTTCCCAAGTCCCCTCTGGAATCGGCAAGGGTTGTAACAGCCCCGCTTGCTTTTTATACTCGCTCCGGTTTTGTTGGCATGTGGTGCATGTCTTTACATACTCCTCTGCCTCCTCCCTCAGTTTGGGCCAGAAATACTCTTTCTTCAAGAGTGCCGCAGTGCGCTTGGCTCCACCGTGGCCCGCAAGCGGGCTATCATGGCATTCTCTCAAGAGACTATCCCTGATCCCTCCCTTTGGCACATAGAGACGTTTTTGCTTATACCGGAGCAGTCCGTTTTGCAAGTGGAACTGCGATTTAACCCCCATTCTCAAGTTCTGCATCACGCACTTTGCCAGCTCATCCTTCCGGCAAGCCTTCCGGATCTTCCTTTGGAGCGCCGTCTCGCCCTTGTACACCAACAAGAGCTGCTGCTTTCTACTTAAAGCATCGGCCACCACATTGTCCCGTCCCGGTTTGTACTGGATATCCACGTCGAACACTGCCAAAGTATCTTGCCACCTAAGTTGTTTTGGGGACAACTTGGGCTGCGTGGCAAAATACTTCACCGTGACATTGTCCGTGAACACCTTCACTGGGTTGGAACCAACATAGTGGCGCCAGAGTTCAAGGCAATGTACCACCGCCTTCATCTCTTTTTCGTGCGTCGGCCACCGTCGCTCCACTTCATTCAGTTTCTTACTTTCGTAAGCCACTGGACGTCCATCTTGCATAAGTACACCCCCAATTGCGAAGTCCGATGCATCTGTATGAATCTCAAACGGACGATCGAACTCCGGGATTTTTAAGACTGGAGCTTCCGTCATCCGCTGCTTCAATTCAGCAAAAGCTTGGCCACAAAATGTGTTCCATACCCAGACTTTGGATTTACACAGAAGGTCCGACAGCGGCCCCGCGATCTTGGCGAAATTTCTCACATACTTCCGGTAATAGGAGGCGAGTCCTAGGAAGGATCGCACTCCCGAGACCGAAGTCGGAGGCTCCCAGTCCAAGATCGCCCTCACCTTTCTGTCATCCATTTTGATCCCATCCTGTGTAATCACGTGCCCCAAGAACTCCACTTTTGTGACCCCGAATTCGCACTTTGAAGCTTTGGCATACAGCTTCCCTTCTCGCAATTTTTGGAACACCCTTTTGAGGTGCTCCAGGTGCTCCTCCTTTGTTTTCGAGTACACCAAGATGTCGTCGATGTACACGATCACAAAGTCATCCAACCACTCCTGGAAAAGGCTGTTCATCAGCGTGCTAAATGTCGCTGGTGCATTGGTGAGCCCAAAAGGCATCACCAAGAACTCATATGAACCATACCTTGTCCTGCACGCGGTCTTCTCCTCATCTCCTTCCGCCACCCGAATTTGGTGATAGCCGGAGCGCAAGTCGATCCGGCTGAAATACTTCGCTCCTGCCAACCGATCGAAGAGGTCGTCGATCCTTGGCAAAGGGTACCGGTTTTTGATAGTCACCTTATTCAGAGCCCTGTAATCGACACACATCCGCAGCGTCCCATCCTTCTTGTCTGCAAATAGCACCGGGGCTCCGTAAGGTGACTTACTCGGCCGGATGTACCCCTTTGACATTAGATCTTTGAGCTGAGTCTTCAGCTCGACCAACTCTTTGTGGCTCAACCGGTAGGGCGCCTTGGCAGGCGGTTCCGATCCCGGTATCACCTCAATTTTGTGGTCAACTCCTCTTCGCGGTGGCAAGCCGCTTGGTAAATCCTCCGGCATCACATCCTGGTATTTCTCCAAAATCCCCTTGATCCAATCTGGGCTCGGCTCCCCATCGCCTTCTCCTTTCACTTCTCTAATGTAAAGCAAAAACTGGGACTCGTGTGTCTCCTCCACGGCCCACTCCTTTGCTGATAGAAGGTTTATTCGCCCTCCCACGGATTTGGGCGTTTCCGACACTCGTAAAACCTCGCCACCATTCCCACATGGCAGCGTGACTACTCTCTTGCGGCCATCTATGACCGCTCCGGATTTGCTCAAAAAGGTCATTCCCAAAATGAGATCCACTCCATCGATCTCGCAGATAGTGAAGTTCTCACGTCCCTCCCAACTCCCCAGTTGAAGAGGAACATCAAACGCCAACCTTGTCGCCAACTGAGGTTCTCCTTTGGCAGAGCGCACCTCAATAGAGGCCCCCACGTCACTTGTCGGGAGTCCCAACTTTCGCGCCGCCGCCGGCGTCATGAAGGAATGCGACGCTCCTATGTCCACCAACAACGACACATTAGTTCCGGATATTATCCCATCCACGAACAATAACTGACTCCCTTTTCGTAAGGCGCCAGTTTCCTGATATAACTCACAAGAAAATTTGCCTACCTTGCAAGTCCTGGCGACCACCGCTCCCACCAAGCGACTGATGGTATCTTCCGACAGCTCTGTGGTCGCCCGAATCATGTTCAATTGCCGGGGCTTCGTGCACTTCTTGGCCATGTGCCCGGGCTCCCCGCAATTGAAACACACTCCATCAAAGGTCGCCTTCTGTCCGCCATAAGTCGCTCCACCCGCTTTTCCTTTCGAAGCACCGGGTGCCGCCTTGACGTGTGAAGGACCTCCCTTCGATTTCCACGTGCCATTTTCACCGCGTGGCCTATCCCACTTCTTTTCCGGTCGGGAGGAGTCACCTTCCCGCCGGGTCTTCTTGTGGTTCAGCTCCGTATGGCCTTGTCTCTCACCCCTAGGGACATCCGAGAAACATTCAGCTCTCTCAATTGCCTCGTTCAAAGTCTTGGGTGGCTTCTCCTCCAACTTCCGCCTAGCCCATGGGGCCAGTCCCGCCACAAAGTTGAAGACCATTTCTGGTTCTGCCATGTCCGCGACTTCGAGCAACAGCACATTGAAAGCCTGGACATACCCCCGAATGTCATCTGTTTGCTTCAAATTCCTTATCTTGTCCCGGGCAAGCCAGGATGCGTTGAGGGGCACAAACTGTCTCTTCATCAATTCCTTGAACTCACTCCAGTTCAAGGTTTCCGGGCTTGGGCCTCGGTCGTGAAGGCGTTTCTGCCACCATTGTTGAGCATAGCCCCTCAAATAGGTGGGAGCCACTTCCACCCGATCCTCGTCACTCAACTTGGCCGCCCGGAAGTACTGCTCTAGCTCCAGGAGCCAGGTGTTGAGTGCCTTCCGGTTTCGAACGCCCTCGAAGGTGCCGGGTTCCTTAGGCTTCACCTTAAACTTTGCCTTGGTGGAAGTGGCATTAGCCGCCTTCAACACGTCTTTCAACGTCCCGCCAAACTGCGCCAACAACCCTTCCCAAAAGGCTGCCGGCATGGGAGGCATCTCTTGGTTTGTCGGAGCTCTCAAAGATTCCTCGGGCTCCGACTCCTCGGATTCCTCCCGCTCCTGAGCGGCCTCGTTTTCGGAAACATTAATCGCTTCCTCAAACGGCCGCCTCGGTGACACGTCGCCCCCATCGGGCTCACCGGGATCATCATCTTTTGGGCCGTTCCGCTTTCGCTTCGGCTTGCCCGACCCCATGATGAGGCCAATCCCAAGGACGATCGCGTACTGAACTCTAAGCTCTGATACCAAGTGTCGCACACCTCAATTCGGTAAACTCCCCTTCAAGTCATAGTTACTCGCTTTGATGCGCGCGCCTGACTCCCAACCTGGCCGCCGGGCCAACTTGGAGTTTCGGCTGCTCACCGGGACATAACGGTCCCCTTCCGCTTCCCTCTAAACCCTCCACCTATTTGGGACTAGGAGAATTCCCTTTGGTAGATGGCAGTCCGGAACAACTCCCCACTCTTTGGTCGCTTTCCGGCTCGCTCGCTTACTCACTAGTTTTTGGTCACCAACGGGCTTGCACCGTTCTCGGGGTTACTACTCCCTATATATACTTCTGTAGCTGTCCGCGGGGGTTTCATAACCAGCCATGCCATTTTATGGCGAACCACCACGAAAACCCTCGACTCCCGGTGGTGAGTCGCGGTGAGTCTTGGCCCACTCACCGCGGCCCCAATGGACCGTGATGAGTCCCAAGACTCCCCACGACTCCCACCTCGAGGTCTCCACCCCATGGTGAGTCCTATGCCACCCCCACTAAGTCCCACTAAGCTACCACCACCCCTTGTGGAGCCACCTCCACCGCAACCCGGTGTGCGGGGCTCCACCTAGTGAGCGCCTCCGCCTCCTTGAGTGCCTTGGGCACTCAAGGGTGCTTCAGCCCCCCATACCTATCACTGCCGCTGCCCCCACCACAGGGGCAGCCCCTCATGTGTCCCGACCCCCTGCCCTCAAGGCAAAGGGCCGCGACAATTGTACTGCCAAAACAGGTAGAAATCGTTGATAAAGCACGTAGGAAATTAGACAGTGTCTGTGACGACCATGGAGTGGAACTCTGGCATCAAGATGACCGTAGGAAGCTGCATCGACAACAGATTAGGCTGCCAATTCGGTACCAGAAACGGTGAGTTAATCATGTTCAAACAATACAGAACGACTGTTTCAGTCCCAGATTGCGATCTCTCTTTTCTCCCGCCTTTCAAGTCCAGTAGGAACACACAACAAAGAGCTTGGCAATTGGTGGAAGCGACATGTATAGCGATGAAATATCGCAACAAAGCAATTGGCCGCATCGGAATGACAGCAGGTCAAGACGACTTCAAACGGCGAAGCGTGGACTTGTTAGCGGTGCGGGACAACTGGAGGGGACTCCAGACAACCTACGACTCAGTGGCAGGGTCAAAGACCCCAAAGCCATCACCAGGGATTTGATTTCCAAAAATACCACAAAATATGTGTAGCGAAAATACGACGAATGGCGAGAAGCGCAACTTTTTACCACCGATGGAGCTGAGAATTTACAGGCTGATACAAGGTATATAATTGTAGTTTGTCACCAAGTTTGGTGATTTATGGAGCTGATTAGCAGCAGGGCCAAATTATTGAGTTGACGGCACTGACCAGGCTTATTATTTGCATTTCTACTTCTTGGATGGATGAAAAATCCTGGAATTCGCCTTGAGGAGCTGGATGGATGAAATAACAACTCGTGCCAACTGGTCATCCAATTGGATGGATGAAAAGTCAGCTTTCATTTGCCTCCTAGACTTTTCATCCATGTGAAATAGTATATTATAGATCCTCCAAGGAACAATAGTTTAATGAATATTTTCCCTTAAACTATTAGGCACAACAACAGTATAAAAGAGGGGACAAGGCTTCTCTTGTTCTTCATCTAGCTCATTTGCTTAGTTTCCTCTTGCTTGTTGTTGTAGTGCTTGCTAGTTTTTGGCTTGCGGAGGGGCTAGATCCTAGGGAGTGGAGTTTGAAGCTCCGTAGTTAGGTAGGATTCTTGTAAGCTAAGGCAAGTGGCCTAGCTTTTGGGCCTTTGAGCCATTTTCATTTGTGAAGGAAGAGGGCAATTTCATGTGGAGGAAAGTGACTTGAGGACGAGTATGAGGGGCTGGTATGAACTTATGGACGAGAGCCCATGTGGAGGCCGCATAGATACCATTACTTGAGTCGATAAAGCATCCCAAGCACTCTCGCATAGAAAGGTTAATCTCATCTTACCATTTCACCATTTGTGTATGTGATTCATTTATTTTCCAAGCAAAGCTTGAAGTTGAAAATCTGATTTAGACTCTTCAAAAGAGGAGAGTGCATTGTGGAGTCCCATTATTTCATGTCTAGAAGTGACAAGGGGAAGACCCCTGTAGTCTATTGGGAAGGGCACCAATAGATGCTTGTATTTGAATTGTTGGAAGAGAGAATCTTTGTGTTTGATTACTAATTTGAAATATAGCCAGCTCTGGCCAAGGCAGGCCAGTAGGCTGGATCTATGATATAATGCCACTATAAGGCCCCTATGTGCTAATTTTTTCCCCCCCACTAGCAAGCCATGGAGGCCTAGGAAAGGGTGGGTTGTATTTTTTGTCTTGGGGTTTGGGCGGGCTAATTTCGCTTGACAACAGCTGCCCCAAAGTCGCGAGCAACCTGGGAGGAGCCCGGGTGCTGCGCCTAGAGAGTAGGGACTCGATTATTAAAAGCGTGGAGGCAGTCGTGGCCCAGCCACGACGTACGGGAGTGGGGCCCCAGCGCTGACCTTAAGGCGTACTGAGATCGAGTACATCAGCCGCGTGGCTCAGGCGTGAGGCCCTGAAGCGTGCGAGCAGGGTGTGGGTCTTTACCCACTGGATAACCAAAAGTTGAGACGGACCGGCGGACGCTGGCGTAAACCGCAGTGGTCCACGGTTTGGACCGCTACGTGCGGATCTGCGCCCCGCCACGTGGCAGGGGCATTTTACCCAGCGGGCGATGCGTCTGCAAATTCCCTTAAAGGAGAGTATTCTTACCTTTAGCTATTAGATTCAATTTATACCCCTCTAAGGGTTAGGAGCCATTATCTAAGGCGCCAGTGGTAGATAAAATCTAGGATTTTGGGAGGACGTAACCTTGGAGGGGAGCGTTCTTAGGACTCTAAGAGAGAGCCAAGCGGGCCTAGGAGCAGTGAGCTAGAGGCAAGGAGAGAAACTACACTGTCCTAAAAACTCGGCTACAGTGAGCCTTTGTGTCAGAGCCCAAGGTAGAGGATGATTTTTTCCACAGAGGAAAGCGCACCAGCACCTTAAAACAATGTAAAGGGGATGAAATCTGGCTTGGACCCACCAGTGGTTATTTTATTATTTACGCGTGCATGTTTTGGACTAACAAATGTAGTGGCAGGGATGAGCTCTCAGCGAGATTCATTCATCCAATAGAGCCGCGACAGTTCCCCGTGGCAGGGAACGGTTCTCGGGTGTTCAAAATGTCCACGTGTGGACCTGGCAGCGGCGTCGAACTGGTCGACAGGATAACGAGTGGGGACTTGTCAAACAGTTGGGTCATGTTCGACCATATCAAGCGAATTACAAATCACCAGTGGGTGACAATGGGTGCACATGTCTACGACACCCACTGCAGGATGCTAATGACAATTGCTATTTGTGAGATGAAAGGAGATGACACACAATCGGAGATGCTTCTTTGGCAGGGAATAAACAAACAGATGGCCAAGGCGGGATTGCCCCCTCCAAATTTCCGTGGTTTCATGGCGGACAACGCACAAGCAAATTGGGCTGTCATCCGAAGGGTGTACGGGCAAGACCCCAATGTTCCCATGGAAGGCAAGGAGAGATCTTGTGGGTTCCATTTTCTGCAGAGCCTTTCGCAGTACACAACCAGGCTCGTGGCGCCAGATTTCAGAGAGGAGCACCGTTCCATGTGTCTTGCGTGGAAGCGCGCTCCCACCTTGGATGATGCAGAGACACAGTTTGCATGTATACGGGCTTGGTGGACATCGTCAGGTGCTGTAAGGAAATCAGACGAGGGAGCAATGGTCAGTTGGCTAGCATGGTGGCATTATTGTTTCCTCCAGTTCGGCGACTATATGCGGGAGGTGAGTTGCACGAATTCGCATCCCGTTGAATATTATTCTTGGCATTATTTGTAACTTGCTTGTAACCTCAACATGTGCTTGTGCAGGAAATGTGTCTCGACTCCGACACCGACATGCCCACGACAAACATGGCCGAATCAGTGCATTCTTCCTGGCGTGCCTCCTCTGCGGCGCATCTGGTGGACATCCTCACTGCCACAACGGAGGACATTGTGAGGTCAAGCAATGCAGGTACAACGAGTTCTTGAAAGGGAAATAGTGGGGCTTGGGGCCGGACAGGCAGGAAATGCTGATGCGGACTGCCTCCAGATCGAAGAATCCTCGGAAGTGGGCGGCGGCCTTGCGAGAGGGCCTTCGGGACACGCCATTGCTTTGAAGAGGCCAACATTTGGAAGGAGATGTTCATACCCGTCCAGTGAGACGAAGATTTGACGAGGCACCTGGTGGGGAAGAGGATTCATGGCGAGCTGACAAGAATATTTGCACGCTCCCTCGTGGTCCCGTGATGTTGCCCGAGGAGGTCTTGTCGAGCACCGCAAAGTCCTGCACGTTCAAGATCGCCATCTCCTTTGAGCACAGGGCACGTGCCCGAGGAACATAACGAGCCATCTGTAGTAACGCAGTATGGAGACAAGAGCCATTGGAGATCAATTCCTTCTAGGCCTTCACTGGATGACCGGAGTTGGTGCCACCATTAGCTAGCTGACTACTCCCTTCACTTTAACAATGGAGAAAGGCATGAAGTAGTGGTTCCCTTGAAAGCAATGAAGATCAAGGTTGGGTCTGCTACAGCCAATCTGTCCAGAGTCCAAGCCCTGGTAAAGGAGGTATAGCAGAACTCTCACTCCAACCTCAATTGGAATGATTTCTACAAGTTTCAGCCTGATCTTCAACTCTTATATCAGTGGCATGTTCCTGGTGCTAAGGAAAGAACAAGGGTGCCCATAGCTATTCCAAAGAATTCTACTCTAATTCGTGCACCTCTCAACATCACCATCCCTGCCTTGACCCAAAGGGTGGTCAAGTCTAGTCTGGCTTTCTTGTGTCCTGCTGCTCATTTCCTAGAAATTGAGGGTTGGAGGAGATTGACTGCTCTTAAGCACTGCCTGGTGGCCACTGGTGTTCTTGATAGAGGATATAGACAGGAGGTTAAGATCCTGATTGCTAATCCTGAACGCTTCCCTGTGACGGAGTCACAGTGGAGAATTGCAAGGAAATTGCCGGCATTTCGAGGGAAGTGCTGCGCCATTCAGGTGGATACGAGAGCACGCTGTGGTGAGATGATTCGGAGGAACCCACACGGTGCTGTACCTGCACCTTGTTTCAGCGGCAGATTTTTGACTCCCACATTTGCTCACGCAGACGTTTTGGTTCTGTAGGCACGACATAATGACCTATGTATTTGGCAAGCCCAAATACGGGATTCAGGGAATGCCGGAGCCTCCAGGCGTCTGGCCTGTTGCACCGGGTTGCAGCCTCTCTCAAAATGAGGCGGATGCTCTATCTGCAGCATGATTTCGAATGGTGCAATGCACAGACGTCCCGGCCCACGCATTTCCAGTTCCTCAGACCCAGCCATTGCAGACTGCTCGGTCCAGTAGAGACGGATTGGACAATTCTGCACATCCCACAATGCGATTCGGAAGAATGAAGAGACGACACCCCCCCAACAAGTTGAATGAGACTCGGATTGCCAATGCCCTTGGGATGGCTTGCACTATTCAGAGCTCCGTGGACGTACCTCCACCCGGCCTTGGGCGTGTTTATCGGATGGCAATGGCCGGCTCGGCTGTACGCGACGATGTATACACAATTACGATTGGAGTGGAGCCGACTTGCAATTGTACGGACTTCTCGTTGATGGAAGCAAAGAAGGGTTCAAAGTATTATCCGTGCAAACATCTATATTACATTTACCTGAAGAGGTTGAGGATGAACGTGACTATTGATGACTTTATTCATGCACCGGCGTTGAGCGTGAACGAGCTGCACAAACTCCTCCTTAGGGATTCCAGAAATCATTGATGGGGCAAAGGGAATCCTCCATATGGATATTTTCAATTGCATTTCCATGTATCAGACTCTTTTTTGCAGTGTAATGACATGCACCCCAAAACTCCTGGAATGAGGCAATATTCCATTCAAACTGAGATCCAACAGAAGCAGTTGTGGGGCCATTTCTGGAAAAATGGCGCCGAATTTCTCTATTTTGGGCCGAAAACTGGCTAAGTCCCAACATGCACTGGTACCCATGTGTCTGGAAAAATGGCGCCGAATTTCCCTATTTTGGGCTGAAAATTGGCTAAGTCCGAACATGCTCGGGAACGATGTCTGGAAAAATGGCGCCGAATTTCCAGTTACATGGCCCAGAACTGCCCAACATTTGTGCAATCCCCGGCACCATGTACCGAAATACGGCGCCACATTTCCAAATTTTGGGCTTACACACCTGTTATGAGGGGACCTATAGCCGCGGAATTCGGCACCATTTTTCGCCAGAGAGACCTATTACCGCGAAATACGTCGCGATTCTTTCCGGTTACGGACCCTATTACTGCGAAATTCGGCGCCATTTTTGCACATGTCGCTGGGAATTGGCATGAGCGGAAGACGAAATATCATGAGCACAACTCTCAAAACTACAATTTCCCCTTCAAGGTGCCGAATAATATATTTGTTTTTTCTGACACATTCCATTAAATTAATGTTTTATAATGTTTTTTATTTTCAAAATTTGTACTTCTGCTCATGAAAACCGATTGTCTTGCTACTCCGCTCATGCCGCTCATGCTCATGAAATAGCTAACCTCCTTTGCAACCTAGTATCAAAGGATATGCTATCCAAATTTGGGAGTGTGGCTCTTGATCCTGAGCTAGACATACACTCACTGTTGTGCTGATGAGGATTCTCCTACCTCAGCCTGTACTAAAGGACCTATATTACCTTGAACAACCATGTCAAGAATAAACGAGGTCAGATTTAAATACCTTCCATGGAACCTTGGCGATGGAGGCACGTCAGTGTGCAATCTATGGTGCATTAAAGGATACCCAATGGGCCACGGTCCTTCACAATGCGAGCATTCTGATCGGAGTATGAGATGCTGGAGTGCGAAGAACTGACAAGACTCACAGTGAGTAAAGAAATCAACTTGCCACCTTAGGTGGGCTACAAACGACGACCTCGAGTGTAATGCGCCTACATAAATGCCTGGACAGGAACAACCCGAGAATACAAATCTATCTGGACACCAGTAAAAATTCTGAGTGGTGCCGTCGGGTAGAGTTCGGGTGTTCCAAACTCGTTCGTCGATCCAACGTTTCTTATGCACCTTCTTTTCACCCAGGTATCGAATATATTCTTCGATCCGTTCTCGGGTAGACCGTGGTGTATGGAAGAACCGGTGCCGGATGCGTTTCACTTTTTCATCAAAGGACATCCCAAATGGTGTTCTATGCTAGTTTATCAGTGACCCACTTCTACACTTGTGTTAGTCTTGTCATAAGCAATCATACCATATAACGGTGCTGGTTTGGTACAATGGTGCTCAACCGCACGCCACTACCATACTCCTCAGCACTCCAAGCAAATGAGGTCCGGACCCCTCTAGTAGGAGTTCCACGAACAAAACCTCTAATCTGACTCCCTAGGACGGCTACTGGTGGCAGGATTGTCCCCTTCCTCCTCCGAGGAAGTGTACTCAGTAGGTCCACCCGGGGCACTCTCTACTGAAGAGGTGGCATGCCGGGGCGGTAAACGAGGCAACTGCGCCAAAGGGACTCTCAGACCAAAAGGAAAAACTACTAACCAAACTGGGACCGGTGGTAGTGTCCTACGAGTTACAACATGTGATGCAACAAAAGAACTCTTTGCTGGCCGATCTCTAACTGTGCCTAGCAGGGTTAATGAACCGGATGAAATCAACTCACGAATAAGGGCTGATGGCGTGGTTCCCCGGTGATAGTACCGAGGAGGCAAGAATGGTCGGCAGGCCCTCCTCGGGTGGGGGAGGTGCTCACTCTTGACTCCGTCCTCTCTTGGGCCGACTCCAATCAACCAATCCACGAAAGCGGGGTGACGTCCGCAAATAGTGCACCCCACACACTCCCTCAACGGAGCGGAATGCCTAGCGACCCTACTGCGCGTGTACAGCAGGGTGTCGGTGATGGTGCAATACAATGCACAACAAGCCAAGTAGGCCATGCCACCTGCCACGCAAGATGGACCTCAAGGGCCGGATCAAAATGAATATACGCAAGAAAGGGGTGGCTGACAACAGCCTGACCAACGAGTGTTGAATAGAAAAAATGTAGCAATAGGGGCCGTCCGAGCTCCTGGGCCTCAGGGTCCAACTCGAGCAGAGATCCAATACTCTCGATACTCCTCTACAATGGTCAGGATGCATCGTCACATCAGCCTGCAAATCACTATGGCTTCGGGGCCAGGTACATCTTCAGTCCTGGTGCTGGAAATGATGTGATAGAGTCCGATCACCTGGTACTCAAAGGAATGCTCCCGACGAGGGAGTGCCAATGGTGCAGCCATACTGCCATTCAAAATTCTGCATGTGGTTAGCTCTGTGCTTAACTCAAATGCGAGAAATCTATCTAGATGTACCTAATGGTTCACTTGGTCTTCTCCTGTCCGAGTCAAAACATAAAACGTCAGTTAAAAATGAAAGAACAAAAATCCCAAAGGAGAATGACAAAGGTCCAATTTTCCTTCTATTCAAAATACAAGGAGTCCTCACTATTCACTTACCTCCCGGCAGACGCACCATTCATATGACGAGCCCTGAACGTGCGTGGTCGAGGTGACGGCATAGTAGTCTAGGGGGGCCAAGGTAAGTTGCGGTGTAGGTTGGGCTCACTGAACCGCCGACCCGACTACGGTTAGTGCAGGGGGTCCGTGGTCGGACATGGTGGCTATGATCACTATCTAAGTCCTACCGGCAAAGAGAAATCACGTACTCCTCTTCACAGGGCGAGTTTGCGTTTCTAAGTCCTACGGTATCCTACAATCTACTTAGTAACTGCCTTCCAAGTCTTTGCGTTTTATTGTCTAATTCCTACTGCCTAGGCCCCCGAGCCGCCTATAGCCGAGACATGTTTTAATCCCTTCACAAGGCACCTGCCGAGCCTAGGGAGAAGAGAGAAAATCTTCCTCTCCCAATGCCCCTCCTTCACCGAGGGCTTGAGTTCAAGTCACCTTTAAATGGAAGGGCCAACACTTCCTACCCCAGTGCCTAAATATTTTGTTTTAGCAAAGGAGTGGCCAAAATGCCTATCGTCATCCAATAGGTTCACTAAATTCAATAAGGTGGTTCTAAGCCCCTTAACTCAACAACTTCAATCAGTTTAATCAACGCCCTGCAGGCTATAACGAGCACCACGTGCATCTATCCTATTTAAGCAATTTTGCAAATCAGAAATGCTGGAAAATAAAAGAAATTAAGAAAATCAGAAAAAATACCTCCCCTATGGGAAATCATATGGGGAATCCAAAGATACCCTTGGCGCCTAAAGATGCCCTTGGGAACCCTATGGGAACCACACTTGGAAAGCATGCTCCACACATGCGCCACAAGCTTGAGGAGAGCTAGAAGGTGAAGTGATCAAGTTCATTCCTTGTGTATGAGGTGGTGCATGTTGTGGAAGAAAAGCCAAGGAGCTACATAGGCTAGGGCTTGAAGACAATAAAAGCAACCACTTGGAGAGCATCACAAAACTCAAGATGACTCCAAAGGGAAGCATGTGGGTGAAAATTCTATCCATGATGATGTGAAACCAAGCCTATAGTATTGAAGAGCTTGGAGCACATGTGGGAGATCATTGGAGGTGGTCTTCATGAAGAAATGAGATTGTGGCTCACGGCATGCATAGCAACTTCAACCATACATTAGCATGTGACAAGACAAGGAAGGGGAAGGTGAAGCTCATGTATTCATTCCCTTTTTTTGCTTGGTTTTGTGGTGGATGGTTGATCAAGTAAGTGATGCTTATTTGGAGCATGCTCTTTAGGGCTTGTGACTTCAAGTTAGAGAAGATGAGCTCTTGAATAGAGGTGTGGATACACATTATGATAAATGAAGAGAACACCTAGGTCAAGAGGTGGAAGTGTGTGTGACTAGCCCATGCAAGGGAAAGCACATGGAAGATGGCATACAAAACTCAAATTCAAGCAAGGCTTGGCGCTTGCCATTGGGCACATTAGCTTGCTATGAGTTCCAAGGAGATTAAGAGGAACTTGTCAATTTGGGATGAATGCATTGCAAACTAAGATAATGCAATTTTGCGTGCATGTTAGGGGGGAAGATACCATGAAGAAGGTGTTTCTTACTATACTCTACAAACCCTAGTCTCCATACTCTTCAAGAAACTGTGTATGGGCTCCCTCTGCCCATCATACACTTTTGTGAACAGTGTATGGAACCCCTCTGCCCAACATACACTTTTGAGAACAGAGTATGGGCCCCCTCTACCCAACATACGTTTTTTTGAACAGTGTATGGGCTCCCTATGCCCCAGCATACTCTTTTGTGAACAAAGTATGGATACAAGTGGAGAGACTTTGCCTACCATACGTTTTCATTAAAAGAGTATGACATCTAGGGTGTATGTGGAGGAGTATTGCCTTTGGAGGATCTTTGGGGGGTCCTTTGAGGAGCTTTTGTAAGACACTTGAAGAGCTCTTGAAGGGGTGTTTGGAGGACTGTTTGGAGGACTATTGGGGGTCCTTGAAGACCAATATTTGGCAAACATTTGGAGCCTTTGGAGGGCTATTTGGAGGACTATTTTGGGGTCCTTGGAGGCTAATATTTCGCGAGCTTAAGGAGTCTTTGGCAACTTGTTTGAAGGACTTTTTGGGGTCCTTGAGGGCCAAGATTTGGCAGGCTTTGGGGGCCTTAGTGAGATTGTTTGAGAGACATCTTGAGGGCTCTTGGAGAGTTATTTGAGAGACCATGGAAGGTAATTATGTCTGTTGGTCATGAGCAAGAGCGTTTAGAGATAGGGGGAGACTAGTGGGATGAGAGCATTCTGGGACTAGGAATTGCTTTAGTCTCTCTTCCTTGTAGTCTTCCACCCTCTATGTAGGCCAAAACCTTTCCGTAGGTGGAGGCAAGAGTCAGTCCGGGTTTGGGCTGGGGTGTCCTTGCAGGAGCGACACTGTGGAGTGTTTTTTTTGGTGTGGGGGAGTTACTGTCTTGATTTTCTTGTGTTTGGATCCCCCCCACACCTGCATGCTTGACTGTGTGCCATGCCAATTTTGTGTGGGCATTTGTTTTCATAGGAGATTGGTCCGCATTTGATCACCGGCCAATCCTAGAGCATGCTGTCGGTGCTGAGGCTAGGGTGATGACCAGTCAGACCATCATTGTTTCTGTTATGATGAGGCTGGGTTGATGACCAGCAGACCATATGAGTGCTTGCGGTGGATGCAGGTGCAGGTTTATGTTACGAACCTAGTAGTCTAAGCCATAAGCTGCAACAGGTTCTCTACCCGGTTACCTTGTGGAAAGGGGGATTAGAGACAGGTTTACAACAGATGTGGTTGTGAGTTTTCATCACGGAGGTGCCACCAGTTGCTGAGGAGAGTGCCGGTACGAGCACCAGCGATACTAGTGGGTATACAAGACGAGGTGTGCGGTTCAGGCCACCAGTGTCTTCTGAGGAAGGTTCAGACTCAGAGTTGGGAGGATTCTCGCCGAGGGTGCAAGCCATTTCCATGCCATTGTTGTGGGATACGATGGAGGAAATGTATGGAGCTACTAAGGGGCCACGTCGGTACTCTGGAGCTGTGGGCACCATTGAGCTTGATGATTTCATACAAGAGTTTGATAGTTGGTGTGATTTGCAGTAGATGCGCAATCCACAACTGTTTACGCCTTGGGGTTGTTTTAGCACCTTGAGGGGCTACCCATGGATGATTACCATTAGATTAGGCGGGGACATGAGGTGGAGATTGAGGAATGGCGGGTGTATTGGTCACCTGACTATGTCTCCATCACTAGAGGCACAAGGGCAGTGGTGACACCGGCAGATACACCGGCAACTTCTATAAGCAGCAGTGGGACGTCAAGTGGAACAGAAGCTAGAAAGTCCACCCAAGCTCCTGCTGCAGCACCAACACCCATGCCTGCCTTTAACCCAGTTGTGGAGTTCTTCGAGGAGTTAAGGAGAAACTACCAAGGGATAATGACAGAGAAGTTACGGAGCTTGCAAGAGTTCCAACGAAGGTCTAATGAGAGTTTGAGGGAGGCTTACACTCGCATGAGGCGCTTGATAAACGTAACCCAAGGGGTTACAGAAGCTCAAGCAGTCCAGTTCTGGTATGGGATCATGGACAAGGAGTTGAGGAGAAGGGTGCGGGATGCAACTCTCCTACAAGTGGACCAACCCACCTCAGCAAATGTGTTTTTGCTGGCAGAGCGGATAGAGCTCAATATGGTGTGGTCATGGTGGGGTTTGGTAAGGAGACACAACGAAGTGGGGCTCTTGGCCAACAACAACCACTACCCCATCGTGCTCAAGGCAACAAGGGGGCTCAGGCGAAGCCCAGGGAAGGGCCGAGAGGATCTCAATTGCAGAGGTCACTTCCTTCATTCTCAGGCCAACAACAGTTGGGTGTGACATGTTGGGATTGTGGAGGACCCCATGTTAAGAGAGATTGCCCGGAAAGAGGCAAAGGGACGGCACAGGCACAGCCTACACAACTACAATGTGGGCATTGTAGCAAGTATGGGCATGAAGAGGCCCATTGTTATAACTTGCATCTTGAGCTACGGCCAAGCCAGTTCCAAGGGAACAATGGTGGCCAAGGACGAGGCAATGTAGTCCAGAGAGGGTAGAGGAGGCAGAGGTCGGGGTGGAGGACGTAACCAAAACCAAGG
The DNA here is from genome assembly GCA_030704615.1 of Takakia lepidozioides. Classification (NCBI taxonomy): domain Eukaryota; kingdom Viridiplantae; phylum Streptophyta; class Takakiopsida; order Takakiales; family Takakiaceae; genus Takakia; species Takakia lepidozioides. The sequence continues at coordinate 51,603,759 of CM060731.1, forward strand.
AACATAGGGTCAAGGTCAAGGTCATGTCCAAGGTATGGTGGATAGACTTGCCCAGCTAGAGCAACATCTTGCTGCCATGGCCACTACTCATGTTGCGCCAGCTCCAAGGCTTGAGGTTCAAGCCCCACCTGCACAACCTCCTATGCCTAGGAAAGACCAGATTGGTATGGGCTTCATATGTAGAGCTGCACTTGCAGGATCATGGCATATGGACTCTGTAGCTGCTGTCACTCGAGCAACAATGTGTGCTCCTGAGCCAAGATGAGCGGATGTGGATTTTGATCCACAAATAGGGGAAGCAAGTCGGCAGACAAGGCTTCCACAGTCTTTCACATTGGCTGAGACAGTGCCAACTATGCCATCGATGGCACCCACTCGCCCAAGTGTGTCAGAAGTAGAGCCACGAGTGTCATTAGGGAGAGTTGGTATGGCTCGGGAAATGCCAGTGGGTGGTACTGCAAAGCAAGGTGCAGCCAGTACATTGTTGGGGGCGGCTACGGCAATTTTCCAAGCTCCATTGTTTTCTGCCACGACAATTGCAATGTCGGGGATGCGGCCAGTTGCAGTGTTTAGACTGGCAGCTGCATCTGTGAGAGTGGTGATGCATCGGCACTATCTGCAGGGATAACGGATCAGGTGTAGTGCATGGATGCCTTGGATTCAAGGGTGAAAACAGCCACAACTGCGCCATGGCAAGCGGCAGCTGCAAGATTGCAGGAATTGCCAGCTATACTAGCTATTGCGCGTAGTATGGTGACTCCTGGGGTAGTCTTGGTGGACAATCAGGATGGTGTGTTTCAGTTGGGTGGGCTAGCCGGGAGGAGGTATAGGCCACTGCGGGTCTTGTTGGACTCGGGAGCACAACCATTGATGTTGGGGAGAGCAGCAATTGCAGGCTTGGGCCTTACAGAGGCGGATTTGGAGCCTTGTCCTTTCCAAATTCAAACATCTTTGGGCAGTTTAGAGAAGACATGATGGATTACACGCCATGAGCTCTTCATTCGATTGCAGCCAGATCATCCTACAGATGGTTCATGAGAGCTAAAGCCATTGTTACGGATGCAATGTCTTATGATGTGCTTTGTTGGTGGGGCTGTGTTATACCCGATGGGCTTTACTTTGGACTTTTGGGAGGAAACGACATCCTACAGGCCGGAATGGCAGTCAGGGGATGGTCGACGTGCACTGCTCCCAGTGCGGTTTATTGGGAATGTAGCGGTGGATCATAGGAACATGATGCCCACATTAGCTGCATTCTCAAGGGTGGTGGCTTGGGGTGGTGAGCTCTTGGAGGGCAATAGCCATGCAGATGATAGGCCACCACCTGATGAGGACAAACAATTGGCATACAAGGCTGATTTGCTTCCTCATGTGTCTGTTCATATTCCACTATGGGGTACAGTTAGGAATTTGCATCGAGTAGCAAGCGAGTGTGTGCACCAAGCATGGTAGGAGGCCTATCCATTGGTGAGTGAGGGGAGTTCAGTGACATCACCTCGACCTCCTCAGTTAGCTCCTTTGGATATAGTGCCCATTACCTGACAACCACCTGACTCAGGGATTTGTTTGCTAGACCTGTTTGGAGGCATGAGCACTGGGCTTGCAGGAGTGTTGCAAGCTGGGATTAAAGTACGCAAGTACTTGTATGTGGAGAAGGATGAGATAACTCGGCGTATTTCTATGCGCCACATCGCCTTGCTCACACACCGGTATCCTGAGTTGTTGCCTCTCTCAGCAATTCAAGGGTATCAAAAGGCCTTGCCAGCAAACATTACCTTGCTGGGGGCGGATGATTTGGACTGGCATGGTGCCATTGACTTGGTGATAGCTGGATGGCCTTGCCAATGACACTCTCCCGCAGGTCATGGGAACGGCTTGCATGATGCACGATCACATTTGTTTTGGGAGATGTTGAGAGTGTTGCGTGACTTGCAGACGAGGCAAGTGCAATCTCTAGCCTATATCTTGGAGAATGTTCCTCTTATGGGGGACTCTCGAGCTAGGGTTATGGCCAGTGTGCATCAGGTGCAACCTTGGATTAGATCGGCGGTGCTATTGGATGCAGCAGCGGTGGGATCACGAGCGCATCGACCTCGATTGTGGTGGACCAATGTTGCACCACCAGAGCTGGTCAAGAGAGCATACGATTCCATTCAACGGCCACCCAATCTCACAGTTGAGGGCATTTTGGACCAAGGGAGGCAACCACAGAGGGGGCGACATGATGACCATCCACCTCTAACAGTGGTAAATCAAATGGGGCAGCCACGTGCGGCCTTGCCTACGCTCATGAGCTTTCCCTCGTCTCATGCTTTTTCGAGACAATGGTCCTGGGTTGATTTGGGACAGTGTGCTATAGCAATTGGTGGAGCCCAATGCAGATGAGCGAGAGCGGGCAATGGGATTTGCCACGGGTACTACAGCTGTGTCAGCTCTGTCAGAGGCATCACGCCGATATGTGTTGGGTCAAGCAATGGATCTAAATTGCTTGACATGGGTCATTGGCTTGTGCATGGCTGAGCAATGGAGGTTGCAGACAGTGGTGGCTACTTCTGCACTCCCATTTGGTATTGTATCCCCTCTGCCAACCGGGACGGTTGAGGCAGTGAGTGGGGGCGGGCACAGGATCATGGGGTGCAAACACCCATGGCAGATGTGGGATGAGATGCGGAAAGAGAGAGTCCTTGGATCTCTCAAGCAGCAGTATGAGGAGTGGGGAGAGCCATACACTGAGGATCAGTTGGAGGCCAAGGTGGCCAATGTTTTTGAAGAGGTTGAGAATCTTTCTTCCCCAGAGGATGTTCTCAAGGTGGTTATGGCAGAACAAGTGGAGGCTACGCCACAGTCAGATTGGGCGGACAAGGCCCAAGAGGTTTCTATGTAGCAACCAAAGGATTCGTCTCCTACCTCCAAGCCTGATGTACCCAAGGTTGCAGTCACTGAGAACAATTGGGAACCAGATGTTGGACCTACAGTCACCGGAGGAGAGAGACGGAGGATCCAACGATTTCTAAGGGCTTATAGAAATTGCTTTGTCTTCGGTTTGAAGGATTTGAGGAGTTTGAAGGGTCAGGAGATTCGTATTGATTTGGCAAGTGACACGCCAATCTTTCGAAGGCCCTACCGGTATAGTGACATGGAGAGGTCATTGATCCAGTCACGGACTATGGAGTTGTTCGAAGCTGGATTGGTGGAGTTGTCAGGCGGGGAGTATGCCTCGGCAATGGTGATGCTAGCTAAGAGGGATATCTATGGCAATTGGACAGAAAGAAGGATGTGTGGGGACTATCGTCCTGTGAACCATCAGACTAAGTCCGATAGATATGCCATGCCAACTCCAGAGGAAATCTTTGATGCCATTGGGCATGCGAAGGTGTTTAGCACATTGGACTTACAATCCGGTTACCACCAGTTACCAATCAAAGAGGCTGACAAGCAAAAGACGACATTTTGGGGGATTGACCAACATGGGAAGGATTGTTTGTACCAATGGCGCTTCCTACCATTTGGGTTGAAGAATGCTCCTGTAGAGTTTCAGAGGGTTATGGATAGGATTCTCGCGGGGCTAGACTTTGCCCGGTGTTACATTGATGACATCATCGTCTTTAGTGCTACGGTTGAGCAGCATGAGAGACACCTTCAGGTGATGTTTGAGCGCTTCAGAGCGCATGGGTTGAAATTGCACCCTGGGAAGTGCAAGTTCTTCCACAACCAGATTTTGTCTCTGGGCCACATGATATACCCTGGAGGATTGGGTGTTCAAAAGACGAAGGTGGAGGCCATTACACGCATTCCACGCCCCATAGATGTTAGCAGAGTTCGTGCTTTCATGGGGTTGACAAACTACTATCGACGGTTTGTTAAGGGATTTAGCAGCATTGCAAAGGCTCTTACTAAGTTGACCAAGGTGGGTCAGGAGTGGCAGTGGGAGGAGGAGCTGGAGGAAACCTTTGAGGAACTCAATGCTCGATTGACTTCTGCACCTATTCTGAGGCGGCCTATTCGGGGGCGGCCTTTCCAGCTACATACGGATTGGAGAATGCTGGGGATTGGAGCAGTGCTCACACAGAGGGATGATGAGGGAAGAGAGTTCGTAGTGGCATATGCTAGCCACTCAAACAATGATGTCGAGGCGAATTATAGTTCATATGAAGGGGAGTGTCTAGCTGCGGTATGGGCAGTGACACATTTCAGATGCTACCTCTATGGCAATCTCTTCACCCTTGTCACGGATCACCAACCATTGAAGTGGTTGATGGAGTTAGACAAGCTAACAAAGAAGCTTGCACGGTGGGCACTAATGCTTCAAGAATACGACTTTCAGGTGGTGCATCGAGCCGGTATTGTCAATCGGGATGCAGATGGATTGAGTCGTAATCCATGCACAAGCGAGCATGATGATACTGGAGCTCGGTGGCATGGTGAGACGGATGAGGAGATGGTGCCATGATGGCATGCATCTGCCTTTTTGTGCATCCTAGCAATAGGAGCTCAAGCTGGTCCATCCCATAGCATTGGTCATGTAGATGGTGTGCATGACGATCCGGAGATCAGTGAGGAGCTTGGTGGTGCTAAAGATGTGCATGAAGATGCAACAGTGTTGGTCTACCTTCGTATTAGAGAGACAGCAACTAGTGTGACTGCTAAGGAGAGAGATCGGATCCTACAACGAGCTAAGAGGTTCAAGTGGGAGGGGACTCACCTACTCCGAGTATGGGAGGATGGATGAGTGAGGATTGTGCCTCATCCAACACAACGAGCGCGATTGGTACGCCATGCCCATGAGGAGTTGGGACATTTTGGGGTGCGACGCACTCATAGTTTGCTGCAAGGACAATACTGGTGGCGGGGCATGCACACGGATGTGCAACAGTTAGTGGCAAGGTGCATGGTGTGTGATAGAGTGCGAGCTTCTTTCAATGCACCTACTCCACAATTGCATCCTTTACCCATTATGGGTTTGGGCTATCGTTGGAGTCTTGACTTCGCAGGCCCATTGTCACTAACGATTCGCCATAACAAGTATGTGCTGGTGATGGTGGAACATTTCTCCAAGTGGATTGAACTGGTGGCATTGCCTGACAAGGCAAGTGAGGGGGCTACGTATGCATTCTTAGATCGAGTGCTTAACCAATTTGGTGCTCCAGCCGAGGTACTCACGGACCAGGGGAGAGAGTTCTTGGGGGAGTTTCAGGCTTTGTGTGAGCAAGCCTTGATAGATCACCGCACTACTTCTCGGGATCATCCCGAGGCTGATGGCCTGGCAGAGAGGGTTGTACAAACAGTCAAGCGAGGCTTGCGCAAGTATGGCTTGCAGAAGGGACACTTAGGAGATTGGGACCTTCAATTACCTTGGTTGGCCATGGGCTACAAATTTAACAAACAAGCATCACTTGCCTCGTTCTCGCCTTATTTCCTTCTCTGTGGCCGAGAGCTTGATTTGTCTGCATCTATTCGCAGGGAGACTGCAGTAGTTCTCAACCTTGATGATCCGGATGTGTGGACACAAGCACGTGCCCAACGGGCAGAGTTGTTCAAGAGAGTCATGCCTATGGCTTTTGAGAACCTTGCTATTGCCCAACACCGAGACACATTGAGGTACGCCACTATACGTGGAGGTGGATATCGGCTAGGTGTTCGGCGTTTCCACCCTAGGGACTATGTGTATCTGCAGCAGACAACGCCTACGACTTTGGATGTCACAGCAGGGCGTGTGATTCTAAGGGTCCAGGAGGTGTTGCCTTCAGGAGTGTTGATTCTGGAGGGTCGAGATGACATGGTATGGAAGGACCATGTGCGCCATTGTGCGCCATGTCACCTTCCACATGTGGATGGGAGGATAGATCCCAACCTTGCAGTGGTACCTGCAGGGTTGCGTTGCATGCTATGTGGGCATGCTGGTGGTGCCGCGACCATGTTGGTGTGTGACAAATGCTCAAAGGGGTGGCACATGGGATGCTTGACACCGCCACTTGAGGAGGTTCCTAGTGGAGAATGGTTGTGTCCACGATGCCTTGGACATAGGTAGTGGGCATGACAATGGTGGAATTGACAAGTGATCCAAGGTCTAGCTGATGGGAGCTCAACGCCATGGATATTTAATTGAAGATCATGGATTGCAAGAAGGCGAGTAACGATGGGGCTACTTTTGCACCCGGCCTCTTGATCTATTGACTTTAGATACTGGGACATGTGCGATTGAAGACCAAGCGATGATTTTATTGAGATGGATACTTGTCAGCTATCCGGTGTTAGAGGGACCTAATCACCAGCTAGGGGGGCGATTGTGGCATAGCTTTCTAGGATTGTGTGCTTAGAATGTATGGTGGACAGCGATGTATGTTGTGGCACGATGCTTAGGTGCATGACAAGTCCATTGCCGCATCCAACCGCCCTGCACGGCCAAGAAGGTCCACCATACAACCGAAATGCTCCACTGAAGGAGTTAGATGATGGTCTCGACTCATGGCATGAAAGTAATGAAGACCTTCATGTTCTAGGTCAATTTGGCTACATGCTGAGAGAAGAGATGTGAAAGTGATGCCATTTGGCTTGAAACCTTCCTGATGCAATTGTTCAAATAGTCGCACGGCCTCCCTACCACCCCCATGCTGAGCATATGCTGCGATCATGGCATTCCATGAGACCATATCTCGTTTAGCCATATTGTTGAACACTTGACGTGCATCCTTTACACTCCCACATCTAGCATACATGCTAATAAGTGTATTATCCAGATTTACGTATGACGTAATTCCAGCTTTCATTATATCGGCATGGACTTCTTTGCCTTTTCTTAGGGCTCCTATGTTGGCACACACATTGAGAACACAAATGAATGTGATTCTATCGGGCACCACCCCTTCCTGTTGCATTAGCTCATAGATCTCAAAAGCCTCCCTACCACATCCATGCTGTGCATATCCTGCAATCATGGCATTCCATGAGACCACATCTCCTTCAACCATATTGTCAAACACTTGATGCGAATCCTTCATGCTCCCACATTTGGCATACATGTCCAGCAAGATATTCTCCTGAATGATATCTCGCACAATCCCACTTTTGATGATGTCAGCATGGACCTGCTTGCCATTTTCGAGGACTCCCAGGCTGGCACATGGATTCAAAATGCAAGTGAATGTGACCCTGTCACGCATCACCCCTTCCCATTGCATTTGCTCATACACCTCAAATGCTTCCTTGCTGCACCCATGCTGAGCATATCCTGCGATCATGGCATTCCACGAAAACACATCTCGTTGAGCCATACTGTCAAACACCTGGCGTGCATCCTTCATGCTCCCGCATTTGGCATACATGTCAGCAAGGGCAGTCTCCAGGACGCACACGCACTGAGAAGGCAAAGGAACATCACCCTATTGGGCATTACCCCTTCCCGATGCATTTGCTCATAGATTTTAAAAGCCTCCCTACCATGTCCATGCTGAGCATATCCCGCAATCATCGCACTCCATGAAACCACATCTCGTTTTGCCATATTGTCAAAGACTAGGCACGCATCCTCCATGCTCCCACATTTGGCATACATGTCAACAAGGGTATTCTCCAAAATGATGTCTACACGAATTCCACTTTTAATGATGTCAGCATGGACTCTCTGCCTTTCTCCATTGTTCCATGACTCGCACATGCATTCAGAATACAAGTAAATGTAACCCTGTCCGGCATCACCCCTTCCCATCACATTTGCTCATAGGTCTTGAAAGCCTCCCTGGAACAACCATGCTTGGCATATCCTGCTATCATTATAGTCCAGGTAACCAAAGTTCGTTCAGGCATTTTGTCAAACACATCGCGTGCATCCACCACGCACTCCCGCACTTTGGATTATGTGCGCATGAACCTGCTTTCCCACTGCTAGGGCTTTCATGTTGATGCACTCCTGCAAGAGACATACGTATGTATTGGAGTCTGCCTGGATGCCTTGTTGGTTCAACGTAAGCAGCGCCTCCTTCAGCCGTCCAGCCTTACATAATGTTCGCACAGCCTCACAAGTGGAAAAAGAGTTCTTGGTGACTCTTTCAATCCGAGTGGGGATGGTGGGAATCGGACCCTCACTGTCAGTCTGATGTCCAGCAAACAGTGTATGATTCAAGCCCGCCCTCCTGCATGACATGACAAAGTTAAGGCTCTTCATTAGAACCTTCACACTTCAACTCACATGGTACATCTCAAAGCTCCTAGGCATTTCCAACCAAGGACAGGAGTCTTGCTACATATTAACAGGATTATGAAATGTCACATATACTGAGGATATATGTAATTCTACCTATTCGATTTGAAACCCTTGAATCATCATTAGAACAATACCCGTTATATTCTTGATCTCAGCTAGCTCTGCTGTCAACCAAGGAGGTTTTGACAAACCCTCAATCCAGAGAACCTCCTTTGTGCACTTATGCCTGATGTCTGATGATCTTCGACTTTTCTGTCGAAAGTGTGAGTGGGTAACTAATTAGCCGTAATTTTCACAAGAGATTGACAGAGACCAGGCACCAACCTCCAAGGCTACAAGCCAGTATTATATAACAGTAGTCATTTTCTGGAAACAGGGAGTCACTTTTGCCGCTTTCTCAAGGGAAAAGCTAAATCGTCATTGATCGCAGCACATGGAGATAAAAATCCATTCCATGCCTGAACAGGATCGTTGCTCCACCCATGTTTCCATACTGGTCCAACAAATCTCAGCACTCACCCGCAATACTTGTGTCACAAGTCCTCCTTGACAAAATCTTTCACGTCCTAAATGAAGATAGCCTCACCTTCTCGAACCCTTTGTCCCACCACTGTGAAGGATTTGAGAAGAAATCTGGCTGCCTGCGCTCACTGCTGGTCCTGTGTGCAAGAACCGAAAGAACATGATCATTCGTCAGCCTCCAATTTACATCCCTTCCTGTTGAGGAATGCTGCCGTGGTTTTGGAAAGAATTCTCTCAGTTAGTTTGGGCTCTTTGTGTCATGCACAAAGAAACCACCAACATACCACAATAACTACAGATGCCGCAAAAGATACTAAGGAACTTGTTATGCCCAATCCTTCACACCAGGTCGATTGACTTACTTTCCTCCATGAGCTGTGTTGGACAACACTCTGTCCTTCCACAGTAATCTGCAGGCACACCAGATTCTCGTCTCTTGTCTTGAAACTTGACTTGAGCACCAGAAGTCGCTTTAGCAGAGAAGTACTCTGGAATGCATCCATGATCCCATTTTATCCATAACCTGCTAGCAACATCTGCTTCCACCCAACTTTGAATTGAAGGTACATCCTTTGAGGGCGGATGTGCTGCCAAAGCAGTTCTGCACTTATTGCTTGGCCTGCATAAAAACACCACTATAACATAGATGTTTAGCATGTCCTAATTGCATGAGCCTTACTACGGAAAGTATAGGCTCTCAATTAAACTGATCTCTCTTTCACTCACTTCGACAAGCATTGCAACAGGCAGGCAGAGCAATCGTCACGTCTGTGTAAGATTGTAGGCCAGAGCACAAGTGCGGGGATCAACATTATCCTTTCTAGCACGATGTCTAAGTGAAAATTTCATGAACACACATTTTCATGTAACCGGGTAGCCTTTGGTTGAGCTCGAACGAACTATTACGTTTCTAGACACTGGTGGGTAGAAAACCGACAACCGCCCCCTGTCGAGTCTCCTAGTATGGGACAAGGACAAATCCCTCCAACAGAGATATAGGATGTATGTCCGTACCTTTGATCGGTTCGTCTGGTGGCTGGGGAGGCCCGGAGAGCGGATGCCCATTTCAGCTCCACAGCCTGGCTCCTCAATCTTCTAAATCATATGAGGCCTCCCGCCCTTTCACCGTAAAAATAAGACATGACCTTGAGTATCGCCTCTATACTTATTGTTATTAAATAATCTATTTTTATTTTTATTTTTATTTATTTTTAATATTTTTTGCTATCAACATATCTCATCAATTAGGAGGAGCTGTTATGCGACGACCCTATTGTTTATAAATGTCACAATATGTGACACTAATATTAAATATGTATTAAGTGGGAAACCTTGGAGTTCTTGCGAGACCATGAGGCTTTAAGCCTTGAAAGAAGTCCTAAAGTGATGGGGATGAAAATTGACACTTAGCACCAACAATAGATTGAGCAAAGGATCCCTACTGGGACCCTACTGGGAGCGTAATTATTTTTTGGAATTCCTTGATACTATCAAAATGATACCATAGTATTGTCATGAATTCCAAGGATTGAAGAGTCCATAGAATAAGAGCATGATAGAATGAGTAGGTTGCATGGGAGATTCTTAAAATTCCTAGTAAAAGTCGTCAATGAGGTCCATGCTTTTCCGGGACATGCATCAACACTCATCTCTTCAAAGCATTCGCAGCTATTATCGAGTCTGAATTCAAATACTAGAACCATATAATCGAAATTAATACACTAGAGCCACGCAAGCTATATAGAAGATCTCTCTCCTAGCTAGCCCAATATTTAGAGTTTGTTCTCATTTGAACTAAATCCATGTTGCTAATTCAGAAGTTGTCTTGATGGGCATTAATATCTTTAAATCTTTGATTTCATCGTGAATTCCACTACTGAGTCTTGATATATATTGTTTGGTCATGTAGGACAAAACAATTTAATTAGTTTGCAAATGGTAATGTAGGATGTGAATATAATTGTTATCCTAGAATGCATTTTTGTAGAACAAAACAACTAGGTCTTTTATTTATAAACACACTAGCGCTTCATGGGTAGGTATGATGTTTGATAGTTAACATCGATGTGAGATATTATTACTTTGACATGCACCAAACTGGACTTATCATCAATTACTACATGGTATCTCTTTATTTGTTGTATTGTTCTCTAATATCTCTCCTATTGATAGAATGAAATCACTATTAACTTTTAGAGACCTGGAGGGCTAGGTGTTGAAATACTTTACCTACATTTCCTCCTAATGCCTTTTCTCACAGTTACAAAATTATACTATATATTGATCTACAACATAGTGACTAATTGTTTGCAAGAAATATTTTCACTAGTGATATTCTAAACAATATCCAAAACATAAATATATTTTAGTACACAATCTGATGCGAATAACATTAATACTTGTGTCTCTAAATAGTTTAATTTACATGTGCTACTTATACAAATTTTGTGTTGCAAAATGGGTATGAAAAGAAGAACTTTATACGGTTGTGGAGAAAATATCTCCTTTTCCAAACTTGCCTTCTTACAATGCATGCATAGGTCTTGCTCATGCATAAGCCCAAACTGTCCTCAACTATAGAATACAGTAATGTGGACAAGTCAGGAGATCATCACTAGGATCTCGACTAGATTGTTCCATGGGCAACACTGGACCCCAAGATCCAAAGGTGTGTACATTGACAGTGAATATTGCTACAGACCTTCAAACGTTTTTCAAGGAGCAATTGTCAATATTAGAAGAGGGAATGTCGAAGAAATTAGAGGTACAATGTACTAATAAATTGGAAATGTAGTTTGGTGTTGTATGCTTCATAACTATGGAAGTCGTCAATAGCTATAAATACCTTGTCTGCATGGACCCATCAGACTCATTGTTTGTATGTAGTTTGTTTCAATTCATGTGATACTCCAACCGTATGCCCCTTACAACATCCAGTGGTGTTTGTCCCTACTCCTGCAAGAAATTTGTGATGCACGAAGCAGTGGTCTCAAGCTATGAGACCTTGAACCTTGTGGACTCACTATAAATTCATAGACTAATTAATTGACCCTTCATGAGCAACTTCTAGAGGAAAGTGGGACTGGAGGGGAGGGGAGGGGAAGGTGAAACAACAATTAGCTACCTTGGCAACAACAAAAGCATTCAAGGAAAGAGATGGTGATAAGGGTGTCAATGACTGTTACCAATGTTATTTGAATTCCCATTTCCATGAAGCTGGGTGGAGGCATCGCTGCCTAATGGTGAACTTTGTCCATTCACCATACCTGAGAAAGGATTACTAAGCACAGTTGCTGGGTCTGGCATTTTGTTTTCCAGCTCACCTAATTCCAGTAACAGCTCATCCAAACGTCCATTCAGGCCTGCCGACTTGTCTGCAACCTTTTCGCAGCCCTGGAACCCACAACTTATGAGCATTTTCTAGAACCAAATGCCAATCTCAGCCTAGGAGGGATAATGAAGAATAATCAGGGTAGTAACATTCACAACACTAGTTTGCAAGGCGACGATCCAGATAAACAACACTTGAGTCCTACTATTCTAGGCAATGTCAATGCAAATATTGGATAATCTTTTAAGTTTGACACGAAAAGTTGTGATAGAAATCCATGGCTTGTCTATGTGGAAAATGCTTGTAGATGCATTGGAATATCTCTCTTGGCGTTTGCAACAGATGATGCTTAGGCAGCACTTGTGCCAAGAACATTGTCTTGACATTAAGAGTTCATCAGTATAAATTACCTGCTTTGGCAAAAGAGAATCCATGTGCAATCACTAGTGCATCTGATAGAGCAATCTTTCTGTGCAAGAGGCCTTCTGCAAATGTGATGATCAGTAGAGCTCTGCACCAAGTAGCCTTCAATCTAATTTGCAGTGGACTCACTTTTATTTCTTTTTTCCTCCTCTGATTTCCTAATTCTTCCGCTCCGTCTAATGATGGCTGTGGCTATTTTGTTTCACATTGTATGTCACGATATGAAGTGGATGACCCTCCCGAGAGACAAAGATAGGAGAGAAAGGAAGTTGTGGCTTGTAACCGCTCATGCCTCCTGATGACCCAAAGCGAAAGGTCCCAAGTATTATTTTCAACATCAACTATTATAAAGTCTGTAGATCAAATGTTGCAAGACCAAAGTTCTGATTGGTCAGAAAGCTTTGTTGATATTTCAAAGGCTCTAGTCCTGATTTGACCATTGTGCACAAGGCTGTCTTTCAAGGCCAAAATCTTGCAATAGAAAGATGTTTAACCATGTTCTCTACATTTGGAGCTTTGCTACAATCCATAAAATCATAGTAATCTTTCAAGAGGATGTAACTAACAAGTAGGTGACAAGTCTTCTAACCGCCAGCGTGTACGTTGGGCTTGCTCTATCTCTTTTGTGTTCCCAATTTGTATTAGAATCAGTTCTTGCTTCAGTGACAAAAAAGATCCAACTGATCAGTTGAAAATAATTGCCAAGAGGCAGATATGAATGGCCACATGATAATTTGAATTTATTTCTACATCTTTTTCTACCTGGTTGTGAATGAAATAATGCAGGTCAGTGGGATAATGGCGGAATTTGGAGGTTCACCTTTCCACTAGATCTAGACCCCGCTTCATCAAGTCAGATCCTAGGAATGACACCAAGTTCGTCGGGATGTTGAACAGTTCTCCACCTCCGCTTGAACAAGGTTTGTTGCTTAAGCTTTCCTCATATAAAATGGACTCCTTTAATGATCTCCCCAACATGTTGATAGCTTACTTTGCATATTACATGTTTTGAGCTCTGACGATATCAAAACTATACAGTACCTCCGGGTATAGAATGCAGTCATCATCGCCCAACTACTGGACAGTTTCCAAAAGCAACGCCAATCACACTGGACACACATGCCGCGAATGTCGTGGTACCATCTTTGTCAACGAATCGATCTTTGTGCGTGATGGACGCAAAATCCGTCTCTTCTATCACGAGAAATGTTTTTCTGGGGACGCAGATCCCCGAACACAGGGGAGTAGCTCCTACAACGATAGATGGCAGCAAATCAGCAGCGAAGCTCCAATCAACAAGGGATATGGGAAGTGGTGGACAAGCGAATATGGGTATCATGGGGCGCCAACAAACATAAACCCATGTTCAGTTGGGCCGTCGCCTTCACTGAGAAAGGGGAGTGGGACTTCCAGAGAAGGTAAGCAATTAGCAGAAACACTCCCAATGGATGAGTCAAAGTTCAGGGGTCCAATAGATAGAATGGAGGGGACTTCAAGGGAGACTGTTTTTGGAAGCAGTAGATCTGTAATAGAGAAATTGAGGAAATCTGGACTTGGTAGTTGTAGTACGAGTATGAATGAATCCTCACAAAGCTTAGATGATTCTTTGAAGTCTTTAACAATAGACATTACTCCTGTCAGTCTAATTGATCGCAGGGCACCTAAACCGGATGTTATAGGGACCATCACCATTTTCCTTGGAGATCAAGAGAAGTAGCAACATATTTAGACTACACAAACTCTTACCTTTCGGATTGAATGTCTATAGCAGTTTCAGCAATTTTATACCTAGACAGTGGGCCACTGGTGACATCTTCAGTTCAATCATCAATGAGGCTGTTGCCGTGGAAAGAAAGATGGTAATCGGTCCCATACACTGACTTCAAGTGAAGAAATGTCACTTGAGTGACAACTGCGGGATCTAATCTCACATTCATGTATGTGCCCATCTGTATTCTGCTTACAATCCATGAGGTCGATGCATTCCATTTCTTTCCCAGTCCCTTGGGACAATGCTTGGTTCCTCCGCAGGGAGAGGGCAGGGAGACAACCACCCACATTGTAAGACAAATCCGAGAAAACGTCTCCCAAGGATTGTTTCTTATCATTCCATGTGGATAGTCTCAATTTCCATGTGATTTGAATTATATGTTTTGTCATTGCATAATACTAGAGGGGTAGAACATGGGTTGCTATCTCAGACATTCAACGGCGGATTTGCGTATTTCTTTTCTTCATTGGCTATCCATGGTCGAACCCCATGGTCAAGGGGTAAGCCCAATGTACAATCTCCTATGTATCCAAGTAAGTCTCCCATGTCAAGGCCCGATTTAATTTATTCCATGAATTTATTGAGTAGTAATAAATCCAATCGTTATTGATATATCTCGTCGAGGCTCCAATCATTGTCCCGGGAAAGCCCACTTTGCTATTTTTGCAATCTCCCTTGTCAAGGCTTCATATACCGTCCCTGGACAACGGATTAGACATTTTTGCGCCTAATAATAAAATCAATCAATCAGAAAATTAGGCATGTTTTGAAAACATTTTCTCAAATTAGGCATCTTCATGCTATAATTTTTTTAGAATTAGGCACATGAGAAGAGAAAACATTTATTCTCTTAAGAATAAAATTACAAAATAGACACCCAATGCCCATGGGCCTTCCAAGCTCCAATAACCTTTCATTTCCTTTGAAACCCTAAAAATGCCCCTCTTTGTTGTACGCGGTGCTCCAAGGCTCAAGTTGGTATAGGCAAGCTCTCCCTTCGCTCTCACACTTTAGGTGAGTTCAATATTGATAGTCCACACTAGTGTAGCCAAGTTGGTACAAGGCTTTGTTACATTGGTCATTGGGTAGGCACGCTGGTACATGGCTTTGGAATTTTTGGGCATTAGGCACTTTGGTCCCATAATTTCCAACAATTAGGCCAAAATCTGAAAAAATTCACAGAATTGATTAGGCACTTTTATTTTGAATTAATTATCGCCTAATCCGTTGTCCAGGGACGGTATTGATGTATCCACTTTGCTATTTTTCGTGAATTTCGAGCGACCAGGAGTACTTGAAATTCCGGTGTTCGCAGTGCGTTTAGATTTACGGCCCTCTAGGAGGTTATTTTTTCCTCAACTATATCCCCCGTTCCATCAATAAAGTTTTCTCAAGGCCTCCATCCCCTGTTCTGTAATTATAAAAGAAAATAGAAGAAGAAAAGAGGCACCGCTCTCTAACCAAGGAGAATCACTTGACAATCCTTGTCAAGTGGAAACGATCAAAAAACATGTGTCATGGTGATCCCAAGTTAATAATCAACTTGGCAGTAGTAAATCTCTTTAGGCCACCACTGAATCAACAAGGTTTTCTTCGGGCACACATGTTTTAATGGAATGGAGCCCAGAAGCATTGTGACCATATTACCTCTTGGGGTCGTGAGGCGCAATTAGCCCCAATGGACCTCCATGGAAATGAGTTTATATTGTTTGCATTGCAATCGAAGAAAGAAAGCGTGACTCCTCCTCAAGGAAGCATAAATTATGGTGTCTCTTGATCCTGAAGGGCTACCTACTGCCTTTCGGCTGGAAGGTGGACATTGGACACCATTGCGATACACCCACAACCACTTCCGAGGCGGTATATGCCCATTACCACTGGGCTACAAATTGGTTGTCCATTTGCGATCACAGCAGGTACAAGTACCCCATCAAAATGGTTGGAAATAATTTTCTGAGGCTTTCGAAAGAGCTGCATAACCTACCGCACTCCATTGTACGCAAGCCTGCAATGGATTATGTCCTTATCTGTGGGTCAAGAGACACCATAAATTACACTTCCTTCGGGAGGCGTCATATATATATATATATGTCCTTATGCCCGTAAGCAAGCCAATAGCTTCTCATTTAACAATAATAGGGTCATGAATGCCCGCACATGTGGTTGCGGTAGGGCCCACGTGTGGCAGAGGGGTCGCGAAGGGGTGGGAGCGCCCCTACCTGGACCCCGCCAATCCCCGCCAGTCTTCTTGTTGGGTTTGCTCGGCAAGTTGGTCTGCTGGGGCCCACAATATGCACATAAAGCATTAGTTATTGTAAGGAACTATTGAAAGTGGTAGGTGGTGTGGTGGTTAAGAGCATTGAATGATAAATGCGTGGTGGCAGTAATGTGTATCATTAAATATATATTTTGTCGGAGGGTCCAAGCCGGTCTGCTGGAGGGGGGTCTACTTGGAGGGTCTGCTGGTCTGCTCGAAGGGGTCCGCCCAATCTGCTGGAGAGGTGCTAGTCCGCTCGTCGGTCTGGAGGGTCTGCTAGAAGGTTGGAGTCGGTCTGTTGGAGGGTCTGCCCAGTCCGTTAGAAGGTCCGCCACGGTAGATTAACAAGGACTTAGAAAAATTTCAGAATCTCGCCGACCCGGTGAATGGGCGGTGGGCTTATGAGCTCACCCCAAGGGTCGTACTGGCGGGGGCCCGCCCGTGCATTCATGACCCTATTATTAAACAATGAGAGGCCAAGCCAACCCTGATATTCGACATAATAACATACACTCCGAGGAGAGAAAACTATGTTGCCGTGTTCCCTAAACCAGGTTGGTTTTTTTCAATTTTTTCATTAAAATATATTTGTACCCCATTAATTTGAAAAGGGCAAACTTGGCGACACACCTATTTTAGTGTGGCCCACACTCTTTTACCACCGAGAGTAATTGGGACCCACACTAAACTGTTGTATTAGGTGTGGAGTGTGGAGGTGTAAAAGTCAAAATACTGGCCATTATTCCCTGTGACCTAACCCTAATGCAATCCCTCCACCAGGACCTGGATCGACGTTGAATGACCCAATTTTGTATTGCTGAATCTTCATATTCTGTCCAGTCAACACCTTGAGAGGACCCAACTCCCCAAAAATGCTGTTGGTACCCTCTATCTCCATGCACTTCCCTTCTGGCTTTCATCCCTCTTGTAAAACTGATAATCAATCAAATAGAGATAGAGAGATAGATAACACCAACCGGAGTTAGCGTAAATAAGAGCCGCTCCTTGCGGGTATTGATCAGTGTTGTGCGGGTTCTGCCTTTTTAAGGAACCGGCCCGGTCTGGGTGCGGGTTGTTTTTCGGAGCCAAGTCCGGGTCCGGATCCGGGTTTTTGAAATTTGGAAAATCCGGGTCCGGGTTCGGGTCCGGGTTTGTCAACACGGACTCGGGTTGGGGTCCGGGTAGTTGTTGGGAAATATTAGCGGGTTCACGGGTTCGGATCCGGGTCCTAATTTATTGATTAATTAAATTAGAAAATTAAGATTAATTAGGGATAAATTCATTTTTGGCTGGGAAAAACTTTAAATCCTAATAATGAATTTTATTTTAAGAGACATTCCTTCAAAATATACCATGAATATGAATAATAAGAATAAATTAAAGTTTGAGTTCCATTTTCTATTTTTCAATATCAATTCTTTAAACATGTTAAGAATAGTAATATGCCTCAAGGGTAGATCACTATGTGTGGGATCTGGCAGAATAATAATATATGACGTCTCCTTTGGGAGGTGTAAATTATGGTCCCAGAGGGCACAACTTTGTGACACCGCTCCGGGGATTGAACCCACAATCGCTTTTGAGGTGGTATGTGGGCATTACCACTCGGCTACAACGTGGTGGGGCTGGCTGCTGCTGCCTATTGCTGCTTGTCCCCTCCACACATATGACAAAACCTACCAGATCTAAGGTGGACCCGGTATAAATTTAAGACCCGGACCCTGACCCGCTACAATGGCCCATGGGTAGCGGGTTTAACGGGTTCTGGACCCAGCAGGCGGGTCCGGTTCCGGGTTCATTTTAGAAATGAATCTGGGTTAGGGTCCGGGTTTTTTATGATAGCACGGGTCCGGTGCGGGTCCGGGTAACCTGGATCCTAACCCGCCGGTTCCCGGACCCGCACAACACTGGTATTGACCTCCTTTGGGCTTGGGCTCTATATCAATCACACATACATATATGACGCCAACCAAAGCTAGCGTTAATAAGAGCCTCTTCCCCCATATCAATCATACAACACTCCGGATGTGTTACAATCCCACATATGCATCTCGGATTGGAAATTAACAACAACCCACACACCCAACTACAACCCACACCAAGAAGGAGAGAAGACTCCAGCCAAAGCCGGCGTAACTAAGAGCCACTGACCCACACCAACAAGGAAAGCAACAAGCAAGGAAGGAGTGCGCATTTCTCCGGACAAATTCACACATGCGTGTTTGTGAGTAGAGAGATTCAAACTCCAGATCTCCGGGTTACGGATAGGAGTGAGCAACATATATGTGACCGGGAGTGATCTGGGCCACAGGATGAATTTGGATAGATTAGCAGGTGTTGTGATTGGGTGGATCTCAAAACCTTTGTGTGGAAAACTGGGTTGGCATATTTCAGAGTTGCGAGCGATCATTGATGCAAACCCACATCACGCATCCTCTCCACGAACATCACCCCACGCTCACACCATCGATTCTTGCAAGAGACCTCCGACAATCCATCCGCCCAAATTGCTCATTCCGATCCCCACCCACACCCCATAGAAAGACCACAAGTTGCACAATACAGCAGCTGGTATTACCTGTAATAAGGTAATAACTTACCTTTTTCGAAGATTTTCTGTCGGAGTTAGGTGTGGGAACAGCTTCGGCTTAGGTTGGAACATTTAAGCCCTTGTCTTCTTTGCTGCTCTCTCAGAGTTGTAGCGGCAGAATGTGTGAGAAGGTGGCCAAAGAGAGGATTGGGGAGGCAGGAGGAGGGAGACTAAGATGCCAGGAGCTCAAGTTCCCATCACCATCGAGCAGCTGGTTGCTCTGAACCCCTACAGTCCTGATATTCTACCAGATTTGGAGGCCTATGTTGACGAGCAGGTATCTTTCGTTCCAACATGTCGCTCAGTGTAGTGAGGGGGATTAGCGTGAATGTAACGAAGGCTGATTGAGATGAGAGATAGGTTACCTGGACTGCCTTTCAGCCATTGATTGGTCCAATGTGTGGCCGTGGGGCTGTTCGTGATGTTCCTTGCAGGTTGCCTCACAGACCTACAGTTTGGATGCCAACCTTTGTCTCCTACGCCTTTATCAGGTTAGTCCCTACCTAGGGAATGTGCCCCTTATGTTTGTATCCTTGTTTCTGTGTTGTAGTGTGTCCGAGACTTGCTTGACTTAGATTGGCGGGGAGAGGCAATGGAAGGTCGTTTAAGTGGACGATTCATAAATCTTTGAGGGTATGAGAGAGGTGAACAGGATGTTCTTTCTTGATACTATTTACCAGAATACTATGAAGTAACGACTGTATCATGCGGGATGGGATGGGGTACAGTTTCAACCAGCTCGATTAAATGTGCATGTGGTTGCCAGGATCCTTGTAAAGGTCAGATACATGCCCCAAAAGTTGCATATGGACTTAACCACTAATTCTGATGTTATTTTGTTGGTGGTCATATTACCCTCGGCTCGAATCAAACTCTGTTTCTTTTAGTGGAGGTGTAGATTAGAATGTTGCTCCCTATGAAATTATTGGTTTGCAGCTTGTTTCGTAGTTAGCATTTTTGAGTTTGTGGAAGTTGGCTTTTGAAACTATCAGCCACTGCTTGGTGCTCTTGAGATTTTCCCTTCAGTCCCTGAAAGTAAAGCCGAAGTGTCTATTGGAGAATAGAGAGAAAATGATTAGCAATGGCAGGCTTTGATGGCGCTACCAGCCACAGATTTCAATTTGTGCATGTTTCTCATCCCAGAGCGACTTGTATCCTCTTTAAAAAACAATTAGTTGGGTATGTGTTAGATGCCACCCTTTGGGGATTGCTGATCTTCAATCTCAATTTATTTCTCCTCTTCATTATGTGATATACTATCTCCTATGTTTTGTTTGGATGATTTGTCCATCACAAAAGATTTCCTTTACTGCTAGTTATCCAGCAAATGGAGGAGCCTTTTCTGACACTTGCCACTCTGGCCCACTTCTTGGAGGTAATTTTTTTTCTTGGATTTCAAAATCACTGTCAGACGTGGAAATTACAGGCATTTTGACTACAACTAGTAATGAAGTTTTCACATGTATCTGAGCTTTATGGGTGCTGCATATAGTCATTTTTGTAAAATCAATAGTTGCATCATATAACTGTGGTTAAGTGATGAGCTACAAAAGTCGGTCTCTACACACAAATTATGTTGGCTAGTAATTTCTGACTCATACCTCGTCTATTAATATCCTGAAGGGCATCTTACCTCAAGCTGCCTCCTATTTCAATTAATTCTGGAGTGCTTCCATATTCTCTCCACATTAACTGCAAGACGCGTGGTGGTGATTCATTTCGTAGCATGGATGGTTTTCTGTAGACTGCTCGGTTCCGGGAATTTTGGGACGAGGCCAACAGAAATCTGGACATTTTGGAGGTGGTTCCAGGTGAGAAATCCAGTCGTATGCAGTCAGATTATGGTTTGCCGAAACGATGATGTAAGCTTCCATGAAGAAAGGGCCTCCCTGTCATATTGGTATTCAAGAATCTGCTTCTTTCCCTGAGGTTTTGACCTGCTGACTATGCTTTCATCTTGGAAAGCTCTTATGTGCCTTGGATGTGGGTATCTTTTCTTTTCTTTAGTTACCTCTCATATGTGAGTCCGGAGTTACCTAAGCTCTGTTTGACCTTTTTCTTCTCTAGAAGAAATCGAAATCTTGTGTGTAATCTCTGTTTTTCCTCCCGAAACATCATGATGAGAGGCAGTGAGTGACTATGCTACAAATGAACAGCAGAGGGCATTCAACTATCTCCTAACTCGCTGACAAGAGCCATGTGATGACCGTCCAGGGGTATTCCCGTATTGAAACTCTCCCCGACTTGTCTTGTGCTACAGATTTTAGTGGGCATGGTGCTGACTTCTGATTGATGTGGTTGCCAACAGGGCCTACTCGCAGGCTTTGAACAAGCAATTCAAGGCCATAGCAGCCATGGGCTCTCCATTACTTACCAGCGCCTTCCTCGCGCTATCCTTGCAGAGGTGAGTCCTTTCCAGCTTAAGTAGCGTCCTTTACATATCTGACCTTACCTACAGGTGTCAAACATGGCTTGCTCATTGTGTGTATAATGAAGATCAAATGGAGAGTGCAGTGGTCAATGCAGTGTTACTCTCGACTAGTGGTGTTTGGTGTAGGCTATGGTACATAGCCGGCTTTGCTGAGTACAAGACTTCAAAGTTTCTAGAAGATAGTCATGGTATAAGTGATGGCAAGAGTGGAGGCCTAATTTTTCAATAGGGCACTAGTACTTCATAATGGTCCTGGCCAACTCCATTCTTGTCCCAGAAGCCTGTAAGGCTGGTCTTATCTGTATTTGATAAAGTGCTCCTTGTGTTCCATGCAGGCAATCAATGTTGAAGGGCTGTCGCTGGACAAGTTTCTAGAACACCAAGTCAAGCACAATGGGTGGGCCCTTGAGAAGGGAGGTCAGGTAATTATGACCGACCCGCTTATGGTTGGTTGTTTAGCACACCAATTGTGCGAGAGCTCTCTTCAGGGTCATGTGGAATGTGGTTGATATACACTTGCCGACATGTATCTCATTACACGTTTTCTGGTGGAGTTGACAGTTGGTGGTATTGCCCCCGAATGAGGACAATCATCCGGTGCTGAGGAAGAATACAGCTGACAGCATCCCCCTGGAGCATGTGGCAAAACTGTTCCCTGTGTTAGCTTAAGATTTTTTTTTCTACACATTTTTAAAGCTTGGAGGATATCCCATAGTGAGAGAACACAAGAAAAGATACCCTATTCATTTGCAGTGAGTAGTTATAGCACAATTCGGATTTTTCTTTTTATATGAACGTAGCAGTGAATGGGAAGTTCTGTGATCCCTTGTTCTGGGGACATCAAATTTGCTTTGAATTTGCTATGTCACCAGATGGCAAATTTAGTCACCTTTGGATTACGGGGTTTGCTAGAAGTTTTTCAGCTTATGTGTATCATGGTGGTGCAATTGATTTGGCCAGAAAGGTTCACACTCACTAGTTCTGGCGATTGGAGTGGATACAACATACGCCTTCATGATACCTACTGCAAAAGCGTCACCCATGATGTGTAACTTTTTAAGCATGAGAGCATTTGGGTTGTGCAAGGACAAGTTGAATTTTCGATAATGCCGTCTTTACAATATTTCTCGCATCAGACTTCCACCCATCACTCTGGAATGAAGGGTTGGCAACGTGGCACTAAGCTGTATTGCTATACATGGTCTTGAAGAGAAGTGATTCTTATAAGAAGTATATGGAATGGCAATTCTTCGGAGGACGTTGCATATGTTGTGTTTGTGGGGCGCAACAAACTGCAGAAAGAATAGACAACAAGAGTCACAGTTTCTTGAATACCCACATGTTTTCATCTCAGGAAACTTTCTCTGGGGGGTTTTCGTGGAGAAATTTGGACACTAACATTCGAATCGGTCACAATGTGGGGCTGATGGAAATGCTTGCGAGTACCTACCTCCGCCCCCTTCTTGGCAGCCGCTTCCAAGCCTTCAAGAAGTTCCCTCACTGGTATGTGACTAAATTCCCCTTCAACCTTGGATTTGCCAAAGAAAGCGAAAAATGCGAGGGTAACAAAGGAAGCCTGCTACGCGAGCAGAGAGAGAAGCCCTGGCTAGAATGCCATGGAGCGCTACATAGCAGCAGAGAGGACACGGTCCAGCCAGCTGAAGCAGCCATCGCCTTCAAACTCTGAGATCCACAACAGCGAGGTTCCAATTTGGGTTTGTTAAGTCAGATTCTTAGGCCTTGGAGGAGCAAGATGGGTGATGACAGGATTGGCTTTTACTGGCACAAGATGCTTGGTATCATCCCAACCTTCACAATGTGGGTGTATAGGACTACTCCATACTGAGGATACAAATTGAGAGATTCCACACTGTAGCCCACATGTAAATACTTCACATCACCACTGTTGATGATCTGTGAAAATTTAGAAATGGACAGTCAAGGGGGAAAAGTGAGAGAGGGAGAGCCTGCACTTGTTTTCACTCCATAACTCAACCCTAGATTGTGACCAACCTGATTTGTGTGCATACGCCTATCTTTTGCACTATGTAGGTGGTGATGGCTGCAGTAGACAAGCCACGTGACATTGACTACAAAGGGAAGACAGACCTTGTTACAGAGTAATTTTCCCCCGGAATCTATCCTTCCTGACTTCTGTTTTTTTCGAAACCATTTTGACGAGGATATTAATGTATGCATTTTTAGCTTGTAGGTCATCAATCTTACCCTGTCAACCACCTACTCTTTCAGCTATGTACTATTGCAGGAGATCTTTCAGGAAGGGATTGCCATTTAGGGAATTCCAAAAAGGCCTTGATGTGAAATGCATCGCAATTCACTTGATCACCCCCTAAAAGTGCGCAATTCAATTGAACTAACCCTAATTTGCAATTCAATTGAATTGCTGACTACAATTCAATTGAATTGTAATCTATAATCTTTAACTTATTTTTGTATATAATATATAATATATATGTACATGTATATATTCAAATTATATTTATACACATATAAGAGAATAAGCTAAAAATACATGTTGCCCGTCTATTCTTGCTGGCCCTCTTTCTTGTGCCCTTCAGGAAATTGTGGAGTTGTGAAACCACCCTCAGCCTCAGCGAGAAAGGGAGAGCCGGAGACAGATCAGCAGCTTCCTGTGATTCATTGAAACATGGCTGGCTCTGAAAAAAACAGACAAACTCAAACCTGACAATTGATGAAAGGCTTCCCCTGTATTTCCGTAACACTAGTATCTGGCCCAGGACAAAGAAAACAAAAAATATGTTCATCTTGAGAATTATCAAAAATTTGGATACCCTTACAAAGGTATCATGTTGAAGTTGGGATGTGTGTTCTATATAAGTTTAATATATCAAACTCTTACACGTTGATACTCTTACATTGGTATCATGTTTGGTATATGTACATAGCCATATATTGGCACCAACATACACAAAGAGAGACAATCCCGCTTTTACAAGGGCTTCGTGACTTCCCCTCTCTCTCTCTCTCCCTCTCTCGCTCTCCCTTAGGCCTATCTTGGGCTCAAGCCTTACCACGGGCAAAGGATTGACAGACGGACAGCAAGAATAGACAGGCAACATGTATTTTTAGCTTATACCTGTGTATGTATATATGTATAATTTAAATATATATATATATATTATATACAGAAATAAGTTAAAAATTATAGATTACAATTCAATTGAATTGTAGTCAGCAATTCAATTGAATTGCCAATTCGCAATTCAATTGAATCGTGTGTGTCGACAATTCAATTGAATTGCAAATTAGGGTTAGTTCAATTGAATTGCCCTTGCAATTCAATTGAATTGCGCACTTTTAGGGGGTGATCAAGTGAATTGCGATGCATTTCACATCAAGGCCTTTTTGGAATTCCCTATGTCATTCTATTGTTTTGTCTGAAGGATTGCACTTACCTTATTTTGCTTGAGTCACAATGCTTTTGGTATAGTGGAGGGGTATTATCTTGTTGTGTTAATCTTGATGCTAAATTGGTAGTTTTTTGGAACTTGGCCATCTACTATCCACCTGGCTTAGAAACAAGTGAGGGTACAGGGGAGCATAACTGTGTGGACTTGCTGTTTACAGCACAGGTCTTGCAATTTTGGAGATTGTGAGGGAGAGGTTTCCTGGGCATCTCATATTAGGAGAGGAAGGTGGCGTCAGTGGGGATCCAAGATCTGAGTATCTTTGGTGCATAGACCCTCTAGGTACTCTTCTAAGCTGTAACACGTATTATTATTATTGAAGAGTTTAAACAGGGGGGGGGGTGGACTCTCCCTTTCCTCTCTGCTTCTGTTTGCTGTTCAAAGGTAGGCTTTCCGCCCTGAGTTTAAATTTCAGTCTAGGGCTTTAGTAAGAGAGAGAAATCAAGAAAGGAACTTAAGATATAGGATGTAATCGTAGAGTACTCATAACTTGTGTGTGTGAGGGAGAGAGAGAGAGAGAGAGAGAGAGAGAGAATGTACTCGTACGGTACTCATAAGACGTTGGGTGCCATAGCCTTGTGCCATACACCCAAAGAGAGAAAGAGAGTGAAGAGAGGGAGGGAGATCAGGCATGGGATTTTGTGGATATATTGGTTCCCTGATCCCTGGCTTTTTGTCTGGTATCTCTTCCAATTCCTGGAACCTCTTTGGTCCACCTCTCCTCATCTCACTACCACCACTTGGATCTTAGTCATGTTGGTATCCTTGGTCTGGCCTTCTATGTCTGCTCTATTTTGGGTCCTGCACCCTAGACTCAATTTGGACTCCAGGTTTCCTTCCTGAATTAGCATGTAGTCTCGGCTTTGGACACAAGCCTGCTAGAATCATAGCCTGGATAGGCCTGTTCGTAAAATGCCTTCGTTTATGTTGATCCCCATTGTGTTGATTCTTAGTTGTCAAATACTTAATGGACCTCATTCAAGGTTTTGCTGCTAGTGCAGATGGAACAACAAATTTTGCTCATGGGTACCCAAGCTTTGCAGTCTCTATAGCTGTGCTTCATCGAGGGAGGCCTGCTGTAGCCACTGTGGTAAGTTCTTCTAATTTTTGCAAACTTCTTGTTCTGGATCTGCTGTGCTATCGCTGATGCCTATGGTTACAATTCCTCCTGAAGCTTTTTAATGTCTAATTCCTTACCTCCATGGGTTTTATGGTGCTGTGACTAGCAGACATATAGTGCCTGTTGAGTAAAGGAGGGTTAGTTGCTGGTCGCTGGTGTTTTGGACAAAACAGAGAATGTACTCATAACATGTTGACAAGAGAGAGAGAGGGAGGGAGGGAGAGAGAGAGATTGTACTCATAAGATGTTGTTTGCCGTAGCCTTGTGGCCATTGACCCTGCGCCCAGTTTGAGGGAACAAAAGGGACAGAACCTACCTCTGTCAGGGGCTGACGTTGGTAGTAAGACTTACTCCATATATAGAATTAATCTGGGTTTTCCAGTATCCTCTAGAAATCCCTTCACAAGCATCAATCTGCTGTGTGTGATTTGCCCAAAACTAGGCCTCAGGAGGGCCTGGGCTTTTGGCTCAGCCTCGAGACTTTCAAAGTTGGTAAACAGGGGTACAGGCACAATTCCCTTAATAGATTTGAAGAGAGCGTCTCTTTGGTAAGAGAACCCCGGACAGTGTATCAGAAAATGAATACTGTCTTCAGATTGCCCACACAATGGGCAATTGCACTCTCCCTTTCCTCTCTGCTTCTGTTTGCTGTTCAAAGGTAGGCTTCCTGCCCTGAGTTTAAATTTCAGTCTAGTGCCGAGAGTGGGTAGACCCTTGAGGTCATCCAAGATGTCCTCCCCCATGTCACAGACTGGAAACAAGTTCAGGGAAGTTTTCTGCCTAACTTCATTTTCATCAGACAATCTCATGGCAACAGACATGGCTGAGGACACTACAGCCTCTAAGTCAGATTTATCCAGCAGGGTCAAGACTTGCGGATCCAGGTCCAGGTCCTTGAGGATCTCTTCTACTCTCTTCTGCCAGGACTTAGCCTGTTTGACAGGGCGGTCCTGTTTCCAAGATATATAGAGTCGATTAACTTAGGATATCTGGTGTTGGCATATGTTGCAGCTGACCCCACCATCTGACCTTGAATTCATCTCGTCGGGAGCTTAAGGACGGAATGCCAAACTCACCCGAACAGCCACATTGGCTGTTTTGGAGCATGCTGACATACACTCCTTAAGCACCCCCACTTGAATGGATTCTAGACTTAGCCTGGTTGGAGTTATCAACCATATAGCAGATCCGTACTCCAAGGCAGGTCTAATAACGCGACAAAGCATGGTTTTCTTAACCTCAGAGTTGACCCCTCTGCCAGTGGAAAAATTTTAGTGAGCCCCAGAGCTTTGCCCTTGCCAGTTTGAACAACTTTCCGGATATGTGCATCCCAGAGAGAGAGAGAGAGAGAGAGAGAGAGGGTTTATAACGTCCACACGGAGAGGAGCTAATGCAGTCGTCATGGTTGGCAAGAACACAGGGGGTCCCTTTGCATGGGTAACGCGAACATTCACAGCATCTGCAGGCAACTGCCACTAGTTCCCCACTAGTCAGCCCTCTTCTTCTGCCTTCCTCTTCATGCTCTGCTGCCAGGACTCACTGTTGTCATCAATATGTAACTCTCAAGTAGGGTTTTGAGTCCTCCTCTTTTCACACTGGTGTGCGATGTACTCGTCAGGCTCTCTTGATGTATTGTGAGTGAAGTACAGTGTAGGTAGAAGAAGTGTCCATTGGCAGGGGGGGGAGCATTTTGCAATGGTCAGCGAATTCATGTCAGTAGCACTGACCAGGTACCTTTCCTCAGGGAAATTGAGACTAAAAACTTAAAAAGTATTTACTAACTTCTATTGGATTAGAATCTCCTCAATTTGTTCCCACTCTTACTGTTAATGAGTGAAAGTTTTTCCTGGAATGATGGGTTTTTCTATAGGTGGAGAGATCACTGCTAGTGACGGGGTTTGGATATGAACACGATGAGGCCTGGGCTACCAACAAGGAATTCACTGATATCAGCCGGGTAAGTGACTCTTCCATTTGTATCTTTGTGGTTTGTGTGTCTGTGTGAGAGGGGAAAGGTAGGGGGCCAGGTTTAAACTTCTTAGATAAGTTCCTCAGCAGGTAGAAAGCCTGTACATGTGCTACCTACATTAATACTGTGCCCAATTAATAAAGCCTCAAGGATGGGAGCTAAAATTCAGCCTCATAATATCCATGTGTCTCTCCAAAAGGTTCCATCTTGTGGAATGCTCTGCTTGTAAGACAGCAAAATGAATGAACTCACTAAATGTGAATGGGCAGGGAGTAAGGCGTCTGGGAGCTGCAGCAGTAGACATGTGTCATGTGGCTCTTGGAGTGGTGGAGGCCTACTGGGAGTATCGCCTTAAACCTTGGGATATGGCATGTCAGGTGTCTTGCTCTCTGTGATTGCGTGTACTGAAAGTGTGGTCCTGCATGTGAAGATTGTGGAGGAGGCAGGAGGAAAGGTGACTCGGATGGACGGTGGTGATTTCAGTGTGTCTGATAGATCAGTTCTTGTCAGCAATGGGATTCTACATGATAAGGCAAGTTTCCAATGCTTCATGCTATCATGGCGTCATCATGTGTATGTGAGAGAGAAAGATTGACTGTGTCTGGGCAGCCTTTTATGTCATATATAAATGTCAAGTGCTTGCCAGCCGGCATTGAGTATCGTCAGGTTTTCTTGGGACTAAGCATTTTCCTTCTTGTTTGATGCAGATTCTTGAAAAGGTTAGTCCACCTACTCAGAAGTTAATAGCAGATGGCTTCAATTTCTCCCAATGGTTGAAGCCCTCTGGTTATGTCTCTGATGTCTAGGCAGAATCTTCCTCTCTGATCCTTCAGGTTTTGACACCGGTAAGCCCCATTATTACATTGTCATTCAATGAGAGTCCTCATTTAAGTCTCGGAACTACATCCAGTTTGCAACCTGTAGCAGCTTGAAACCCGCTTTGTTGGTCCCAACCACACTGACTCATCTCTCTCTCTCTCTCCTGCTCTTGCCTCTACGCCATTTCTTCCAGTCCATGCTCAACAGCTGTGGGTCTTTCTAACCATCTTCCACCTCTTGTTTGTCCCTCTCCCCTGTAGAAATGTCTGGCAGCATATCTACATGAGGCTGTACTACACCATGCAGAATCTCTTGATGTTGAACCTTGAATGATGTATTTTTGCTGCTCAATGAGGGCCCCAATCTCCTACTTGTATCATACTTTCTTCTGTCTCACAAGTTCTTTGAGTTTCCTTTGGACGTCACAAAGTTCCTCACCTTACCTTTCCTGTCTAAAGCTTGCATCATGAACTCCCGTATTTGTACTGTCAAATTGACAGATTCAATGGCTCCTGTTGCAAGGGCCTAGACAAGAAAGTTTTCTTATATCACAATGAGAAGACTCCAAAATATGGATGTATTATTTCGCATTTCGATAGTTTTCTGGGGATTTTGCAGCAGCTATTGAGATTTTGCATCTCATAATTTTGAAGTATCAAATTTTGACGCCAGAGTTCTGAAATGTGGTCCGAGCAGGAATAGGATGAGTTGACGATTAAAAGAACTTCAAATTAAATTAAAAAAATCAGAGGACATAAGGATTCCCGCAATGCACAATGTCTCTAGTGTCGACAACTCCCCTGCAGAAGGGGTCCCAACGATCTCACTGTTGCTTTTCAATGTTGATACTTGATTGTGATCATCCATATACAGGCAGCTACATGAAATTAATGGAAATGATTTCATCTCAGTGACGGTTTGTGGAGAGACATTTCACATTGTACGCCATGCTTCCAATGGTCTCGGAGGCATTCGGATAGAAACCAATTGCTAAGTGAAAAAAAAATTCTCCTAAGAGTGTTTGCCGTCATAGACCCCGCGCCCAATTCGGGCGGAACGAAAGGGACCAGAAACTATCTTCGTGAGGGGCTCACACCGGTAGTATTACCTTGATACAAACCATTAGTTCGGGCTTTCCAGATATCCTCTAGGAAGCACTTCACACAAGCATCAATCTGCTGTGTGTGAGCAGCCCAAAAGTGAGACTCCAACAGGGCCAGGGCTGTAGACAGCCTCAACATTTTGAAAGTTGGTGACCAGAGGTGTCGACACAATGTTCTTGATTGAAGAGGGTCACTCGCTGGTGAGAATATCGCAGACAACCTATCCAAAAATGGATATAGTCTTCAGGTTGCCCGCACATTGGGCAATTACAATCTCCTTTTCCTCCCTGCATCTGTTTATCGTTTAAAGGTAGGCTTCCCGCCCCGAGTTTAACTTTCAGTCTAGTGCCAAAGAGTTAAGTGAAAAGAATGTACTCGTAAGACGTTGTTTGCCGTAGCCTTGTGGCCATTGAGTTGAGTGAAAAGAGAAGATTCAATAGACAAAGCAACGGCGGTGCCAGCTACAGGATGATATCTGGCGCAATTTGACTTTTGCTGATGTCAGCATGTATCTGCTTGCCCTTTTTCAGGGCTCCTAGGCTGGCACATGCACTTAGAACACAAAGAAACGTGACCTTATTGGCTGTCACTCCTTTGTGCTGCATTTGCTCATAGATCTCAAAAGCCTCCCTACCACACCCATGCTGAGTATATCCTGTGATCATTGTGTTCCATGAGACCACATCTTGTTCAACCATACTATCAAACACTTGTCGTGCACTATCTATGCTGCCACATTTGGCATACATACCAACAAGTGTATTTCCCAGAATGTTATCTGACACAATTCCACTTTTGCTCATTTGAGCATGGACCTCTTTGCCTTTATCCAGAGCTCTGAGGCTGGCAGACACATTCAGAGCACAAATGTGTGACCTTGTCAGGAGGCACCCCCTTGCTTGTCATTTGGCTATAGAGCTCGAAAGCCTCCCTGTCACACCCATGCAGAGCATATCTTGAAATCATCACATTCCACGATACCACATCTTGATGAGCCATATTGTCGACATGCCTCGGTCATGCTCCCACATTTGGCATACATGTCGGTGAGCGCAGTTTCCAGGATCAAATTTGGAGCAATTCCAGCTTTTATCATGTTAGCATGGACCTCTTTGCTCTTCTCTAAAAGCACCTAGGCTGGCACACGCATTCAGAACACATATGAATGTTACCCTGTTGGGTTTCATCCCTTCCTGTTGCATTTTCTCATAGATCTCAAAAGCCTCTCTTCTGCACCCATGTTGAGCATATCCTGCAATCATTGCATTCCATGAGACAATATTTCGTATAGCCATACTGTCAAACACTTGGCGTGCATCCTTCATGCTCCCGCATTTGGCATACATGGATAAGAGCAGTCTCCAGAATCACATCTAGCACGATTCCGGCGTTGATGAAGTCTGCATGGACCTCTTTGCCCATTTCCAGGGCCCCCAGGCCAGCACATGCATTGAGAATGCTAGTGAATGTGACCTTGTTGGGTGCCAGTCTTTCCTCTTGCATTTGCTTATATATCTCAAGAGCTTCCCTACCACACCCATGCTGAGTATATCCTGCTATAATAATATTCCAGGTAATCATCAGCTATCCATGCCTCAGCCCAAATCATGCATATATCCTTGCCTTGCTGCTAGCAGCTGACATTGACAGCCTAGAATTATTCCAGAAAACAACCCAACCCTACTTATCACACTAGTTCCCATGCTGACTTGCGCGATTGAAACGCGGCCTGCTAAAACCAAAGCTGACTTTCCCAAGAACCTTGTAAACATTAGGAAGAATACCCATGGAGGATTTGACTGACCATGAACCCAAGATGACCTCTTGTGTCTGCTGCTTGTGTTTGTAGTCATGTCGGATTGGTCTGTGAGAAGCACCACGGTGTAGCTGAGCGGGTGTCAATTGAAACACGGATTGCTAAGACCAACCTGACTCTCCCAAGAACCTTGTAAACATCAAGAAGAATACCAAATCATGGTACTAACAGGAGCCAATTTTGCGGTGCAGGTTGCATTTTGTCAAGCACTTGGCGTGCATCCACCACACTCCCACATTTGGAATACATGTTGACAAGGGTGTTCAACAGAAAGATGCTTGGCTTCAATCCACTTCTGAGAATATGGATGTGCACCTGCTTTCCCACTGCTAGGTCTTTCAGTTTAATGCACTCCTGCAAGAGAGGGATGTAAGTAGTGGACTCCGCCCAAATGGCTCGTTGATTCAGAATGAGCAGCACCTCTTTCAGTTGTCCTGCCTTAAATAGTGTCCTCACCATCACACGAGTGTCAGAAGAGTCCTCGTTGACTGCCTCTCTTGCTGCTCTTTCAAAACCAGTGGTGATGGTGGAGGTACTACCACTGCCGCCAGTCTGATGTCGAAGAAGCTGTGCCTCGCCTACCTCAGCCATCCTGCATGACTGCAAACTCTTAGTTACCTATCTTTGCAGTTAAACTTACACACAATCTCAAAGCTTCCTGATACTTCAGAAAAAAATCCCGATGCACTTGTTGCTACCAGGTTACAAACCTACTGCAACGGTCGATCTCGAGAATAGACAATTCTAGCTCTTGAGTTAGAACCTACAAATTATGATCGGCACAAACCTGTTGTATTCTTGGCTTGGAGCTCCAAAGTATACATCAACATCAGAACCACCACCAGCTTGGCTCCATCGGGTATCATGGCAGCTAGCCCTGCTTTCACCTGAGGACAGTTTGACCAACGCTTGATCCCAAAGAGCCTCTTTTGTGCACCTATACCAGAAGTCTGGTAATCTTGGCCTTTTCTGCCAAAACCACAGCCAGGCAGCCATAGCTTCACCCACAGTCTTGCATGGACAAGCCTACAGCCACCACAGCTCCAAGCACAGCACTGAGCAACCTCAAACAAGCTACTGATAGCAACAGCAAGATTTTCTTTTGTGGCTATTTCACGTCAAAGATAAAGCTTACAGCTGCTGAAAGCATCTTGTAGAACAATCCAGTCATAGAGCATCAGCACGCCAGGCATAGTCACCAGCTTTCCTCAACAGACTCTCTGACATCCTCAATGAAGATAAACCCACCTTCTCATACCTCCTGTCCCGCAACTATGAAGAGTCTGAGATTGACTCTTGCCAGAGCCGCTGTATGGTCACTGCTTGAGCTGCGTGCAAGAACTGTAAGAAGATGAGAAGTTGCCAGTTTCCGATTGGTGCTATGGATATCATTTCTGCATGCATACAATCTCTCTGCCTCATGCACATGAGAAACATAAAAACCTAGCAAACCTTACAGATGTTACGAAGGAGCTTGTGGTGGTCAAGGCTAGCCTTCAAGCAAGGCTGATGGTGCATGCTACTCAAGTTCCTCCAAAGCCTGTATTTGACAAGACCTTGTCCTTAAAACATAATTTGCCATAACACCGAAGTCTTGACTCCTGACTGTAAACTGCGATGGAGCTCTAGCGCGCACATTAGAATTAGAACCAATCCATCCACCATTTCCTTGTATTCCACCATGTGTACTCCAACAAACTCTGAATCCAAAGGACCTCCTTTTTACACTTATATCTGATGTCTTGTGACCTTGGAATTCTTTGTGAAGACCAGGAGTGTGCAGCTGAGAAGCCATAGCTTTAACCACAGCCTCACACAGACCAGGCCACAGCTTTGGACAAACATACAGGTGGTGATCACAACCAACTTATCCCACAAAAAAAAACCAGTACAATGGGATGGACAACAAAGATCTTAATCATAATTACAGCAACTGAAACCACGGTCCAGTCTACAAAAGTACATAACAACAAGCTTGACTTACAAAAGGATCAATGTCATTCTATCCAAGGAATGCAATGATTGGGAAAAGATTGTACTCATAAGACGTTGTTTGCCGTAGCCTTGTGGCCATTGACCCCGCGCCCAGTTTGAGCGGGAACAAAAGGGACAGAACCTACCTCTGTCAGGGGCTGACGTTGGCTGACGTTGGCTGACGTTGGTAGTGAGACTTACCTTCATATATAGAATTAATCCGGGTTTTCCAGATATCCTCTAGAAATCCCTTCACACAAGCATCAATCTGCTGTGTGTGATTTGCCCAAAAACTAGGCCTCGGGAGGGCCCGAGGTTTTGGCTCAGCCTCGAGACTTTCAAAGTTGGTAAACAGGGTACAGGCACAATTCCCTTGATAGATTTGAAGAGAGCGTCTCTTTGGTGAGAGAACCCTGGACAGTCTATCAGAAAATGAATACTGTCTTCAGATTGCCCACACAACGGGCAATCGCACTCTCCCTTTCCTCTCTGCTTCTGTTTGCTGTTGCAGATGTTCGTCGTGGACGGAGCTGATGTTGACCACTGCAACTCTCTGATGTGAGAAGACTTGCATTGTCTGATTCGTTCGGCAAGCTTGTTTTTGAGTGGTTCTTATTGTTATTGTTTTTGTTCTTATTGTTGGACCAGCCAGTTATAAATCGAAAACAGCAGTGAAGTGGGTTTGTTGATGGGGGAGTCTCTGAAGAAGCACCAATATCTGCCCCAGATTTCATAGTAGGCAGGGGAAGAGAAGAAGAAATGGTGTTCTATTTCCACTTGGCTTGTATTGTAATTTGGGCAATATGCGATATTCTCTGGTGGTGCTGGTCCATCCTCCTGTCTCAATTCACCCACTCAAAGGTAGGCTTCCTACCCCGAGTTTAAATTTCAGTCTAGTGCCGAGAGTGGGTAGACCCTTGAGGTCATCCAAGATGTCCTCCCCCATGTCACTGACTGGAAACAAGTTCAGGGAAGGGACCTGCGTAAATGAAAACCTTCTGAGTAAGAGGGTTGTTAACTACCATCTTGAGGAGCATGGTGTTGGAGATACTACGTTCTGAACATGCCAATCCTCATTCATGAACGTTGTCAATGTTGCAATATCAGTAATCCATCGTGAAATCTCTATACAATTTGTCGGTTCACCTTCGTTCGCCTCCCCCGTTCCGAGGTCTATTCCAGACTAGGGACCGGACAAAACACTAAAAATGTGGCTTGCGTCCACCTCCTCGTCCCTTTCAGAGATGCCATGTCATCAAAAAGCCATTAGACATCAAAATCGTCACAATCAAAACCATGTGTATCTCTCTCCCTCTTTGCTCTGGATTTTCTGTTGCAGCACAACCTACTCATGGAGCCTTCAGAAAGAGCTCTCTTTGCAACATCTGCTCTTCACAGATTTGACTGTCGTGAAGGTTATATGAGCTTTGGGAAAACAGACTTGCAAACTTGCCAATACCTGCACGTGGAGAGAAGTTTTCATGATTCATGGCTTCACACTATAGAGGAACTGCAGAGCAAGGTGGAAGAAGATGGAGGCAAAGAGAGCCGTCAAGAGGCATCGTTAGATTTTGTTCACTGGAGAAGATTTGGGGCCTGCTATTTCCATGGACCCAAATTTGTTGTGCTTTGTCTGCTGAGGTGCAAAATATAGAGCGATGACGAAGCACGTTGGGGAAAACCTGTTACTTCGGTGCACTTCAAGTCACAGATTCTTCACAGGGTGTCAGATGAGGTGACTCTCTCTCTCTCTTTTCCCAATCATTCTGCGGAATGACCTGTGAAGACCCTGTGAAGAATCTGTGACTTGAAGTGCACCGAAGTAACAGGTTTTCCCCAGCGCCCCAACGTGCTTCGTCATCGCTCTATGTTTTGCACCTCAGCAAACAAAGCACAACAAATTTGGGGCCATGGTAATAATAGGCCCCAAATCTTCTCCAGTGAACAAAACCTAACGATGCCTCTTGACGGCTCTCTTCGCCTCCATCTTCTCCCATCTTGCTCTGCAGTTCCTCTATAGTGTGAAGCCATGAATCATGAAAACTTCTCTCCACGTGCAGGTATTGGCAAGTTTGCAAGTCTGTTTTCCCAAAGCTCATATAACCTTCACGACAGTCAAATCTGTGAAGAGCAGATGTTGCAAAGAGAGCTCTTTCTGAAGGCTCCATGAGTAGGTTGTGCTGCAACAGGAAATCCAGAGCAAAGAGGGAGAGAGATACACATGGTTTTGATTGTGACAATTTTGATGTCTAATGGCTTTTTGATGACATGGCATCTCTGAAAGGGACGAGGACGCAAGCCACATTTTTAGTGTTTTGTCCGGTCCCTAGTCTGGAACAGACCTCGGAAGGGGGAGGTGAACGAAGGTGAACTGACAAATTGTATAGAGACTTCACGATGGATTACTGATATTGCAACATTGACAACGTTCATGAGTGAGGATTGGCATGTTCAAAACGGATCTGTAGTATCTCCAACACCATGCTCCTCAAGATTGAACAGTTGCTCACACTACAACAATATGCTTGATTGATGGAGTCACACTACGCTGGCATTCTTGTCTGTGGTTTACGTATGGTAGTTAACAACCCTCTTACTCAGAAGGTTTTCATTTATGCAGGTCCCTTGCGCTCTGGAGAAAGGAGTCTTGTGGGGGGGGGGGGGGTGTTTAGGGACTTGATGATCATGTACTACTGGTGTAAGGACAACAATCTTGTTCATACTCCTTGGTTATGAGAACAATGACCAACAAACATTTCCCCCATTGTGGTTGAAGTGGTGCTCTTTCTTTCAGGCATGCTCCTTGCTTCACCAGTAATAACAAGAACAAAACCCGTCCTGGAAGTGGTGAAAGTGGTGGGCATCCTGTACAATATCTGTTCGACATACAATCTTCGAGATTAACTTGCTGGCGGTGTGGCAGTCACCACACACCCGAAGCTTATTGGTGAAACGATAGGTGTCCCACGAGGTGCGCGATGAGCCCAAAAGCAATGGCCAGCTTCTCACTTTGGTGACAAAGAGAAGCTTCTGTTTGCTCCTCCTCCAAGTTGTGCGATACAGTGTATATCTCGCACAGACCCAAGCTCCTCCCTTAGCCCAGACAATCTCTTCAGCTCAGCATAGATTTCCTCAATTCAAGGATGCAATGTGTCTCCAACCAGACATGTGTGCACCTGGTTGTCGACCTCAATCCAGCTACACCCTGCCTCCTTTCTGACACTGCAGTTCTCCGTCATTTCCTTTAGCTTAGCTTTATCATCCCACCTGCCAGCTGCAGCATAGATGCTTGATAGCAGCACATAAGCTGCAGAGTGCTGTGGATCGCTCTCGAGAATGCTTTTTGCAACACGTTCTGCTACCCCCACATCGCCATGAACTTTGCAGGCACCAAGCAAAGTCCCCAACACTGTAGCAGCTGGTTTCACTGGCATTTTGTTAATGAAATCCTCTGCCTCATCCAGCCGCCCTGCACGGCCAAGAAGGTCCACCATGCAGCCAAAATGCTCCACTGTAGGAATAAGCCCATGATCTTCACACATGGAATCATAGTAATGGCAGCCTAAATCCACAAGGCCCACATGGCTACATGCAGAGAGAAGGGATACAAATGTGATGCCATCCGGCCGCAAGTTTCCCAGTTGCATTTGTTCAAATAGTTGCACAACCTCCCTGCCACACCCATGCTGTGCATATCCTGCAATCATGGTGTTCCATGACACTACATCCCGTTCCACCATAAAGTCAAAAACTTGACGAGCATCCTTCACGCTCCCACACTTGGTATACATGTCAATGAGGGTATTGTGAAGAATAATATCTGGCACAATTCTACTTACACTGATGTCAGCATGTACACATTTGCCCTTTTCCAGGGCTCCTAGGCTGGCACATGCATTTAGAACGCATGTGAACACGACCCTGTCAGGCATCATTTCTTCCCATTTCATTTGCTCATAGATCTCCAAAGCCTCCCTACCACACCTGTGGTGACCATATCCTGCGATCATTGCACTCCATGAGACCAAATCTCTTTCAGCCATGTTGTCGAAAACAGAACGTGCATCCTTTATGCTCCCGCATTTGGCATACATGTCAACAAGGGTGTTCTCCAAATTAATGTGTGATGCAATCCCGCTTTTCCTCAGGGCAGCATGAACCTGCTTGCCCTTTTCCAGGGACCCTAGGCTGGAACACGCATTGAGAACACAAGTGAAGGTGACCCTGTCAGGTGTCACACCTTCCTGCTGCATTTGCTCAAACAACTCCAAGGCCTCCCCACCACACCCATGATGTGCATATCCTGCGATCATGGAGTTCCAGGACACCACATTTTGTGTGGCCATATTGTCAAATACTTTCCGGGCATCCTTTATGCTCCCACATTTGGCATACATGTCAACAAGGGTATTCTCCAAATTAACATATGATGTAATTCCGCTTTTCATGATGTCAGCATGGACCTCTCTGCCCTTTTCCAGGGCTCCTATGCTGGCACAAGCATTGAGAAGACAAATGAATGTGATCCTGTCCGGTCTCACACCTTCCTGTTGCATTTGCTCATATAACTCCAAAGCCTCCCTACCACAGCCATGCAGAGCATATCCTGCAAACATTGCATTCCATGAAACCACATCTCGCTCAGCAATGTTGCTGAACACTCGATGTGCATTCTTCATGCTCCCACATTTGGCATACATGTCGATAAGGGCATTCTCCAAATTAATATATGACGCGATTCCAGCTTTGATGATGTTAGCATGGACTTCTTTGCCCATTTCCAGGGCTCCTACACTGGCACATGCATTGAGAATGCAAATGTATGTGACCTTGCTGGGTATGACCCCTTCCCCTAGCATTTGCTCATAAACCCTTAAAGCCTCCCTACCACAACCATGCTTGACATATCCTGCTATCATTATAGTCCATGTAAACATATCTCGTTCAGGCATTTTGTCAAATAACTGGCATGCATCCACTAAGCTCCCGCACTTGGAATACATGTTCACAAGTGTGTTAAGTACAAAGACGTTTGGCTTGAATCCACTTTGGATAATGTGGGCGTGCACCTGCTTTCCCTCTGCTAGACCTTTGCTGGCAATGCACTCCTGCAAGAGACAGGCATAAGTTCTGGAGTCTGCTTGAATGCCTTGTTGGTTCAAATTGTGCAGTGCCTCATTCAGTTTTCCTGCCTTACATAATGCCCTCACACCTCCAAAAGTGCCAGAAGAGTTCTTGCTGGCTCCCTTCCCTGGCCCTCTTTCAAAACATGTTCTCATGGCGGAAGTCTGATATCCAGCAAACAAATGTGCCTGATTCAAACCTGCCATAATGTAAGAATAAAAGTTTTAGTTACCAATCTCACTTCAACTTCCAATAAATCTCTTCTGAGAAAATTTGCCTGATATGCACAAGGTTATATTATTACCACAGTCATCTACCCTGAGAATAAACTGGGAAAACTCTTAAGATGGAATTGTAACCCTTGAATTATCAAAACAATACCCGTCATATTCTCGGCCTGGAGCTTCATGGGGTACATCGACATTAGGAACATCACCAGTTTGTGTTCGATCTTGTAACATGGTAGTTAGCTCCGCTTCCATCCAAGGAGGGTTCCACCAATTCTCAATCCAAAGAACCTCCTTTGTGCAGGGTTGATGATCTTGGACTTCTCTCTGAAACTGTAAGTGGAAAGCTGAACACTTTACCCACAGCCTTGGATTAGATTAGGCTTCAACAGTTTCAATAGAGTTTCACAATCATCACTTGAATTAATAGGCTGGACACTTTGAAGAAATCAACTGCACTGCTATTGTGGTTATCAATTGTCCTGTTCAACTGTAGGAACACACTGGGGCAGGTGTAACAGACAAAGACCTTAATTGTGATTGATTACAGCAGCTGAATGGGGTAATGCTACCGGTTTACTCAGTCAGGGACAACGTGCTAGTTATGCTGGGAAGTAGATGAATGGATAACAATACAAATATCCCCGCCTCATCAACCTCATCAGACCTGTTGCCCCACTGATGCAAAGGGTCTGAGGCGTATTCTTGCCACAGCCATTCAATTCTTATTGCTTTACCTGCATCTGCAACTGCTATGTGTACCTTTAGCACCTCAAATTGAGTCTTGTTGGAGGCATGCTAATGTAGGCTTCCCCAAATCTCTGTCTCTGTCTCTCTCACCCGCACACAGACAGTGTGAATGACAGTGCAGTCACACGTTTGTCCCATCAATGTCAGCTTTGGGGCTGGGCCAGCAAGTGCAGAATCTATTGGGTTCATCGACATCGCGTTTCTAGCAGATGATGATCCTAGCCTTTCTTCAACCCTCACTCCCTGCAACCTGGACCCAAAAAATGACCCGAGGAGTAGCATGTCTGTACCTTCCTTCGGTTCCCCTGGAGGCTGGGGAGAAGTCAGAACCTTCACTTGCAATGGTCTTGAGGCCGGCGTTGCCAAGCTGGACGCCCAATCCAAAGCCCGGCCAGTTAATCTTCTACATGATATGGTGCTTCCCGTCCGTCCACCGCAAAGAAAAGACAGGGTCTTGGGTATGGCCTCTCTCTGCGGGCGCAGGAGAGCGCCCGAACATGCTACCATGTCTGTGCATGCGAGACTTATGGCAGCGAAGAAGAGGGCAGCAAAACAAGGTGAAATAGGATACATGCAACAAAACAAGGATAGAGGCAACTAAGTTGTTTCCTTCAATTGTTCTGCCAGGTTTTCCCTTCCCAACAAATTGTCACGAGATCATCCGTGAACCGTCCACATCTAGTCTAGTTGGTGTCTGTCAAATCCTCGAGAAGAAGGTGATCACCTAGTGCCCATACTTAGGCCCATGACACACGAGCGGCAGGAAATTGTCGCGTTCCAAATACCAAAGGCCAGGAGTTTTGCCTATATATAGGTCCACATCAGCCTACATCAGCGATAAGATCTTGGCTGGCTACATCATACTTCGTTGGGTTCATAGACGCATACTGACGAGTGGAAAAGTCTTGTTTTGTCCTCCCAATCCGGGCTGTTGCGATATCGGCAGCTGGGCCCATCTCATGGGAGACTGTTGCTGACAATTCTTTTCTACTGACCACTGCAGCAGTTCCTTTTAGGTCGCGTTCTTCCTCACGACGGAGCTGTGTCTCTGTTGTCCCTCACACGCGCATG
The DNA here is from genome assembly GCA_030704615.1 of Takakia lepidozioides. Classification (NCBI taxonomy): domain Eukaryota; kingdom Viridiplantae; phylum Streptophyta; class Takakiopsida; order Takakiales; family Takakiaceae; genus Takakia; species Takakia lepidozioides. Next base: position 51,644,706 of record CM060731.1, read on the forward strand.
AAGATTTGAAGGATCCAGATCATTCTAGGATTGTCCATACTTGATGCAGCACGGGAGTAAGACCATGGAGATGATCACTCTGGTGTGTTTTTTGGGGGGTTTTTTCGGGCAGTTGTCTATCGTTGTCATTCGTTTGCGAGCCATCCTCATACTCACGCACCGCCTGCTTTCTTGTGTTCAGCTCCCGTGATCTGCACGCTCTGGTGCGTTCTCTCTTCAATTTCGTGCACCGCCTCTAGGATTTTCAAATGAGCTGCCGTTTGGATGTTCTGAGAGGGTAGTGGTCATGACTGCGTGAATGTACAGTTGAAGCATTGTCGTCTGTAGAAGGGTCGCATTTCCAGCACCTCGAGTAACGAGAGGGTGACTATTGCCGTGGATACCTGATGATCATCCAGCACAACAAACCATGGCAAGAATTACTCACAGATTGAGCACCCGTTGTGTTGAAAACATTTCATACATCATTCACGGTGGTCAAATTCAGCTGTGACTAAGGAGTCTTTAACTCTGGGGGGTCCATGTGAATGCGCAGCTGAAGCGTTGGCTCGCAGACCAAAATGTCTACAAAATTAAAGCCTGGTCAGTATTTGCAGTCTGGGTTACAAGAAAATGTTAAGGTCATGTATAAGCTCTTTGGACGCAGAACTTCCAGGCCTGAAGATGGTTGCAAATAACTCCAGTGCACACGGTCATAGCTTATCGAGTGACGGGTTTTTTCTCATGGATTCAGTCAAAGACATCTTCTTAACATTCCGAAATCTGGGGGATATTGGTCATCGACAGATGATAGGAGAAGTTACTGCAGGCCAATTCCTTGGCATCCCTGTGGCTTGGGGTCAGAGGCATGGCAGGATCCTTTAAAATCCAACTCAAATGCAGCGTATCAGTACATGGGTTTTGGAATAGTTTGTGGCTTCCACAGCATGTTATAGACATGAAATTTGAGAGCCAGGCCTCATGAAAGTGCCAGTTTCTTGACATAGGTCGAGGGCTTTGCAGAGCTATGTTCCAGCGATTTAAGAGCAAGCCTAAGAAAAACCCTCTCAATGAAAGGGATGGCGACACCAGCTCGGAGGAGGAAGAGGAAGAAAAACACGAGGAAGGAGGAAATAATAAAATGACAGTAGACAAGGACCTGTGGAATGGTGATGAGAAAGTCCCTCATGCTGCTGAATTGGAAGCTAGAGCTGCTGTCAAGTTCAGCGGGTGAGCTTTATATGCTATGAAGTTCTCTTTTTTTCCGTCATTTACAAGCATGTCGTCTGTTTAAGAGTGCAGTAGACCAACAAGCGTTTGTGTGTGGCAGTTCTTTTTAGGGCACTGATCGCATTTATACACTGGCAGGCCTACTTTCTGCAAGGAGCTATTTTACCACATCTTCTTTCCTCTTTCAGCTCCCCTTATGGTATATCTGGACGGAGGGTGGCTTGCCCTTGTGAATCGTGATTTACAGTCATTCTCAAGTATTTCTCATGGTTTGGCAACTTTTCCTAGCTGTCTGCTGTAAGTATCTAACAGCACATTAGGGACTCCCTATTCTGTTGTATGTTGAATAGCGACAGTTGGCTGGCCAGTGAAGTCTCATTCAATTCTCTATGCTGTGTTAACTACTGCATTGAACAGATCAGATTTGGCTAAAACTCATGGACATTGACTCCAGGTTGTTTGCAAGTGCACTAATTATTGGGTTGTATGTACTGGTGGGCATATGTACAGTTTTCTCATTCAATACAGTGAGTACATATTACATGGTGGGAGGGAATTACACTAACTTTGTGTACGACATCCTGCTGGTCGACATCCTCTGGATCATGCGCAACTCGGTACAAGCCATTCCTGTTCTCTCATAGACACCCGTATACTTCTGACATCTTCACAGCTTTTTGTCTCGTTCATTGCTTGTCTATTCTGCTGGTCAAGTGCAACTCTGGCTTTGTGGTGCACATGTGTGGCTTTCATTCATCCACCCTGGTACAAGGCTTTGCCATCAAGTTGCCATACTAGTGGTAAGGTCGAAATTCTCACAGTTTAAATATCTTGTAGCTTATCATGGGAAACAGCCAAAGGCGAACCATTGTCCCAGAAATTCATCTTCTTCACATTGGTGAGTGTGGTTGAGTGGGTGATGGCAGGTGGTTGCAACCAAGTATGCATTTGCATCAAAGGTGCAGATGGAAAAAATGCGGACGGTTTTGGTGGACCAGACTACGCGACCGCACATGACTGTATGCTCACATTGCCATGCCTCCAGTCACTCACTCAGAGCTACATCCCACAGGATTTATGCTGGTTAGGTAGGTAGGGGATTTGCTGTTTTGTACAGCCAGATCTTGGCAACAGAGCAGAGGTGGTTTTACCGACTGCGTAAGAGCTAAATGTATCACACTGGCCATAGCTGCTGCAATAGGCAGCTTGTGATTGAATGAAAAAAATCTGTCTAGATGTTTGCAGTTTCAGGTGTTTTTCCAGGCATGTAAGATGTACTGTATGGCTATGGAGGTTGAATAAAACCTGGCAAAAGTTGCCCTAGACAAAGCAACTTTAGTCTGAGATAGTGAGTGTGTATAAATTTAGGAGGTGGTATGGCCACATATCTGAAGTTTGCCACAATGTTGTTTGGTGAAGCTCCTAGGTGGGTGGAATAATCCCCTTCCGCGGAAGGTTTTGAAAGAAGAGCTATTCCTAGCTGCAGTACGCTGCAGAATGATGCTGCATGCTTCCTCTTTCCAGCTTGATACCAGTACTGACTCATTTGAGGCCATTTCTGACATGGTGACTGACCTCCGTCTCGAGAAAGATGATCCGCACACGGTTCATACCCTTTCCTGTACACTTTTCTCATATGTCCATGTTGGGATGACATGTCTATGTTGGGATCTGATAATATCAATTGGAAGGGACTTCCCCTATGGCAGTACGTGAAGCTCTTTTCTTTTCGCGGATCATGGAAAATTGATCTTTCATAGTCTAGCGTCTGCAGCTCTTAACTTTGACATGCTTGATTTCCTATCCAGCATTCATCGCTGACAATAATGGAAGAAGCCAACAAATGGTTGCAAGCTGGAAGTGAAGAGTGCCTGGATGTGATGGCATTGACAACCCAGGGGGGTATCCTGCGTCCAGGACGCCTGCCTGTACACTTGTATGCAGCACATGTGATCCACCAATCATCAAGCCTCAGCAGGTTCCTATTGACAGTATGCTTTGTGTCAACAGTGATTTGTAGCATGTTGGGAGTCTCAGGTGCCAATTTAAGGGCTGCCTAAATCTTACATCTTCAATCTCTTGTGTGTCTGTGTCCTAGATTCACCTTGGTTTGTTGGTGTCTTGGTGACAGATTTTGTACTTTCTTTATTGGGCCTTATGTTTGAGCAAAATGTGCTGTCCTAAGAGCAGAATGTGGTCGGGGGATGACAGGCTGAGAAGGGTGGGCCATACACTGCTAAATCAACATCTTCGAAAATGTGCATTCGGCTTGTCCTTGGCCATTGCAGTGCTTCCTATTGTTGGTCGGTTTTTCCTTGGTGTGTCTCTCATCTCATGAGTCCTTTCCCCAGTCACTTCCATGAGTCAGAGAGTCACGACTACTGCTTAAGTGGGTGTGCTGTCCTCAGCGGTTTTGTTGTCCTGATTGTCTTCATCGGACTATAGTTGTCCATTTTGAGGAATAGTTAACTAAGTCTGTGCAGAAAAATGTGTACCTTAATGAGAGAAGATTCATGAGAATATTACTGCCTACCCAACACAAACTTTTTGTGGGATGCAGGGGGCCACCGAATACCAGGGCCACTTTGGGCAAAGTATACTATCACTGTCTCAAGCTTTTTTCTCATGTTTTTCTCCATGTGGTCGAATGTGCCTTCATGATGGTTGGGGTTTTGGATTTTCGCCGCGCCACTATGTGGCCTCAAAGCTGGATGAGCTTTTGCGCACAGGCGTTTATACAGGCAGTCTGCATATCCGGACGCCTCGCTCTCTTCGGTCGTTGCGCAAAAGGTCTTATGAGTGGTTGATCAGGCTCAACGGGAGCAGGGGTGGGAGTAGCAGTGGTGGTAGCAATCGTAGTGGAGGCCTCAGGGGCAGGGCATTTGGCTTGACTTCAATGACCCAGACTCATTGCAAGCCTGGTGGACCTGCCGGATGCTGGTGCATGATTTTGGCTTAGGTTTCCATAAGCGCATCAAAGTGAGTCTCTTGCCTTCACCTATCAGCTCAATTACATGTTTTATTTTCCATAATGGGTTCATGAGGTTGTACTTATCCAACCATCCTTGTTCTTCAATAGGCATTACTACTGTCATTAAGCTGTAAATAGGAAACATAAAACCTGGTTAATCTATTTTATTATCCATCTGTCTCCTTTGCAAAGTTTACTCCGCTGTGGTGCCCCATCACACTTCCACCCATATGCATACATTTTCATAGAACTCAACAGCTTCAATGTATTGCCCTCAAGTTCTTCTATGTCTGTAGATTAATGATGGAAAGTCGGTGGAAACGATGTGGGTTGTTGCTTGGGCATTGTGCAGTACTACACCACATACTTTGCATGCTATGGCTTGATTCTCATTGTATTTTGTCGCTCTGCGGCTGATTACGGGCATCAAGAGGGACGATATCTACTTCATGTAAGTCCTACCTCTGATATATTCTGGCTTGTCAACTGATATGTTATTCGAGTAGCTTTTTGGTTGTATTGTCTCTTTCTTTCTTCTATATTGCTTTTTGACCCATTGGTGCCTGGGCAGTCATTGACCTTTCATAACCTCTCTGCGTGGAAATGTTGGTCTTATGGTGGTCTTTGCAACTTGCCAGGATGTTGATGTCCTTAGACAGATGCCCAAAATTTCTGCTGATCAAGTCTAATCTCAGACTGAAACATTACAGCTCTCGTCACTGTGAGGTTCCTTGCTACCTTGGCTGGTCCACTAGCTCAATAATGAGTGGCACAGTAGAGTTATTCAGATCATAGCACTGGTGTGTATTCACACTTCTGGCACTCATGGTATGGCCTGGAGGTGATATCAACATGGTGCGGCAGATGCAGGGGGCCACTCTTACATACCGGAAAAGTAATCCTTCATGCTATACACCCAATTTAGTTTTCAGTTTTTCCATACTGCTATTACCTTTGTGATGCTTATAAGTATCGTGTGAACACAAGAACCAGCAAAGGGGTGCACCCAGGAACACACACATTGGTGAGCCCGATTAGTTGTATTTGACTCTTCCCAAAGCTCTTACCCAATGGACATCTACCTATTTAGGTTTATAACCATGCATCTATGCAAATTTTCAGAAGCCAAAGTGTGTTACTCTTCCCTATCTTGTGTAGATATGTGCTCAGACATGTTGATCATTAACTCAGAGGGACTATCAAGGGAGCGAGAGGGATTTTGATGAGGTAATTGTGGGCAAGCGAATGAAACAGCTGAGACTACAGATGCAAATTCAGGAGGACAAAACACAGAGAAGCAGTGAGGAGTTGAAGAAAGAAATGACTGCAATACAGACCATGGCATCCATCACTGAGGCAGTCAAGTGGGATAATGGCAAACATAAGGTGGTTACTATGACTGTACTTGTGTTGGCCGTCCAACGGGCTCATTAGCAGGGACATTAGTTCGGTCTGTTGCTCCACTGTCATGTCTATCCAGGTGTAACATCACTGATCTGAGTATAATTTGGTAGTGTGTTTTGCTCTACAGGTATCAGTTTGCGGATTTCAGGCTGGGGAGCAACTGATAAGTGTGATTGTTGCGATATTGACAGCGACCATAAGCATTGGTGTAGGACAAATTGTCACAAGGACAGTGGGTGCCTGAAGTGACTTGCTCCAATCAAACCAACAGTTGATGGCTTATAGTGTTTGTTATATAGTGTATGTGCACTTCTCTCCCAGTGTTAAATTGGATTTGAGTTACTTGACATGGCCTGCGGCTGGTGCGGGCCAGCGCTACCACAACAGTGCCTAAAGTACGACCCTCCATGGAAAACTCCTGGCAGTGTCCGTCTCTTGCTCATACAAGTCTCTTGCCCTTACAAGTCAGTCGCCTGTGCATTTTCTCTTTTTAGCAAGGAACAGGGAAAATGACCCAGTATAGACTTTGTAAATAGGACAGAGAACCCCCAATAGGGCACTCTGCCCTTGTAACTTAGGAGGTTTTAGTTGCATGTTGGTTTATGTGGTGTTCTACCTGTGTTCTCTGGCCAATTGAGGGGCAGATGTCTTTCTTTTTATTTACTTTTCTGTATGGTAAGTTACACTAGTCGACAGAGCCTTATGGGATGCTAGGCAGTGCATTTGCTCGCACCCCAACTCCCCTCCTCTACTTTTCTGCTCTGTTGAATTATTTTGGGCCTTTGGCCACAAGGCTGCATGTAGCAAAATTTATTAAGGATGACTCTGCAGTCTCAGCACTGTAAGCAATCTCTTCATTACGATGGTTGGAAGCTTTCTAGTGAAATGTCTAGGGCTGCATTATAAAACTGAACAGGATATGCTGCCGTCCATGAATGACAAAAATGACAAGGAAGGGCAGGACTTCACTGCCAGTTCATTGATTCATTTGCACTCCGTTGTATCAGCAGTAATGACAAATATTTTATGCAGAGCTCAGCATCTTTGAATTCACTAGGGTGACAGCCACGTTACTTCCCAATCTGCCAACGAACTTTTGTGTCCGCTTTAGAACTGCAACAATTAATCATGGAATATGAGCTGTGTTGTTACTGAATGTGTAGCACCAACCATGCTCAAGACATACAGGAAACCTGTCACTCGAAAAGCGAATTCATGTGAACTCAGTTTCCTTCCTTTCCTCCCATATATCTCCATCTCTGTGTACAGCAACTCAAGCACCACAGATTGCCTGCAGTGAATTCGTCAGGGTTCTCTCTCCTGTGCACAACCAACCAATTCTTTTGCAAAAATCTCCCTTGGATCTTTTTCACCACACATTTAGTTGTATGGAGACCTCGATATGTTCAGTTCCCAAATGCAGGTTACACGGAGTGAGCAGAGAACAAAAGGGCCCACTGTGAGAGACAGAAGCATGACTGAAAGTGAGAGAGAGCTCAACCTCTAGTGCCCATGAGCTCAAGGAGCCTGGACAACAGGTCCACATGAAGTGAAGAGGTGATCATTTGTCTAGGTTCCCCCACCCATTCAGGACCATATAGATTTCCCTGGAATCATCAGGGAACGACTCCAGAGCAAGGGTTTCAATCAAGAGTTCCCTACCTCAGGACCCATCAGGGCGCTTGTGACAAATTTGGGGAAAAGGTTGGGGGTGCAGAAGTGCATGAATTTTTGGATCAAACCACAAGCCGCATTATTCACCACTATAGGAATGCATAGTGAAGAGACAATCCGGACTAGGATCTTGAGACAAATCACTCCTTGCACATTCCTCAGTCTTGATTAGATTCCCTCTTATACAAGGAAAGAGAAACCAACGCTGAAACGTTGGCCTCGGGCAAAGTTTCAAAAACGCTGTGCTGAAGCTGTAACTGATCTAGGACCTCACCTTGAAGCTTTATTGATAATTGCCACAACGATGACATCCAGGCAGAAGTGGTGACACTAATTTCTGGCCCCTATGCCCCTTAATAAAGATCCCAAAAAAGACTTGATGGCCTGCACCGGTGTCAAACTGCCCCCTTGTTATTTCAATGTACAGTGTAAGGAGACTCTGACAGTAGCTTTGAAGTCCTGAACTGTTAGTTACATTTGACAGTAAGAAGAGAAACCTAGTAAAATTGGAAAAGCACCAAAAAAATGTCAACGCATCGCTCCTTGCAAATTGGCACCACCGAGGAGCGCCCCCTCCAACACAGTGTCTCTAAGGTCGACATGAGCCAGATAAGCTCGTTGAAGATTAGCCCCACGCAGGTTGGCCATTTAGTTTGGCACCCTTGAGGTTTGCTTGTTCTAGATTTGCTTCAGAAAGATTTGCATTTGAAAGATCTGCATTCTGTAAGTGGGCAGACCGAAGGTCTGCATTGCAGAAACTGGAATTGACCAAGCAGGCATCTGCCAGGTTGGCACTTTGCAGATTGGCACCAGCCAACACCGATCCACGCATGCTAGCCCCATTAAACAAGCAAGAAAAGAGATTGGCGTAGTGAAAATTGGCACCGTCTGCCTCAGCTCCAGTGAATAGCGCACATTGCAGCTTGGCACGAGAAAAGAAGGTGTTGATAAGCCGAGCGTGACTGAGGTCCACATTACTCAAATCCAGTTTGGAGAGGTTTTGCCCTGACAGATTGACCCCGCGGAGGCGCACTTTCTCAAACTGGAGACACTTGATCACATCACGGCGCGTCATCTCGGGCTTGGTGTTGTCATCCTCATCCTTTTTGCAGAGGAGTGGCATCAAATTCTCCATCAACCCCGTCAGTTGGTAATACTCAGCCTCCCGTAACAGCTCCTGATACGATTGGATTTCCATCATCGGCACAATGCCATCACGCAGCCAATTCAGGATATGTCGGAAATGTGTGCCATCTCTGTCTATAAACACTGCCCCCTTCTTCGGATCCATATGCAGGCGATGCCGACCACTGAACATGACAGCCAGCATGGAATCTGTGTCCCGCTGTGTCAAAGTCTCCACTGTTGTTGCAAAGATGGTTCCCCCAACATTGAGCCGCACAATGGATGGGATCTCGATAATATTCTCGGTGCCTGTAGGGGCAGAGGTGACAGTAGATTGCGAAGGGCTCTCACTGGACAGAGACTCGTCCCCCAAGCATGGCAGAGAGGGGAGAGGGCCACCCATCTCGGGAAAATCTCTGAAAATGCTCTGGCTGAACAAGACATCCACACAGTCACATCTAGTTAGTGATCCTCACAGCCTCACATCACCCCTCCCTCTCCAAACAGAATCACACAAACCCGCATCCAATGTGCAACACACTCAATTCCACAAACCCACATCGATAGATCCTTGCGTGAAGCCAGTGGCTCTCTACAATCGCTGCCTTCTTACTTACATCTTAGGACCATTCTCCACACACATCCCGATTCAGGTCCTTTGTACAACTGTCCCTGAGGTGCTGTGTGAACACTCGTGACTCAGATCTTTATTCCCTTAAAATTCCCTTAAAATTCCCTTAAAATTCATACACAGTCCTTTGGAAACCTCTTTTCACACCAGAAAACCCACTTCAGCTTTTCTTGGAACTGCTTAGTACCAAGTATCTGGCCACTTGAACTGAAAACTGAGTAGAGTATGGTTGGGCGTGGTTCAGACCGAGGCCCAAGAATGACAATGCACAGTTTCTAGTTCTTTTGCAAGATGGGCATCTAGTGTTCATTTTGGGATAATACTTTTCAGTAGGTTTCTGAAGATCAAGTATGAATGCTTCAATGTAGAGATACCATCCCTGCGCATAGATGTACAGGAAATGGAACTTTAAACACCCGTACTTGCTGCATATGTGAATTGATGAGACTGCTTTTTGCAGACCATGAACAGAAAGAAGTCTATTGCCACTTGGTTTTTAGCAGTAAACCTTGGCTCGCATTCAGATCTCCATAGTAATACTTCAATCTACACGAGCATGTAGAGCTGGAGCTCTCTTATGTACAAATGGTGCCGAACACCTCAGAACTATTACACCCAGGATGTGATCAACCTCAATACAACATACAAAAAATTGTTAGATCTTCTCAGTGTTGACAGCCACCAGCAGGTAGGTGTCTGATTCCAAGAAAAATTTCTAGAACTGGCTAGAAGTTCCCTCAGATCCCTCCTTCATGGGGGTGAATGAACTATATTGCCAGACAGCTCTCACAATATTTCTTCATAGGATTTGATCAGCTGCCATAAGATCCAGTTAAGCCAAAGTAGGACCACTCTTTCACAAGTTCCTGAAAACTTGACTGAAGTTCACCCCGAACTGACTGTTCGAGCTGGGTCAATCTCACCCAATCACTAGAAGTAAGAAAACAGTTCCGCATGTGGATGATTACCAAGTTGAAAATTAGCAGACATTTCCATGAATTGGCATAAACCCCCTACAATTTTGTCTCTAAAACTTACAAAACTTGAGAATCTTAATGTGAATCTTGGGAACCACCCCACAGCCTTCGCTCTACTTCACTCCCATCGTGCAAGCATCCACTCCAATCTCAACCAACAGTTGTCATTGAGCATCAAACTTGGTAATTGAACCTCTCCAAACTTCACATAATACACAGAAGGAACCATGGCTGTCATTGCTCCGTCAGCCATAAATGATCAACTCATTCCCCTGTACACATAACAGTGCAATGCTGTTGAGTTTTGACAGTCTTCTCACACTACATCTAACATTCAACACCCCAGCCAATACTGTTGACGCCTTGTTTTTAGAATGTGAAGGGAGGTGCTATGAGATTGCCCTGTTCCGCCCAGCTCTCTCTCTTACCCTCACAAACTACTCCATCCACACTGCACAGGATCTATTACAATAAGGACCCCAGACAACAAATACTTGATTCGTCCCCTTGTCAAAAAATTAATGGGATAGAGAAAGCACCCACATTCAAAGTAACCAGGCTGATGTGTGCTTATTGCTTATCAGTTTAAAAACTATGTGATGGAACAAAATATTCCTCATCAAAAATGTTACATCATCTGATCAATTCAAACACCTAAAAAAAGAGAATCCCCCATACTCCCGCAGTTTGCTTTGCAATCCAACAAATAGAAGGTCCATGCGGTTCACCAATAATATCTAAGAACCAAGTGAAAAATTAGGGCCTCCAGGACCTCCACCGCATACTCTCTGGATCGCCGCTGACATGAGAAGAAGCTCACCCAGGTGCTATCCAGATCCGACAATGATGTTGTTGATGGGTATGAATATCAATTTGACGAAAAAGCCAATGAAGCCCATAACAACAAAGCCGAGGGCGGTTCTTATCGCCACTTTAGAAAACTCTGACACATTAAACGACCCGATATACAGATTGTCAGTACACGATAAAGCTCTTACTACTCAGATAGAGTACCAGGTCTGTTGGAAGGGACCCGACACCAGAGCACGCCTAGATTCCAAACACTTAACAAACACAGAGACCAAAACTACAGCGTGTGCTATCCATGAACCCGAATACAGTGACCCCTGGCAAGAGCTCGGAACACAGAAATCTTCATGAACGCTACAAATTGGAGGACATTTAACTCCAGCAAACTTCAAACACCAAGACGGGAAAATAAGGGCCTAAAAGAGGAAGACGCGAAGATGGGATACGTTAGTGAAATCATTACCTCGGCGATCTGGCTTGTGGCACCGCTTCACGAGGCGGATGCTGTCCTTGGTAAACTCCTTAATCGGCCTCACCACCGTGTCAACGGCCTCCATTGCAGCACCCTCTCCCTTCCTCTCCCTTTCTCTCTCGCAAACAAACAGACCCCGGCAGAAGCAAACCCTAGTCTTGCTCAGTCTCACGCCTGGGAAAAGAAAATAATTGTGAGCAGTCGCTCCCAGGTTTCCCTTAATATATATATATAACAGGTAGAACCACTAATTGACACTTTGGGGGGTTGCGGCGTGTCAGAGTGGTGGCCTGCCTTGTTGGGCTACTCGACATCGCATTAATTACTCAATGTTAGACCTACCTCCAAAGCTCCGAGAGAACAAGTTCGAGTTGGAAAACCCCAATAGCTCCAATTTACCCCGAGATGTCACGCGAGGAAACAGGGGCTGTGTGAATCATATCTTCACTCTAAGCCAGGTTATCCAGGGAAGGAAAAAAGAAGGGAAACCCACTTTTGTTTTTTTCTTGGATGTCAAAAAGGCTTATGACAGAGGCTCCGTGTGGAGAGACGGTCTATTGCTCCGACTCTGGTCATGTGGGATCAAGAGAAAGATGTGGAGAGTTGTCCATAACTTGTATGCTCACACCAAAAAGCTGTGTCACTGTTAATGGACATTCTCTTAACTTTGTGCTCACGCGATACCAACCCCCTCCAGAATCATCTCTCCAACTTTAGACTAGCAAAAACGTCAGTTTCTCAAGTTGGGACCATATCACAAATCAATGATTATCCCAACATTATAAATTTCCCATTTTTTTTCCTTCCATAATCTAGAAGTGTATGCTAGGCTTGGAGTTTTGAACATGGGCATGATCCCTATGTTGAATCTCCTTCTTTTTTGCACAAAGGAGATTCCAAATAGTAGTCGCGGGTATCTTTCTCGACCTGAATCACGAGCGAAGCCACGGTTGTGTCTCTTCACATACCTTTTAATTATATATTTTTGAAGATATTGAAAGTTGCCAATAAACAAAGTGACATGATATTAAAAGTCACATATGAACCAAATGAGATTTGTGATTTGAACTATAAATATAACTTGATATGTCTTTTTGCAATCTTGTATACGTTCTTCTTGCTTTTTTAATCTAATCAATAGAGTGCTTCCAAATTGATTCAATCTCTCGTGCACAGGCTTTGGATTGTTGCTCAACTGTATTTATTTTCTAACAATTTGTCAGATCATCAGTGTATTTTGACATTTGATCTTTTTTTGCCCCAACTTAGTTCTTAAGCAACGCAAAAGAATTTTTTTACTTAGTCATTTGTGTAGGACTCATGTGCAATGTTGTACATAATCTGATCCCAACAACACGTGGATATCAAACCAAGAGTCATACTTTGGTTTATAAGACAAGAAATTTGGACAGACGATGTTGACAAAATGCTTGGAGAATGTGTGTAATGAACAAGCGTTGTTTTGCAACAATTATTTGAGCCATTGCATTAAAAGAATTTCATAAGATGGCTGCCATGTGGTTTTGTAAGCTCGACGATCATGACAATGATCAATTCCCCCACATTGCAAATCTTCATTGACGTCACTTGAAAAGTTGTTGCAAGACTACACTTGTTCCTCTAACATGAGAATCTTGCACAGACATAGGGAGAGACAATGATTGAACATTTTCAGGACGGTCTACAACTTGATTTCTTTGATATTAGGATTTTTGTATGTTGATACTGGGATAGCCAATCCATAATAACTTTAAGCGCATATGATCATTTTGTTATATTAGTATGGTCCGAAAGAAATCCTCTTTATTCTGGACTTTGACTCGGAAAAATGAACTCTGACTCCTTGTCCCTTTCTTTTCTTATTTGGTGATTCAGCTTGGACACATTAAATTATTATCTACTAGTTCTCGATTATGTATGTAATGGAAATGGAATTTGAAGTGGGTACCTCTCAAAACATTATCATATAGACAGGACCCATGAAGAAAAGACATGTGGACATAGATTAGTGCATTTTTGAAAAAAAAATGGTTAGCATGAGGCTCCCAGTAAGAGACTTAAAAACTATTTTGCTCTCATTGTCCATTTTTTTTGTTGGTTTGGCTGAATTTGTGTCCACAACATTCTTTTCTTTGAACCTATATGATGGGTTACTTGGGTATTCTATCGCAGCTGAAATCATGTGGCCCTTTTGCTGTGAAGTGTGTAGACAAAGCTCATCCCTCTTATCATCCACATAATCGATGTTGGTTTGTTGTATTATAACATTTTTGTAACATTATTCCAAGTTTCATCGTTCATTTTATTTAAAAATAAGTATTGAATGGCCCAGGTTGATATTCAGTCCCATGTGGCTTCATCCGTCCCTTGTCATGGCTCCTCCTTAATTTTGTATTAAGAACTTAAAACTATATTTATAAATATATAAATAAAACGATATAATTCCTGATATCAAAAGTTCCATATGATATTAATCAATTGATTCTTAGCCTAGCACAACGAACACTATTATCCAGACTAGAAACTCCCATATTCTACATCCCATGTTCATGTGTAGCTACCATCATTTTTCGAGTTTTCTAACTGTTCCTCCAGATGCACCACGGCTCCTTCTTCACACCTCTGTCCTCTATTACTTTTCTCACCTTTGCTACATCATTCCACCTGCCAGTTGCAGCATAAATAGTAGCAAGCAGCCCATATACTGCAGCAGATTGTGGTTCCAACCTAAGAGCACATTTGGCAGCCAGTTCTGCCATCTCCACATTGCCATGGATTCTGCAGGCCCCAAGCACGGTTCTCCGTACTGAAGCATCTGCTTCATATGGCATTTTGTTGTTAATCCAAGCGCCCTGCACAGCCAAGAAGGTCAACTACGCATCCATCATGCTTACATGTTGGTCTAATACCATGGTCCTGACTCATAGAAAGGAACTGGTGATGGCCTTGACCCACATGACTACATGCAGAGAGAACACAAATGAATCTCATGCCTATGCCGTTTATAAGCACCTTCTTTTTACATGAAAAGATCAGGGTAGCCAATTGAGTAACAGGAAAACCCATGAAGCTGTTTGGAACACATGCATTTCATACCTCTGAATGGCACATTTATGCACCATACTGGCGGATGCAGGGCAGCTCCAAAGCATAACAATTGTTCTTGGCAGCTTCTGATTGCTGTAGACTATATACAGCCTGTAGAAAAGTCTACTCGCCCCACTATGCCATGACATAACCAGCAGCTGGAAAGAGTGGGAAGTGGGGCAAAGTTCAAATTTTTCAGAATCAACAAGCAAATCCATTATGGCTTGGATAATTGTCATGCAACCTATTTGCCTATTTATCTTTTTTGGTTTGGAGATCTTATCTAGTACTTCTTTGCCACACAATCCCTTTTCGTTTGGATGCAATATTAGTTTACACTTTTCTCTCTCAATGCCAACATAACATCCAACTATCCATCCCTGTCCCTCAACAGCCTGTCATAGCCAATATTGGATGGACCAAGCAGCTGGGCAGTTTAATGAAGGAAGCAAGACACTTACACTGTTCCAAAACAATTTTTTCACCAGAACTCCCCACAAGAACAAACCCCATCTTCGAAGTGGTGAAAGCGATTTGCGTCCCGTACAACAATTGCACGGCCAACAATCTTTGAGATGAACTTTGTGGCATTGTGGCAGTCACCACACACCCGAAGATTCTTGATGACACAGAGAGGCGTCCCTGGGGCCGTGCTGATCAGTCCAAAAGCAATGGCCAACTTCTCACTGTGGTGGCAAAGGGATAATTCCTTGTGCTCCTCCTCCACATCATGCAGTACAAAGCGCTTGTCAGGCACATATCCTGCCTCCTTCATCTCTGCAGACAATCTTCTCAGCTCAATATGGATGTCCTCAATCTTTGGATGCATTTTGTCATCTACAACAAAGGTGTGCACCCTGTTACCAACCTCAATGCAGCAGCGACCAGGCTCCTTTTTTACCCCTCTCACTTTCATCATTTTTCTCACCTTTGCAGTATCATCCCACCTGCTAGCTGCAGCATAGATGTTTGACAGCAACACGTAAGTTACCGTATCCTGTTGATCCAACTTCAGGATAAGTTTTGCCGCACGTTCTGCCATCTCCACGTTGCCATGAACCCTGCAGGCACCAAGCAAGGCCTTCCACACCACAGCATCTGGCTTGATTGGCATTTTGATAATGAAGTCCTCTGCCTCATCCAATCGCCCTGCACGCCCAAGAAGGTCCACCATGCAGCTGAAGTGCTCTACTGTTGGAGTCACACCATGATCTTGAGTCAGGGAATGAAAGTAATGTCTGCCTTCATCCACTAGGCCAACATGGCTACATGCAGAGAGAACACAAATGAAGGTGATCTTGTCCAACTTCAAGCCTTCCTTTTGCATTCCTTCAAATAGTTGCAGGGCCTCCCTATGGCAACCGTGCTGCGCATATCCTGCCATCATCACATTCCACGACACCATATCTCGTTCAGCCATATTGTTGAACACTTCCTTTCCATCCTTGATGCTCCCGCACTTAGCATACATGTCCACAAGGGCATTGTTCAGAATCATATTTGGTACAATTCCAGCTTTCACGATGTCAGCATGGACCTCTTTGCCCTTTTGCAGCGCTGCCAGGCTGGAACACGCATTGCAAACGCAAACAAATGTGATCTGGTCTGGTCTCACCCCTTCCCACATCATTTGCTCATAAATCTCCAAAGCCTCCACCCCGTACCCATGCTGGGAATATCCTGCCATCATTGCATTCCACGACACCAAATCCCGTGCAGCCATATTGTCGAACACTCCCTTTGCGTCCTGGATGCTCCTGCATTTAGCGTACATGTCTAGGAGGGCAGTGTACAGAATGACATCTGGGACAATTCCAGCTCTCATGATGTCACCATGAACCTCTTTGCCCTTTTCCAGGTCTGCCAGGCTCGCACACACATTGCACATGCACACGAACGTGACGTGGTTGGGCTTCACCCCTTCGCAGATCATTTGCTCATAGGTCTCCAAAGCCTCCATCCAACAACCAAGCTGGGCATATCCTGCAATCATTGCACTCCAGGACACCACATCCCGTTCAGCCATATTGTCAAATATTCCCACTGCATCCTTGATGCTCCCACATTTGGCATACATGTCTATGAGGGTAGTTTCCAAGATGATATTTGGTACAATTCCAGCTTTCCTGATATCACAATGGATCTCTTTACCCTTCTCAAGGGCTGCCAGACTCGCACACACACTGCAAAGGCAAACAAACGTGACCTGGTTGGGTGTAACCCCTTCCAGGATCATTTGCTCATAGGTCTCCAAAGCCTCCCTCGCACACCCATGCTGGGCATATCCTGCTATCATTGCATTCCATGTCACTACATTTCGTGCCACTATATCATCAAACACTACCTTTGCATCCTTGATGCTCCCGCATTTGGCATACATATCCACCAGGGCGGTGCCTAGAATGATATCTGGTATAATTCCAGCTTTCATGATGTCAGCATGGACTTCTTTTCCCTTTCCCAGGGCCGCCAGGCTTGCACACGCATTGCAAATGCAAATGAATGTGACCTGGTTGGGCTTCACCCCTTCGCGCATCATTTGCTCATATGTCTCCAAGGCATTCTTACCACACCCATGCTTGGTAAATCCTGCAATCATTATGTTCCACGTGATCAAACCTCGTTGAGGCATTTTGTCGAACACTAGGTGTGCATCCACAATGCTCCTGCATTTGACATACATGTTGACAAGGGTGTTGTGTAGAAACACATTTGGCTTGAATCCACTTTGGATAATGTGAGCGTGCACCTCCTTTCCAGCTGCTAGGTCTTTCATCTTGATGCACTTATGCAGGAGACAGACATAAGTATCTGAATCTGCTGAAATACCTCCTTGGTTCAAAGTTTGCAGAGCTTCTTTCAGTTGTCCTGCCTCACTTGGTGTCCTATGCCCAGAAGCACAAGAAGACATCTTCTGGACTCCCTCTCTTGGTCCTCTTTTGGAAGTGGTTTTCATGGTGGAAGTGCCTGATTTTATCAACTGAGGTGCCACTCCTGCTTCCAGTTGACCATCTACCCATGCAGGTTTCTTGCAGCTATCAATCCACGGCGGCTCATTGGTACTCTTGTGCTTGAGATCTGGCCCTCTCGGATGGACCTGGACCCACAACTCCATCACGACCTACAGTTATCCCTGCCTTGGCAGAAACAAAATCTCCTCCTTGCTGCTGACAGCTACAATGACAAACCATAATTTACCTAGCAAACACCCCAACTGCTTACCACCCACTAGTCCCTGTGTGGAACTGCTGACAAGACGTTAGAAACGTGTCCGGGAGAGAGGATGAAAATTTTGCAGGAAAGCTCTTCGAGCATCTTGTTGTCTGTTATTTCGGTAAGAGAAGGGATTCACCTTTCTGCCTCTAGTGTCCCACCATTGACTTTGGTTCAAAACATATTCCTTCTAATAAAGCTGTTCCTTGTCTCTGTTTTTGGTTTTATTTGCCTGCTACCCCATTGGCAGTTACACGTGAAAAACACTCATAACCACCATAGATCCACCCAGAGAGCTAACTTACAAAAGTCTACATGACAAATTAGGTTTTGTCTCTGTGCACATTACCTGGGGATCATTTGCTCTGATCTCTTCTAGCGCATTGACGTTCCAATGCGAGATGCTAGACATGAAATAAATGGCAACCATCAGAATCAGGGGAAAAAGACCTTGGAACCAGCGTGAGCCCACTTCATCGGGTCTTTGGCTGCATGCAAATACGAGTTTGGAGCAACAAAGACAGAAAGGGTGGATATTGCATCCAAACAGGACCGCAATAGATGCATCAGAAGAGAACTTATGGAACTGCACGTCAGGCGGACATGGAAACCAGCCACTCTAATAACTCTATCGGGAGACATTCTATAATTAGTTCTCCGTGACGATAGGATCTTGCGGCCTAGTTTCCTCTCTTCTAATGGGCATTGGGGAGGTTCAGGGTGGGCTACCACAGTCTGCGGATAGAGACTGGTAGGTGGGAAAATCTGCAACGTGAAGACCAACTATGCGCAGCTTGCTTTGGGAACTACAGAGAAATTGAAAGTGAAGAACATTTCTTCTTTCACTGCCCTTTATACTATGAGATCCTTGGGAGATTCAACTGTGTATTCCGGGATAATCCATCTCTCCCAGAGGTGTTCCATTACGAGGATCAGAAATGCTTGGCAGCCTACGTGCATAAAGCGTTGACTCTTAGACAATCCCTTGAGCTTTAGTTGTGGGCTGTTTGTGGCCCCTTTCTCTTGTTTCTTTTTCCTCTTGCCCCATGAGCTCTTTGAGCTTCTCGCGGACGTTATAAAGTACCATTTCATTTCATACTGCGTACTGAGTTTCTCCTGAAATTTGTCGAGGAATCTAAAAGCGGGTTTGAATAGGTAAATCCCAAGAACCACACCAAGGTGCGGCGAGGACCATCATTTCTGCCACTCTCTAATAAAAACCGTCTACACAACCATGGCTCAAGAGCCAGAGTATATCAGATTTGAGGTCGAAGTGATGCATGCCTACTACATCAGCTCCTCTATATTTGGTCACAGTTGTGAACAGTGAAGAGGATTTACTACGCCCATTATTATATGAGATAAACAGGAGAGAGAAGAAGAGAAGGGAAACGTTCAACAGTCTTAAGGGAAACAAAATGTGCGGATCCGAAAGATTTCCAAAATCAACCAAGGCCCTGTCGTCTAGTTTCGGTCATGCGAGAGGCCTTGCGTCGCGGCGGATCAAGGGGCTGGGATGTAGTGAGAAAGCGGCAGAGGATACATTTTTTGGTCCGTGTACTTCCAACCCCGATGCCAGAATCGTTCGCAACAGGCTCCTATATAGATGGGAAACGATCATCCAGCTTCAAGGATCACGCACAAGAGGTTCTTTGGATTGAGGATTGGTTGAATCCTCTTTGGGTGAAAGAGAAGCTAATTGCAAAGAGTCAAGATCGAAAACAGTCCGGCGATGGTGGGAGGATGTCCGAGTGCGATTCTGATTTTGGAGTGGATGGCGGAGCTCCTTTAAAGCCTGGACATGAAAGTGAGTATGACTTGCAGCCTGATGACAGGGCAGTATTTGATGCACAAGTTCGTTTAGTATCTTTAATTGTGGACATGGTTGCATGTTCCTCATTGTGTTGCTTCAGATACAACCTAGACTGACTTGATGAATGTTCTCAAAGCTAAATTAGCACTACTCCGTAAAGGAACTTGTCAACGTTTCGGTGCTCTTGGATTTCCGGCATGAAGGTCAACCGTGGAGCATGGGACAGCGTTGGCAAGAGGTTTATAAAATTCCTACAAAATGGTGGGACAACAGCGGTGGCAAAGTGCGTCTTTTTTCATGCATAATGTGAAGGAGTATGTGCCTTTTCCTCTCGGTACCATAGGTTGTTCTTCTTAAGCAGGCCATGAATATATGTTGCCCAAGGGATTTTTCCTCATGTTCGCAAGCTTTTGGGAGGTTCAGCTTGGTCTGAGGAGGCTGTGTTTAAAACCATGGCTGATCAGCTCCACCCTGTTTTCACAGACCAATCGAAGATCACCAGTAGACATATTCAGCGCGCAGAAGGGCGCAGAAGGGCGCCTTTTGATTGAGGGTTGGCTAACATCTCCATGGGTGGAAAAGCTAGTTGCTGCAATGACACAAGGTCAAGCACATTGTGGTGAGGGCACTCTCTTCTTCCAACACACTGAGGCTGGTTTTGTCCTCTTTATCAGATTTGTCCCTGTTTTGTAATCATGGGTTTTGACAGTTAGCCATTTGGGTGAATCTTTGACATTTTATTACTACCTGTGGGAATTGCAGGGAAATATCCAAAACTAGGGAATAGAGATGAGGAGAAGCTTTGGAAGGAATATGTTCCATGGGACAATCAAGGCAGAAAGGTGAATGCCTCTTATTTTACACAACGCAGAAGCAGATGACAACTTTCTTGCAAATTGCATCCTCCCTCTCTTCCAAACACACATTTTTGAAGTCTTGTCAGTAATAGCAAATGTACTAGTATGTGGTAAGTAGGGGTCAAGTAGCAAGAGGGAGGATCAATGTATTATTGTTGTCTGAGCCAGGGATAGATGGAGGCAGGAATGGAGTGAGGGTGCAGATCGATCCAAGAGGACTGGATTTCAAGTATAGGAGTACACATGAGGCAGTGTGGATAGACAGCAACAAGATATCTGCATGGGTAGATGGTCATCTGGAAGCACCTGCAAGACAGTTTACAGAATCAGGCACCTCTGCCATGACCACTCCTAAAAATGGACCAAGAGACTGAGTCTGCAAGATCTCTTCTGCCACTTGTAGGCATGTGAGGATTCTATGTAAGGCAGGACACCTGAAAGAGGCTATGCATATTTTGAACCGAGGAGGCATTTCAGCAGACTCTAATACGTATGTCTGTCTTTTGCAAAACTGCATGAAGGTGAAAGGCCTAGCCACGGGAAAGCAGGTGCACGCCCACATCGTCCAAAGTGGATTTAAGCCAAATGTATTTCTATACAACACCCTTCTCAACATGTATGTCAAGTGCAGGAGCATCATGCATGCACACAGATTGTTTGATAATATGCCTGAACGAAATATGTTTTCTTGGACTATAATGGTGGCAGGATACACTGAGCATGGGTGTAGTAGGAATGCCTTGGAGATTTATGAGCAAATGCTACAGGGAGGAGTGACGCCCGACCAGGTGACATATATATGCGTTCTCAAGGCGTGTGCCAGCCTGGCAGCCCTGGAAAAGGGCAAAGAGGTCCATTCTGACATCATGAAAGCTGGAATTGTACCAAACATCATTCTGGAGACTGCCCTTGTTGACATGTATGCCAAATGCGGGAGCATCAAGAATGCGAAGGGAGTTTTTGATAACATGGCTGAACAAAATGTGGTCTCATGGAGTGCGATGATCACAGGATATTCCCAGCAGGGATGTGGGATGGAGGCTTTAGAGACATACAGGCAAATGATCCGGGAAGGGGTGAAGCCCAACCAGGTCTCGTTTGTTAGCATTTGCAATGCGTGTGCAAGCTTGGCATCCCTGGAAAAGAGCAAAGAGCTCCATACTGACATTAGGAAAGCTGGAATTGTACCAAATGTCATTCTGAACACTACCCTAGTAGATATGTATGCCAAATGTGGAAGCATTCAGGATGCAAAGATGGTGTTCGACAACATGTGTGAACGAAATGTAGTCACATGGAATGCAATGATCGCAGGATATGTCCAGAATGGGTGTGGGATGGAGGCTTTAGAGACCTATGAGCAAATGATACAGGAAGGGGGGAAGCCCAGCCAGGTTACGTTTGTGGGTGTTTGCAATGCGTGTGCCAGCCTAGCAGCTCTGGAAATTGGCAAAGTGGTCCATGGTGACATCGTGAAAGCTGGAATTGTGCCTAATATCATCTTGAATACTGCCCTCGTGGACATGTATTCCAAATGTGGGAGCATCAAGGATGCAGAGGGTGTGTTCAACAAAATGTCCACACGAAATGTGGTGTCATGGAATTCGATGATTGCGGGATATGTCAAGCATGGGTGTCATAGGGAGGCCCTGCAACTATTTGAAGAAATGGGAAAGGAAGGCTTGAAGCCAAACAGTATCACTTTAGTATGTGTCCTCTCTGCTTGTAGTCATGTCGGCCTATTAGATGAAGGTAGACACTACTTCGATTCCCTGAGTCAAGATGATGGCCTCACCATGGAGCACTTCGGTTGCATGGTGGACCTTCTTGGCCGTGCAGGGCGATTGGATGAGGCAGAGGATTTCATCAACAAAATGCCAATTGAACCAGATGTTGTTGTGTGGTGGCCTTGCTTGGTGCCTGCAGAATCCATGGCAATGTAGATGTAGCCGAACGCACGGCAAAATCCATTCTCAAGTTGGATCCGCAGGATGTTGGAACTTATGTGTTGCTATCTAACATCTATGCAGCAGCCAGCAGATACTGCAAAGGGGAGAAAAATGATGTCACAAGGTGCATCATGTCCAGAGGTGTCACAAAAGAGCCAGGTCGCTGCTCCATTGAGGTCAGTGACAAGGTGCACACGTCCTGACCGACCGCAGGACGGACGCAGAAAACCGCCCGGGCGACCCAGGGACGGACGCCGACCCCATGACGGAGAAGTCGGACGCCGACGGAGACGGGGGCCGGGTGACGGGGCGGTCCAAGAATTCCTCGGCGCTCTTTGGATGTCTCCAAACCCGTTGCAGTTTCCGTTGCTGGCGAGTTTCCGTTCCCTCAACGCCGACGGAGTGTGATTGTGGGCATCTATGATGTGGACGGAAGCAGCGGACGGAGGGTCCACGGCCTCGGTCTGCCAACGCAGAAACTCCCATACTTTCCGTCATCTTTTGGATGGACGTTGCAGAGTCGGTCGATATGCGGACGGCCCCATCCGTCGGCTCCCGAGTCGTTCCCAGTACCTTCAGTTGCTTTCCCAGCGCTAGAATTGTTCGCTGGCACTCGCTGCTGCGATGTCTCTCTCCTAATAAGAGGGAATAGTCACTCTCTTTGTCAGAGGAGGGATGCCTATGGAATGGAAATCTGTTGTGGCGGTTTGGAGAGAGGAAAGGCGAGAGGAATGCTAAGAGGGGATGCCTAGAGAACAAATCAGGCTGCATTGAGAATCAAAACTCTCAAGAATGGCCTGTCTTTCTTTTGGGACTATCACCACAAAGCTGCAGCAGACATGGTAATAGAATGTACGCATATTGTTTGAGGCGTTCTAAGAGATGAAGAGAGGGCCTATAGGTTCATTGGAGCGCGAGGTTCAAAGACATACCTTTCGAGACTTTCCCTCTTCTTCATCCGCAGTTGAAGGTCGAGATACAGCCCAGTCACCGTCCCTCCCATGTGACCCCCCTGAGTTTTCACTGTTGGCAGCCCCTGCAAAGTGGGAGAGGAAATTATCAGCACCTTGACACGCAGATGGGATATTCCGCGAAGTTACCACGGGCCTTTCCAGATCCAGAATCAAGCTTCCATAAGACGAAGAACACATTACCACATTTGGAACTCACCTGTGGTACACCCATTATTGTTTACTATAATTTACACTGGGTGTTGGAGGCTGCTACAGTAATGCGACTGCATGTGCATACTCGCTCCTGCAGGTCTTCAAGCTTGGCAACCACCTCCTGGTGCCGCCGGCGTTCCTCATGCAATTCAACTTCTAGTGCTCCCACCTTGTCATGCAGCTCATTCATCTCTGCGTCTGCAGCTCGGATGCTTGAAGCCAGCCCAGGGTTTGGAGAAGAAAGCTCCATCAACTCTTCGTCAATCAGTTTATCTTCCTTTCTTTTTGGGTCTTGCCCAGTACCCTGCCAGTACTAGCATGGCTTTAGTCCACAGAGACTACTACTTGGCAAGGAGTCTATAACTGAACTCTGAATACCTCAGGTACCATCCTTGTTCACCCAAATCATAATCAATTTTTGTTCCAATTCAAATTTTGATTTGATTCCTTCTTATTCAAACATTTGTAGTGCGCAAATTTGATCTTCTCTCTCAGTTTCCAAGTGCTCATCGAAAGGTCATAGTACTCAACGTCTTCTCACTCGCTCCTTGCCCCAAAATATTCAAGCAGTCATAGAGATACTATAGATTCAAATATGTATAGTGAGGCAAACATGGATGCTCAAGCTGAGAATGCACAGGAGACCGCACAGGAAACAGAGTTTGTTGTTTAGGAAAGAGGATCCATGCGGATTCCTCTTCCATAAAGATCTACATTTTCTCTTATTGAGCAAAATTTTGCTATAGATCTATTTGATTTGTTAATTATCTATAATCCAATTCTATCCTAAAAGCAGTGGGTTATGAGATTGTCTGCTCCACAAACATCAGATCATAGTGGAGATTTGCGATCAATAGATTTAAGACTTGTTTGGTGCATTCTTTGTAAGCAGGAACGGTCTTCATACATGGGTATATATTAACATGTCTTTAGGAGTTTTTTTTATTGGTTTACCGATCACCCAAGTTTTTTTGATGAAAACTTGTCATCGAGGAGATTTAGCATTTCAGGCATTATGAGTTCACAATCTGATGGGTCACAGTCATCACAAACCCAAGGAGACAAAGCAGCCTTGTATCATTGGGACCATTGTTGAACCCCTATTTTCCACGTTTAGTATGAAAAGTCTTTCGGAATCCCATGTCCTTTCTCTCAACAAGACCAATCTATATCCGCTGTGGGTTATGTAAGTCTTGTAGCTGCACTGGTAGCCGATCCAGAGTAAGCCCCATTCACAATCATCCCGATGCTCCCCCAAAGTCTAACTTATTGCTCCATGTATCAAGAGATACACACAATGTAATAGTTTGAAGATTTTAGGCAATATGAGCGGCACTTGGCTCATGTTAATGAATGACTTTCAAAGGGGAGGGTACACACTTAGCACTGCTAGGAAAGCACAAGAAGAATTTCATGAGAGTGTTGAGCAGTTCACAGCAAGATATACCGTTGACGACGATTGCAGTGAGATGTCATGGGATAGGACCACCACCTTTCAAGGATATGGGGTGACTCTCACCAACGACATGGACAATCCAAGTATAGACTGGGGGTGGGATGGGTAGGTGGAGGTGGTATGTTTTAATCTTGACACTAAAGCATTGTCCGTAGAATCCTCAGTGTAATGGGCTGACCAAAAGGTTTAACAAAACTATGTGTCAAATGTTTGAGAAGAATGGCACATTGATTGACGAAATGGGATAATATAGCCTTGCCTATCCTGATTTTTGACTATCGAACCTTAGTGCAAATCAAACTAAGCTAACCACTAAGGTCAGCACTGGTCAAGTTAACTCCTTTTGAACTCTTGTATGGCAGGAAAAGCCATACTCCCCTGCATATATATTAGTATTTTGCATGTTTCAGATTTTGAACCTGTGGACTGGGATGTTTTTGTGCATGAGTTAGATTGCAAGCGTCGTAGATTAAGGGAGGTGGCTAAAAGCAACATAGTGCTGGGTCAGGCTGCTCAAGCTAAACATTACAATTGACGACGTGTTGTCTATTCTGATTCTTTCAAGGAAGGCTAGTCAGTGTGTGTGAGATTGCAGCCCGGCAAGCAAGTTTCCAAGGGACTGATGGTCCCCATTTGACTGCTGAAATCCCGCCAGGCCGCCCATATCATTTGCTCCCTCAACATGACACTACTACCCTTATCCCTAGGACTGTTGATGTCTCTTTGTTGGTACCTTATGTACACGATCACTTTTGATCTCACGTATTTGAAATTGAGAACAGACAAGTTAATATCCCCACACCAACACGACTTGGACGATATGTTATGGAGGCTCCTGCTGATGACTGGTGTTCAATACTGGCCATTTGGACCACTTGATTTACTGCTTTCACATAGTCAAGTTAGTGGTTAGCTTAGTTTGATTTGCGTGATAGTACTCCTAAAGCACCACCATGTACACATTTGCCAGGGTTTGTTCCGCGTGGAGTTTTGTCCTCCGCCCAACTTGCAGGGCAAGGTTTTCTCCACACAGGTTTTTTGAATTTTCATCCCTCTTGTATCAGGTGTCATGTGCCATAGAATTTAGTGCTTACCTCTAGTTTAGGTTCAGTTTTTGGTTCCATGCTCGCAGGGGCTCGCATTATTTGGAAGGCCCAGCATACTTCACATATGTGGGGCTGGGATTGCCCCTTTGGATATTATTCTCCCTTAATGGAGGGACAGGGGATGGGTAGTTGGAAAGCAATGTAGATGAGCTGAAGGAAGTTAATGTTAAGCTTATTTCGTTGATGGAGGTTGTCCACTATGACAATCCTACATGGCCTATTATTTAGATTAGGTTTTCAATTCTTTAACCTGGAAGCGTCAAGGGCCTTCATAGGTGGTTATGCTCTTGTGTCCGAGAGTCTTGTGCACCGTAGTGGGGTAAATGGCATTATGGGCCACAACTTTTTGTCTTACGTGTGTTGGATGAATGTGTGAGAGTGAGTGCGAGTAGATGTTTGGATTGAAGCGGTTAGGTGAATCCTCCCCTATTTGCAAGCATAGTTATGTGACTATATCCCCGTAAACTAGTCCTGCCAGTCACTTCAAGAGAAAGAAAAATATAATCCCTAGGACGAGAAAATTCTAAAAAATATATTTATAAATAAATAAACTGGTCATTTGTCTGATTGGTTGTGCAGGGAGGGACCAACCATTAAGCTAAAGAGAGGGATGCCGTGCATGCATACGATCCAACACCTTGTAAAACACCTTATGCATTTACAACTAGCATATAGGCGAGCATGTCTCTCAAGAGTAAAAACAATCTCTCTCTCTCTCTCTCTCTCTCATATTAGCTTCTAATCACATTAGTATTACATTTTGGTCTTATTATTGGTTATGTTTATACAATTTATTCTTATCTTACCGCTAGAACTATATGGAGCTTATGGCTAGCCTCAAGCTAGCTCGAGTAGCCTTTATGGTGCACTCAACAGTTTTTAAGAGAAAATCAATGAAGAGGGGAGTAAACATTTGCTAACAAATGACACTTGACATTTGCCAGTGTGCACAAGTAGGGGAGTAAAATTTTCTTAACATATATAATAGTTCAGGGGGCCTGATTTGTGAGCTGTCGCTCCCAGGTGTTTCTCTTTAAAAATATAAATAAAAAATAGTTTAACGTTTTTAGAGGTGATATTTATCCAGGGCAGACTGGACACAAGTCACAAATCTCAAAAAATCTTTAAAAACTATTATAAAATGACCTTGAGATGCATGGCACTTTTAGAAAACAAATTCCCTTGGGGCTGGGGCTCTGCTCTTGTAATGCCTCTATGGCTCAGAAAGGGGGTTTATTGTTTATTTCCCTCTCAAGGCCCAGTTGCTGGGGCTGGTGTTTCCTTGGAGTTTTTTTAAAATTAATTTACAATAAAAAATAAAAGACTTGAGAAGTTGAGACATGTTCATTTGCACGGATATAGCTGCTAACTCGTGTTAGTCCGCGGCAATAGGATATTTGGTTTGGTGGGATGTGATGGATTGTAATGATTGTGACACGGCTCACAAGCACACGGCTCTGCATTTCCGATATTGCATTCGGAAGTTGCTAGGTGGTCAACATCAGCCCCAAAGATCTCATGCTCTTCTCACTGATGGATGAGTCACTGACAGTTACATTGGAGAACCTGTGAATTGACTACCATGTTATTTAGTTTAGGTCATCTGTGCTGATAGCTAGTTTAGGATTCCTACAATGGGGTACTCCACTCTTTACACACAATCGATGATACACAATGCAGTTTCAACTGTGACTCTTCTATTCAATTAATTTCATCAAAAGGGCCTTGTCCCCTTTCTTTAAAAAAAAGAAAAAAAGTTTCAGTTTCAATATGTGCGACCATCCGTTCCCAACCAATCAACCAAATGTACTCTAGTTCAATGGAGCTTACCCCAGAAAAAAGGCAAATAGTAGCCGCAAGGCGAAGTGGCTATTACTTATGCGGCTTCCTCCGGGGTGTTCTTCTAGTTGGATTGGTTAAGTACGTGTGGATGGTCCGTAAAGGATTTTGAGCTGTAAAATGGGTTCATGTCACTTTGCTTCGTGTAACCTTCATGCATACTTAGTGTTAGGATTTCTTAGTTTCTAGCCTGCGGGTGCTGGTTAATGTCTTCGTTCAAACCTGTGTACTTACAATGGCAGATGAAATAGTGTTCTTGTAACTTTCTGTGGATCTGCTAGAATACCTATGTAGCATTCCTCTCGCGTGTGATTCTGGTCCTCTTTGCAATTCAGAAATAAATAAATAAATAAAAATTCAAAAGCTCTAAAATAAAGTGCATCCAAGGGCCAAAATAAAACATAAAAAAACTCTAGATCTATTTAACCCAAAACCCCATCAGTGGAATATACCCTGGAACAGAAATATGGACTATGTAACCGGCTCGAGGCCATGGGTTATATCGCATGTAGCCGAGGCGCGGTAGCGCCGA
Organism: Takakia lepidozioides; assembly: GCA_030704615.1. Taxonomy (NCBI): domain Eukaryota; kingdom Viridiplantae; phylum Streptophyta; class Takakiopsida; order Takakiales; family Takakiaceae; genus Takakia; species Takakia lepidozioides. The sequence continues at coordinate 51,672,997 of CM060731.1, forward strand.
AGCTGCAGGCGGTAACCCATTGGCCTCGAGCCGGTTACCGGACATAACCGGTTTTTCGAAACATCGAGAGTGACAGTTCATCCATATACAGCCCGGTTATCGATTCTCGATGTGACAGTCATCCATGCGCAGCCCGGTTATCGATTTTTTACATCCATGCACAGCCAAGGTTATCAAATCTTGTGAGGATTGCAGGTTACCGCCTGTAACCAGCGTCCAGTGAGCCAGTCGTTTGAAGACACGTACTCGAGATGCTTCGAAAAACCGGTTATGTATTTACATCCATTTCTCCCCAGACAAAAAAAGAAATACGGAAAAAGAAAATAGTAGCGGCAGAGAACGGGCCTCAAAGTGTCCGCCGCCTCAGCGCGCGGATGAGTCACTGTCTTAAATTAAAAAAGAAAGAAAACTAAAAAGAGAAGAAGACAGAAAAGGGAGGTATCTGTGTGAGGAGGCGAGCAGCGTTTCACACAGCGAAGCCTCCACTCCCACCTGCTGCCTCAATTCCTTCTTGTTGCAAACAGGAACCGGAGATTTACATCATTAAGGCCTGCGCATCCATGTTATAGCGGCCAGAAGGATCTCCAATTCCAGGCTCAGTCTACGAAACAGTAGGAGAAGAACAAAGTTCTGAGCTTGCCTAGATTTGCAGCAGAGAAAATAGTAGAAGAAAAGTACGGGGCGACGATTGCGTGCAGTCGGTGCGGTCGAATTGTAAGTGCAGCTCTTTCCAGACTCAGTTCTTGCAGTATAGACTCTAGCCCGGACCTTGAAATGAGTGTTACTCTGACCTTATCTTTATCGTTCGGGTTGACTGACCTGTTGGCGGCTGCCTGCTGCACGGTGTTTTTAAACGGGATCTCTCATATGTTTGTCACTTTCTGACCTCTCTCTCCTCTCCCTCAAAGAAGTTGAAGACAATTTGACTAGTTTTTATGTTGTTTTGTAAGATTTTGATTATGATGGGATGGATGCTATACCCTAGATTGTACCCACGGGCAGCAAGCTGCATTTCCTTTCTGAGCTTACTGGTTTCAGATTGTTTTTCTCCTTAGGAACAAACGACAGCGCTCTTTCTTGCCGTCCAGACCATCCTCGGCTGTGAATACCGGAAGGACGGGAGTTTCCAAAGGGCAGCGTCACCCTTACCAAGGGAGATTGTCACTTTGAAGGTAATTGCGATAGGACATTAAGCTGGTCCCAGGGAAAATATCTACGACTATAATCATCATATTTATCTTCCTACCATCAAGCCTCATAGTTTTGGCTTCTCTGTTCCCTTTCCGAAGTGGCCGTAGAGTATTAAAGTGGTTCTCGCAATAGCCTTGATCTTGGTTATGTGCAATTTAGATGTCGAGTAAAGACTGTTTACTCATTTTTGGGCGCTTATTTCGATTTAAGATATTCGTTTCTTCCACTAATCGTTTGGGATTGTTCTGTCGTCTCCGTCAGATTTGTCTTCATGTCATTTGGTTTTCTTTTTCAGCTGTAGTGGTGTTTATTATTCGTTCTTCTTAATTCGTTTCTTTCGCCGAAGTAATCGATTGGGATTGTTCAGTGGTCTCCATCAGATTTGTCTCTATTCCTGTTCATGGTGTCATTTGGTTTTCTTTTTCTCTGCAGTAGTGTAATTGCAAGAGAATGTAGGCCCACCTGCCTTGTTGTATCCTTCTCAAAAGTCTTTATGTCATGTGATTCCTCTACTCTCCCCCCCCTCTCTCTCTCTCTCTCTCTCTCATCTGAGAGAGAGAAAACCCGGATTAATTCTTTATATGGAGGTAAGTCTTACTACCACCTCAGCCCCTGACAGAGGTAGGTTCTGTCCCTTTTGTTCCCGCTCAAACTGGGCGCGGCTACGGCAAACAACGTCTTATGAGTACAATCTCTCTCATCTGAACTTGCCACAAGGCTACGGCAAGGAACGTCTTATGAGTACATTCTCTCCTCTGAACTTGGTTCTTGGTTATTTTCTGATGCACCTTGAATTTCAGTGATAGGTTTGTTGAGTCTGTTTCCATGCACCTTTTGAAAAGGCTGGTTTCCTAAGAAATAGAAGTTCTCCAACTGGTTTTCAGGTTTCTGTATATTCACATCGGGTCTCTTGGCCAGCACCTTCAAATTGAATTGAAGATGGCAGTGATGGCCATGTCTGTACCTACCGGAATAGTGACGAGGACTGCAACATCATCTGACAGTTCAAACAATGTTCCATCATGTGCACCAAGTGTAAGGCTGGTACCCTCAACAATGAAAGGAACCACCTTGGGAGTAAAGAATTTTAGCAGGCCTGGTGCTAGACCTGCGAAACCTCTCATGGTCACCATGACGGCGACTCTCCCATCAAAATCCATGTAAGGTCCCTTTTGATGAAGTCTACTGTGGTTGGGGTTTTTTGTTGTGATGGGACTACTCATATTTATCATTTCCTGTTTCAATATTGTCTTTTCTCAGTGCAGAAGTTATTACTGTTAAGGATCATGGATGTTTTCTTTTGCCTAAAGGCAGTTGTTACGATTGGCTGTGCACGTGGCAGTAATATGTAGCAGTTCTGATCATCCATTCCATTTTACCCACACCTGCAGGGAAGCTGATCTAAATGATGGCAGGAGTGCACCTAGAGAGACGCATTCCAAGATCATGCACTCTTTGGCCCCTGAGAAGATGGAATTGTTTAAATCACTTGAAGGGTGGGCTGAAACTACTCTTTTGCCTTACCTTAAGCCTGTTGAAAAATGCTGGCAGCCCCAAGATTACCTTCCTGAGCCCTCTTCAGAAAATTTCTTGGATGAGGTAAAGGAGCTGCGGGAGAGAGCTGCATGTCTACCTGATGACTACCTGGTGTGTTTGGTGGGAGACATGATCACCGAGGAAGCTCTACCAACCTACCAAACAATGCTCAATACTCTAGATGGGACCCGCGATGAGACAGGTGCCAGCCCTACTCCCTGGGGCATCTGGACACGAGCTTGGACGGCTGAGGAGAACAGGCATGGTGATGTGCTGAACAAGTATCTGTACCTAACAGGTCGAGTGGATATGAGACAGATTGAGAAGACCATTCAATATTTGATTGGATCTGGCATGGTGTGTTCTGCTGACCCCTGTAGAGTTCAGGAACCACACTGCGGAATGCTGTCTTTTCACCTTTCTGATGTTTTTGGAAGATGCTTGAATTTGCATGTTCTCTAATTTCCATTTTGCAATGTATGTATCTGATTGCAGGACCCGCAAACCGAAAACAATCCCTACTTAGGTTTTGTTTACACGGCCTTCCAGGAGCGAGCAACCTTTATCTCCCATGGTAATACTGCGCGACATGCTAAGTTCCATGGTGACTCCAAACTGGCCACTATCTGTGGACTCATTGCCGCAGATGAGAGACGTCATGAGAATGCATACACCAAGATTGTGGAGAAGCTTTTTGAGCTGGACCCTGATGGGGCCATGCTGGCATTTGCTGATATGATGAGGAAGAAGATTGCTATGCCAGCACACCTGATGTATGATGGACAGAATGAGCACCTTTTTGATGATTTTTCTCTGGTGGCCCAGAGGACTGGGGTATATACTGCTCGGGACTATGCGGACATCATGGAGCACCTGGTAAACAGGTGGAATGTCGCAAGTATCCAAGGGCTCTCCAGCGGGGGTCAGAGGGCACAAGATTATGTTTGTTCGTTGCCACCTCGCATCCGGAAGCTTGAGGAGCGGGCACAGTCTAAGGTGAAGAAGGGTCCAAAGACTGGAAGTTTTAGCTGGATTTTCAACAGGGAAGTGGCTCTTCTGTGAGTCAAAGGCAATGCTCAATCCCCATGCAACTGTGTTCTGCTGGTGCTAACTGAAGTGTGTCCTAGTGTACATTGTGCTCATCTAGTTGGACAGGAGCTGTAAAACACATTAGGTTAGTTTACTTTTCCTGGTCCTGGTATTAAGCTTTACCTGACCACAGACAAGACCACTCAGTTGGTTGGTGGTTTGATCTTCATGGGTCTGTCCACCCTTTCTTATAGATCTACCTAGCGTGAATGTGTGCTTTGTGTATGAGGGACTTCGTGGCAGGCATAGAAGGGAGATTTTCCGGTCTATAGCTTTCCAGGCAAACAACGAGAGTTTTTGAAGGTGGAATCTACCTCGCTCCAATATTTCTAGGATATTTGCGTTTCAGGAATCGGGAATTGTACAGAAAAGTTCCAGTAGCAGGTAGTGCTGCTTATGTAAGGGGGACTGAGCTTGGCAGGCAGCAGGTAAGAAAACTGTAAGCTAGGGTCAAAATGGATCAATGTACTGCCATTTTTACCCTCCAGATACTGAGTTGCTTCCATATTGTCCACCGTCCTGACTGTTGTTGAGTCACAAGGTCAATGTACACTCACAAAACAATTTCTGTTTTGTGTTTGTTTGTGCTTTGTTCATCTGTTTTGGATTCTTGTCCTTAAGAAGTCATACATTTTCTTTCTTTTCTTTATATCCGTCCTATGGCTGCTAGACCTAGCAAATCGACAGGTATGGGCTTTTGAGGAAATCCTGGAGCAGGCCAGGAAGATGTGACTGGTTGGTGGCACGGACCGAATCCCGGGATCAATTTCCAGGAACAAGCAGATTTCTATTTTGCTTTTGCACCTCATCAATTCAAACCACCAAGTTTTCATTATACACATGAGAAGAAAAACAATGTCATACTTTTAGGCTACTATCATTTGTTGTCAAGAGCAGGATTGTGTATTAGTGTAAATCCTTTATAAATGCATTATGCTTTACTGATAGAGAAAACTATCCTAATATGGATGCCGGTGTCTCTAGTCTCTACCTTCATTCCCTAGGTACCTTCTCTTTCTATTTCTGCATGGGCACAGCCTGCTGTACAGAGGCTGTCAGTATATCACTATTTTTAAGATCATCATGAGTTTAAACGTTCAAACCTCCCTCACCCCACTTTGCAGGACGATGCAGAGATTTTGGCATTCATACTGTGCACTGTCTGGACCAGTGTAGAATTTGTGTGGTCTGCTAAACATGCGGTAAACACTGTTAACTTATTGAGGTCAGGCTCATCTCAGACTATTGAAAGCCTTAGTAGTACCATGTTTGAGGGCTGAAGCCCTTACACCATGCAACCTCCAGCATAGGGGTGATGGACTGCACCAAAGAACTCTTGCACTGAAACTACATTGAATGTTGAGTAGATTCTCGTTCACTTCAGTGTAGCTTGCTGAAGGAGGTACGGGTCTCGGACAAGACACCAAGAATGTAACGTTCCTCGGTGAGATCTTGAACACACATGCAAGTGATATCCTTTTCCAAAGAATAAGCTTCCTCATTAGCATGGTCAGATCTTCCGGGTGTTGTTCTAGGTGAAGTTGCACTCTGGATACAGTTTCCTGAACTCAAGAATAATGAACACAAGGAAGCGATATGGTGGTTATTACGTATTCGGAAGAACCCTAAAAATAACAATTATAAAGGGCACCTCGCAAAGAAGGGGCACCTCACAAAGAAGGGAGTAACACAAAATACATACCTTTGTAAAATCTTGGGGAGTACAAAAATTCTAACAAAGAGAAACAATGGTTATCGCGGCAAACGCTCAGGACAACCGCGTTCACAGGCTTTTGCAAATCTGGAAGCATAAGTCCAACGATCCTCCCTTGGAAAATGCACTGTGGACAAGTCTACAACTTCGCAATGGGTAACCTACAAGAGTAGCATACCAGTCTACTGAAGACATGAGATTTTTCAAGTCTCATGCAATGAGCTCAAAAGGACACTACCTGAAAGATTCAACCAGTATCCATTCCAAGGCTCGAGCAACTGTGAGTAGTTTCATGTAGTGCATGCCTGCAAACCGCGATGATATACCTTGCACTGATGTTAATATGATTGGGGATTGCACATCCACAAGGTCTGTTCCATCCGTAGCAGGTGTGAAGGTGACATCACCCTCAATCCAGGTTGTTGCCTTCTGTGCAAGCAGATCTTCCACAAATCTAAGCTTCTTGCCATGATGCAGAAACTTAGTTCTTGACACTTCAGACACCAATGCAAGAGCCCTATCCAAGGTTTTGGCATTGAGATCTGCTGCCAATACTATGCCTTCTCCAGATGTGCTGTTCTCATTGGCGATGACACCAAATGCTAGAGACAATGCCTCGCAGCTTTTCATCTTGACCCACAAGTTGCTGATATTACCATACTTCTCACATGATGCAAGGTAGGTTGTGATATAGACTTGTTCCTGCTTTGAATCAATCCATGGTTTTGAATACACAAAATTGTCTACGAAGTCATGTTGGATCGCTATCACGTTATCTTCAGTAATCTGTGGCAAACCAGCAACTTGCAATTGGGTTGCAATGGCATCGTTCCTTTGCTTAGCCATGGCTGTCCAGAAAGGTCGATAAGAATCATGAGTTTGCTTCACAGCTTTTGTCAGCGTGGCCAACCCTTGGGCACCTACAGCCCGCTCAGGGCCTTCCACCTGCACTGCCAAGAATGCAGCCACAATTTTTGCTGATTCGGACCTGGCAACCTCAATAGGAATGTCTGCATCGAGGTCCCCCCTTGTATAGTTGACTATTCCATGACTAAACTGGGAATGGTTCATACCGGGTATAATCACAACTGGCTTTACCCCGTAAGTGTTGTAATCACCCATGGCAGGTTCAGTCTCCACGATTTCACCTGCATGTTTGGCTATGGCTGCCAAGGTGATCTGGCCATCAAGGGACCCACTCATTGTGAGAACGGGCTTGGGATACTGTGCCAGGTTATCCCGGTCAGGGTCGATACGGCTACCCAATTGAATGAAGCCCTGAGCTTTTTTTAGCGCCACTTCTCTGGCCTCCCAGGCCCCCAAGCTGCCACCAATTCCAAATCAGTTTGCAATCAGTTTTCACAACCAAACACCGAGTAGCAAATGTTTGGAAAGAGCTGCAAAATCCAAATCTATAATGGTACCGCTGTCACTAAAACAAGGTCCAGATGCAGTATGTCCAGGAAAGAATGTCCATGTACCATCTACCTATGGCGTATAACTCTTGTCCCAGAAGAGTGACACGTTGCCTTTAAGCCCATGGTGGTTCCTCATGGAAGACCATCTGGGTACAGGCTCAGGGGATAAGATGCGGTGTCTTAATCTACATTCGGGCAGGACAATAGTCTAGCTTCATTCAAAATTTTCATTGATTGTTGTTTGCTGAGGATCCTTGACCTTCTTCTCGGACTGTTTGACTGTAGACCTTGAGATCCTACTTTCCTTCATTGATGTAACGGAGCAAAATGATTTAGTGCACCTGGATTGGCATGATGCTACAAGATTGTGAGGCTAAAGCTTTCATAAAATGATTGATTCTCTGACTCCATTGCTACAGAGGGTAGTTTTTATCATTCCTTCTGTATGTCTTTGTATCTTTCTCCCAAGTGGAGGCACGCACCTGTGTCCTCCGATGAAAACGTTGGTCATTTCAAGCTCCCCCGGCCGAAATCCCTTCTCTTTCACTCTCTGGAGCACACCATTGAAACTGCTTTCAACTATGGAGGTGGTTAGAAACTCCTTCTCCGTGTTTCTCAATACCACCACCCACAGCCTGAGGCGTAGCTGAGACTGAATGGATTGAAGTAGAGGCACATAGTCCTCGGTGGCCGTCAGAGCCCCGGGGCAGAAAATTAGCAGCGCATCTGTATCTCCCTCGTAAACTGGCTCCATTACCTGTGAGCATTTTCACAGGTACCGTTACAAACTCGCGCTTAAGAAAGTCTCTCGGAGGCAGAAATAGCCCGGGGAAGAGGGCGAGCTCACGAACCAGAAGCAAGTAGCCTCTAAGGCGTTAGAGAGAAAGACCCACATTTTCAATTGTCGCCTCAACCGCAAGCCCAGTCTCGACACAGCACAACAGCCTTAGATAGAGCTTCTCACGACATACTTTCGCAGGCTGTTAACTTTTCCAATTGCGGTTACCTGAACTCCTCCACGATATAGCATTCACATTTACTCCCAGCAGCATGTCACCATGCGAACTCTCGCAGAATGCACAAAATTACTATTCTCCCACCTGGGGGATTCAGTCCTTCGACAATTTCCGATTTCTGAGCACTCAAAACTTTGACGCAAAGACCAGTGCCGAAGCTGCTTTTCTTCTGGACATGAGAGGGGAGCAAGAGGGATCTGAAGGAGAGAGAACATACGAGAGATTCAGCTGAAACATCATCGGGAGAAGAAGCTTGAGACCGGGCCTTGGGAGTGGCGACAGTCACCCCAGGAGCTTCCACCGATCCCGCTCTCGCGCCAGAATCCATCAAAACCCGGTCAGAAGGAACAAAGTAACTCCACACTCGTTTCTCTGAAAAGCTCGGACGTGGGTAGAGCCCAATACCACTCCTTGCAATTGCTTCCCGATTCTTCTTACAGGGACAGGCCTGAAGGTTGTGTGAAGCCAGTACGAAGGATGTGGCGGACGTGACTTGGGTGGTAGCTAAGGAGTTAGCCAACCAGTCGTTCAGACAGGATAGACCCATCGAACACACTCTGCAACTACAAAGTAGGTGGGAAGCATTACACGAAAATTTTACGCACGGCCGTTTGTAAAGCCATCGCTAAGTAGTGTGTTTTATCGAGGGATGTCTCCTGCCGAGTAAGTTTTGGTGGTCGAGGATAGACTAGGATTTACCAAAGCATAACTTCGTACAGGACACCGAAAGGGCTTCTCGAAAGGCAGCAATGGCGGGTCAGGCTGAGAGGAAGATGTACCTTCCTTCACTCATGCCAATTGTTCCAGTTTCTGAATGCCACTTGATTCACATCCTTTCGATTAAATCTTTCCGATCCTTTTTTTCCTCTTAAGACAGCTTACATTTGATTTTTGTATGATGTTTGCTGGAAATCTGTGCTCTTGGGGTGCTTAATTATTAGGTCATGATCTTCGGTCTGGCGATGGTGGTGGAGTGGGTGATGGATCCGACTTGATGCTTGTGCTGCCTGTGTTCGGCCCATCCCTGCAGTTGTCTTGCGACAAGTACTCTGGAATGCGGATAATTCAAATCCTGTTCACATATCTGGAACACCTGCCTGTCTTGATTCTTGAGACTTTTCTTCATGTTGCCTGAATTTTCTTTCCTTTCTGTACTGAGAAGAAATCTGAGGACTTGGGTTGAAGAGTTGGAGAAGGAGCGGAAGCGCGTAGCTTCCCAATGGCCATAGTCGCCTCCCGCCATGAACGTCATCAAGGCATCTCGGCGTGGCCTCACTGGCGTCGCCGAAGGTACGCTGCTTGCAAGTCTGGCCCTATGCTGAGACCTTTATGAAGGTGTAGGCTGTTCAGTCTGTACCCAAACCGCATGGCATTGAGGTATATTTCAAACAGTTTCAAGCGGATTGCGGGACAGTGGAGACTAATGGAGGAGCCTGAGGTTTATGGAGGCTACCTCGAGGTGAAGAACAAGGAGAGGACACGCCCGCTCTCCGTGACATTGAGGAACGAAATTGCCAACAGAGAGCACCTCATTGGCCGTGTGGGTCGTTACCTGGCGATCGAGTACCTGGATACTGCAAGCATTTTGGCAAAATGCAACCTCAAATTCTGCCTTGATGTGCCAAACTCAGATGACACAAACTGGTAAGCAAGGTGTATCATACTAAAAAGGGGGCAAGCTTTCTTTTCCTACAAAAGAGGACAAACAGACACTGAGAGATGGGCTAGGAGTCTTGCAGAAAGGAGCATTTTCAAATGTTAGCTTGATGTCTGCAGTGACGAGAAATCTTGGCCGCTTCTTCTGAGTTAGTGGTGTGCAATACGTCATGACTATCTAATGGTGTCTTGGGTTACCTAAGGTTAGTCAACGAGTGCCTAACATTGTGCATCTATAGCTGGTTGTGTCTGGCAAAAAAGACTATTATCTTAGTGAGAAAAGCCACAGGTGGATAAATTATCTTTGTACTACTTGAACTACCACTGTCACCCTTAATTGCAGACAGACAGCTGATATAGACCAGATTGGGATGGCAGGGTGCGGTTGGAGATTCGGGAAACTGTTTCTCAGAGTGCAGGGCACTGTGTGAAGCAAGGGTACATCACATATGTTAGAGGGTGGCTGGCTGTAGATGCATATGTCAACAAAGCCAGCATTCCTCGAAGAAATTCCCAGGTCAGTATTATTTCCTCTGTCTGCTAACTGCTGAAAAGCTGCGCTGGAGTGGACCACATCTGTGGCGAGTCTCCCTTGCTGACATATACATGTATCCTTCTGTCTTTACCAGATACTTAATTGAAAGCCTACAATACCTTCTCCAATGAGCCCCAGTCAGGTAAGAGTCACCTAACTATTTTGAAGAGCTAGGTCCCCTTAATAGAGACTCAAGAATAGCAAATTTCTCAGCTTCTTGTAGTTCCTGCAATCAGGTCGCGCAAAGAGCACAGAACAACTTTGGCAGGAGGTCTTCTCAGATGCTTCAAAATGGTGGGACAACAGGTTTGATCAGGTGAGGGAATCTTTCAGTTAGTATTAAAGGAGGACTTTCAATTGAAGCTGGAATGGTGTTGGTAGATTGGATTGTGTTGCCCGTCCTCACGTTACTGATAATTGTGCTTTTCCTTGTGAGAAAGCACCGAAAAAGTCTTGACTGTTGTCAGCAGGATGTTCAATAGGTCGTTCAAAACTGCTCCTATTCAAGGCTATTATCTGGTCTGTGCGAGACTGTGGCTGGATCTTTAGCTGCTCAGCTGAGGTTTTTACAGAGAAGTCCAAGATCACCAGACTCCAGGCACAAGCGCTCAAATAATGCTCTTTGGATTGAGGGTTGGTCGAATCCTCCTTGGCTAAAAGCAGCTCTAGCTTCCTTGATACAAGGTCGAGCACAATCTGGCGCTTTGACAACGCACTGTAAGGCAGGACAAGTAGAACAGGCATTGAACATTTTGAACAAACAAGTCATTGTGGCAGACTCCAATACTTATGTCTGTCTCTTGCGGGAGTGCATCCAAACTGAGAACCTTGAAATGGGAAAGCAGGTGCATGCCTGCATTATCAAAAGTGGAAATGACACTAACATCTTTCTACTCAACACCCTTGTCAACATGTATGCCAAGTGCGGGAGCATAGTGGATGCACGCTTTGTGTTTGAAAACATGCCTCAACGAAACGTGTTTACGTGGACTATAATGATGGCAGGCTATACTGAGCATGGCTGTGCTAGGGAGGCTTTTGAGACCTATCAACAAATGAGACAGGAAGGGGTGGTGCCCAGCAATGTCACATTCATCTGTGTGCTGAATGCATGTGCCAGCCTAGGAATCCTGGAAAAGGGCAAAGAGATTCATGCTGACATCATCAAAGCTGGAATTGCACCAGACATCATTCTTGAGACTGCCCTTGTCGATATGTATGTCAAATGTGGGAACATGAATGATGCGCAGCAACTGTTTGACAATATGGATCAACGAAATGTGGTGTCATGGAATGTGATGATCACAGGATATGCTCAGCATGGGTATGCTAGGAAGGCTTTCAACACCTATGAGCAGATGATGTGGGAAGGAGTTTTGCCCAACAAAGTCACGTTCATTTGTGTGCTCAATGCATGTTCCAGCCTGGTGGAAGAGGGCAAAATGGTCCATGCCGACATCATCAGAGCTGGGATTGTGTCATGTATTAAATTGGAGAATGCCCTTGTCGACATGTATGCCAAATGCGGCAACATGAAGGATGCACGTCAAGTGCTTGACAATATGGCTCAACGAAACACGGTTTCATGGAATACCATGATTGCAGGATATGCTCAGCATGGTTGTGGCATGGCGGCCATTAAGATCTATGAGCAAATGATACAGGAAGGGGTACTGCCAGACAAGGTTACATTCATTTGTGTACTCAATGCATGTGCCAACATAGCAGCCTTGAAAAAGGGCAAAGAGGTCCATGCCGACATCATCAAAGCTGAAATTGCAACACATATTAATTTGGAGAATGCCCTTGTTAACATGTATGCAAAATGCGGGAACATAAGAGAAGCGCAGCAAGTGTTTGCCAACATGGCTGAGCGAGATGTGGTCTCATGGAACGCAATGATTGCAGGGTATGCCCTGCATGGGTGTGGTATGGAGGCTTTCGAGATCTATGAGCAAATGATACGGGAAGGGTTGACCCCCAACAGGGTAACCTTCATTTGCACTCTCAATGCCTGTGCCAGCCTGGCAGCGCTGGAAAGGGGCAGAGAGATCCATGCTGACATCATCAAAGCTGGAGTTGCGTCATACGTTAATTTGGAGAATGCCCTTGTTAACATGTATGCCAAATGTGGGAGTGTGGAGGATGCACGGCTAGTGTTTGACAACATGGCTCAGAGAGATATGGTCTCATGGAGTGCGATGATCGCAGGATATGTGCAGCATGGATGTGGTAGGGAAGCTCTGCGACTATTTGGACAAATGGATAAGGAAGGTTTGAAACCAAACCGTATTACGTTTATATGTGTTCTCTCTGCATGCAGCCATGTTGGCTTAGTGGATGAAGGCCATCACTACTTTGGTTCCATGAGTCGAGATCATGGCCTCACCCCTACAGTGGAACATTTTGGCTGCATGGTGGACCTTCTCGGCCGAGCAGGGCAATTGAATGAGGCAGAGGACTTCATCAACACAATGCCAATTGAACCAGATGCTTCAGTGTTGGGAGCCTTGCTTGGCGCCTGCAGAATTCATGGCCAGGTGGAGGTGGCAGAACGTGCTGCAAAATGCCTTCTCCGGCGGGATCCACATTATGCTGCTACTTACGTGCTTCTATCAAACATCTATGCTGCTGCTGGCAGGTGGGACGATGCAGCGAAAGTGAGAAAAATGATGCAGGACAGATCTATTAGAAAGGACCCAGGGCGAAGTTGCATTGAGGTGGACAACTGGTTTCATTCATTTGTTATAGAGGACAAATTGCATCCACAAATTGAGGAAATCCATGCAGAGCTGAGGAGATTGTCTTGTCAGTTGAAGGAGGCTGGGTATGTGCCTGACACACGCTTTGTATTGTATGATGTGGAGGAGGAGCAGAAGGAATCTTCTCTTTGTTACCACAGTGAGAAGCTGGCCATTGCTTTTGGGCTGATCAACACACCCCCAGGGACAACTATCCGAGTCATAAAAAACCTTCGGGTATGTGGTGACTGCCACACCGCCACCAAGTTCATCTCAAAGATTGTTGGACGGACAGTTATTGTAAGAGATGGGAACCGCTTTCACCACTTTCAAGAAGGGGTCTGTTCTTGTGGAGACTACTGGTGAGACATGCAACATATATCGAGGACAGTGCGACACCGCAAAGACGAGGGTTTAAAAGTGATCAATACTCACTATTTTTCTCAACAAAGTTTGGAACACAGGCATGAAGAAGCATAGCCCCGAAGTCCTGTCATTGTAGCATTTTGGAGGTCCAATCCACCGTTTCAGGACTCTGCACTTCAATAAACATACATAGCGCTGCTCATAATCAATTGCTTGTAATCTGTGTGCATCAAGTCAAGATCGTGTCCAACATACCCAATGCTAAGTTGCCCATCCATTTGGGTCCCAACCCAACAATCTCCATACAATTAAAATTGTAACTCAATTAATGATGTTTCTGTATGTTCAATCTCAGTTAAGAAACTGACACCAGACCACCAGCTCTGCGACACCAGAGAGAACTATTGGTGATTCAACAAGGACCTACATTAAGAACATCAAACACAAATCCAAGGAGATGAAGGCAAAAGAGCCCCACCTCCAAGGTGTGTGAAAGATAAATTGACCATTGAGTGCTTGTATGATGCAGGTGCGACAGCTGAATTAGGATGGATTGTTATGGCCTCCACAATGAGAAGATTATTGGGCCAGCTTTACCTTCTCCTGCCTGACGGTTGACCATCCAGTGTTTGTACTGTTGCAACTGCACCAACGGAAGTAGGATTGATTTGTATGACCTCCACAATCAGAGGATTATTGGGCTGGCCCAGCAGTAAACATCCTTGTATACTTCTCCTTTAGTCCATCATATTAACATGCAGGGTGCAGAGTTTAGTGTTGTAAGAACAAGAGAAGCAGATGTTTCTCTCTGTTCCTCTCTCTCTCTTTCTCTTTCTTTCTTCTGCAATTAATTAATTTTCTATGCGGGCATTATGATGTTCCTGCAAAACAGTCAGGATATGGCAGCTATGGAATGTCAAACGCCCATGTAATCAACTATCATCTACAACCCTAGACAGCTGCCGCGCTTGGCTTCATCAGGCCCTCAAATCCAGGAAGGCCCTCTCAGGGCCTTCCCTTACACTTTGTATTCATACACGCAATTTGTTGGTATGTGAGAATTAGAGTTTGAGAGCCTCAAGCTCATCAACCTGGGTGGTATTTGCTGGTTTGAAATACCTCTAAGATGCCCTTGTACTCTAGCGGGACAGATTTCAGAGGTTCTGGGAGGCTTTGGTGCCTTGCTAGCTGTTTAGATCATGATCTCATTTAGGATTGAGAACTGCTGAAAGGAGCATATTTCCAAATCAAAAATTCGGTTGCTGGCTTGTTGAATGGATTGTAAGATATGGCATCATACAGCACAGGTTCTGCAAGGGCTTGCATTCACTGATGCACAATGCAGATGGGAGCATGTATGAGTTTTTATTTTGCTCAGACAATTCCTCCACTTGCCCAAAATAACAAGTAACATTTTAGGAGCTGGAATCCTAGGTGGATAAGTCTGCACAGATTCCAGGCCAAGCATTAAAATACATCCAGGAACTACTTGCAGCTCCTTGGGAGCAACAGTTAACTTCCAAGGGCACATGTAGTTCAATGAGCTTCAACATCACTTCAATGGAGGGGGAGTAGATAACACAACAAATGTCTCTCTTGTCATCATTGTGACCCACATTACAGAGAGGACAACACAGCCATCTTCAGTCACCCGGAAAAATTGAGGAATTGCCCCTGGGGAGGTAGCATAGATCAAAGTCCATATGCAAGGAGTAATTGTGGCAGCAGAATACACATCTCTCTACCCATCTCAACCGAAATTACCAAACCTGAGTATTTTCCAATGCTACTACTGCCAGCCACCTTAGACTCAGAATTTTCACCGAGGTTGCTCATGAGGAAAATCGGCCCAGCTCCCAACAACCTCAAATGGGCAGTTCGCTTCTCCTTTATCTTCAATCTCAACCTTAGGGCGGGGGATCTTACGTACCCTGGAATGGTCGAGCACCAGCGATAACGCTGTGTGTTAACTGCTGTGGGAACTTTCCATACTTTGTACATTTACCTCATGTCAGTTTGTAAATAAAAGCTTTGCAGGGTTTCATCATGCCCTTCTCAATTGATGCGTTAGGGGACAAAGCTCCTTTATCTTCCTCATGGTTTCCCTAGTGAGGTTATTTTTTCCTCACTTTCTTTGTAATTGGCTTTTTTGGAATAAATTCTCCGGGGCCTCAGTTCCCTGTTCTCTTAAAAAAATAAAAATAAAATAAAAAAATGATGCAAATTCACACATCAAAGGGAACTGTGCAACAAAGGAAAAAAATTTCACCTTCCCTATGATCTCCTAGGGAAAGCAAAAAACAAATCCCCTTGACTTTTCCTCCGACCGTGTGAGATGTTCCCTGTAGCTTAACTTTTTTTCTTTTTTAAATTAAGGCGGGAGCGACCGCTCACAAATCAGGCCTTAATTGTGGTGAGAGGAGACAATAACCTCTTTCATAGTAACCTCGCCGTGAGACGCCGAACGCAAGGCTCTAGGGACGCTTAATTTATCCCTATGTACTTTTCCATGTGGGGCAATGCTTATTTCCATGTGGTTTTTGTGATGCATTTCCTGGTGTACATTCCCCCCTTAGGATACATTGAATTTTTCCCTGCAAGAGTATGCTTTTTTTCGATGTACATTTCCCCTTTCCTTGTGGAGTTTTCCCCACAAAAGTATGTAATTTTTCGTGTGATTTTTTTAATGCTTTTCGCGTTCCCTGCAAGAGTATGTTTTTTACACATTTCCCCTTTCTTTGTGTAATTTTCTTGGCAAGAGTATGGTTTTTTCCTTGTTGTGCGCATACGTATCGCTACACAACTACATCGTTGTCCAAACTACACCACACATATATGGACAATAAAGTAGTCTGCCACAATGATTGAAAACTAGATTCACACTGTTGACACAGAAACACTCAATACAACACAATCACTCATTAAACCCCAAGCTATGGGGACTCCACCCCACAACATCATATTCTCCCTTCATAAGCACACCTAGATTCTAAGCAGTGAAGGAGCTCGGTCGTACAGGCTCAACTCGAGAGAGATGAGCCGCACGACTGACGCTCTCGTGAAGATAACATGGTTCAGGTGTCAAGCTAAACTTGACACCTGACTTAACACTTGAACTAAATCCAAGTGTTAAATACAAATAACTAGCTTTATTCTAGTTAGTTTTCACACTGTGTTTATTTAACTTGGCCATAATCGCCCCCCTAGCTGGTGGATAGGTCCCTCTAACTCCAGATAACTACAAGATGTAATAGCCACAGCCGTACTAAGTCCTCTATCACTGTCCCTATTGTACTCAAACTCTATAGACCAAGAGGCCAGATACAAGAGTAGCCCCATCGTTAGTCGTCGTCTTGCAATCTGTGAACTTGAGCTAGGATCTCGTGTGTTCAAGGTCTCCTAGTAGCTTGGCCTTGCATTTCTTGTTAGTCTTCCATGGTTGTATCCACTCCCACTATCCAATGCAATGCGGACATAACCAATCCCCATCATGAACCATCTCAAGAGGTGGAGTCAAGCATCCCATATGCCAACCTCTAGAGCATCGATCACACACCAGCATGGTGGCCGCCCCTCTAGCAGACCCACACAACATGCACCTCAAACTTGTAGGTACCACTGCCAGGTTTGGGTCAATCCTACCATCGACATTCGGAAAGTGACATGGCGCACAATTACGCACATGGTCCTTCCAAGTTATGCCATCCCGACCCTCCAAGATCAAGACGCCTGAGGGCAAGACCTCTTGAACCCTCAAAATAACACGTCCTGCAGTCACATCCAAGGTCGTAGGAGCAGTCTGCTGCAGAGAGACATAGTCACCAGGGTTGAATTTCCAAACCCCAGGACGATAGCCCCCACCACGTATGGTACCATACCTCAACGTATCACGATGTTGTGCCATTGGCAGGTTCTCGAAAGTCATGGTCATGACTTTCTTGAACAACTCTGCATGCTGATCACATGCACGTGCCCACACGTCCGGATCATCAAGGTTAAGACTGTAACAGCTTCTCTACAATCCGGCTCTCGGCCAAAGAGAAGAAAGTATGGTGAGAAGGAGGCTTGTTTGCTGAACCTGTAGCCCATGGCTAACCAGGGTAACTGAAGTCCCAATCTCCTAGTGTCCCTTCTACAAGCCATACTTGCGCAAACCCCTTTTACTACTGTCTGAACAACTCTCTCTGTCCAAGCCATCGTGCTCAGGATAATCCCGAAGAAGTGTGGCGTTTTCTACAACGGCTCTCTTTCACACCAACTCACTGGAAACCCCCTAAAGAACGCTCTCGCTCTCAATCCTTGGTCATAGAGTACCCAACTGGAGCACCGAATCGGCTAAGTACACAATCCAAGAATGCATACGCAGCTCCCTCACTAGCCTTATCAGGCAATGGAACCAACTCAATCCACTTGGAAAAGTGCTCCACCATCACCAATACGTACTTGTTGTGGCGCATGGTCAATGGCAACGGCCCTGCGAAGTCAAGACTCTACCTGTAGCCCAATCCCATGATCGGAAGAGGGTGCAATTGTGGTGTAGGGGCGTTGAATGAAGCACACACCCTGTCACACACCATGCACCTAGCCACAAATTGTTGCACCTCTGTGTGCATACCACGCCACCAATATTGCCCCTGCAATAGACTATGAGTGCGTCGCACCCCAAAATGCCTCAACTCCTCATGGGCATGCCGCACTAACCGTGCCCGCTGTGTTGGGTGAGGCACAATCCTCACTCGACCATCCTCCCACACTCGAAGCAGGTGTGTCCCCTCCCACTTGAATCTCTTGGCTCGTTGTAGGATCCGATCCTTCTCCTTGGCAGTCACAGTGGCTGTCGTGTCTCCAGTGCGGAGGTAGTCCAACACAGCTGAATCCTCATGTATATCTTTAGCGTCACCTTGCTCATTGCTGACCTCAGGGTCCTCCGACACTTGATCTACAGTCATCCCTGTTGCAGGTCCAAGCTGGCCTTCTGTTGCCAAGATACACAGAAATGCAGATGCATGCCATCCGGGCACCATCTCCTCGTCCGTCTCACCATGCCACCGAGCTCCAGTATCATTCTGCTGGCTCGTGCATGGATTGTGACTCAACCCATCTGCATCCCGATTGACCAAACCCGATCGATGCACAACCTGAAAGTTATACTCTTGAAGGATAAGTGCCCACCGTGCAAGCTTCCCCGTAAGCTTGTCTGACTCCATCAACCACTTAAGTGGTTGGTGATCCGTGACAAGGGTGAAGAGATTGTCGTATAGATAGCACCTGAAGTGTGCCACGGCCCACACTGCAGCTAAGCATTTTCCCTCATATGAGCTATACTTAGTCTCTGCAGCATTGTTCGAGCGGCTAGCATAAGCCACTACGAACTTTCTTCCCTCGTCATCCACATGTGTGAGCACCGCTCCAAGCCCCAGCATGCTCCAATCTGTATGCAGCTGAAAAGGACGCCCCTTGATAGGTCGTCTCAAGATGGGCGCCGAGGTCAACCTCGCCTTGAGCTCTTGAAAAGCTTGTTCTTGCTCATCTTCCCACTGCCACTCCCGGTCCATCTTGGTCAGTTTGGTTAGAGCCTTTGCAATGACACTAAATCCCTTAACAAACCGTCTATAATAGTTTGCTAACCCCATGAAAGCTCGAACTCGGCTCACATCCGTGGGGCGTGGAATCTGTGCAATGGACTCTACCTTAGTCTGTTGTACCCCCAATCCTCCAAGATATATCATGTGACCCAGATACTCAATTTGGTTGTGGAAAAACTTGCACTTCCCCGGATGTAACTTCAATCCGTGCGCCCTCAAGCGCTCAAATATCACCTGAAGGTGTTTCTCATGCTCCTCCACCGTCCACTAAAATGATGATGTCATCTATGTAGCACCGACAAACTCCACCCCTGCTAGAATCCTGTCCAAACTCTCTGAAACTCTGCCGAAGCGTTCTTAAGCCCAAATGGTAAGAACCGCCACTGGTATAGGCAATCCTTCCCGTGCTCATTGATCCCCCAGAATGTCGTCTTCTGCTTATCCGCCTCCTTGATCGGCAACTGGTGATATCCGGATCGTAAATCCAAAGTGCTGAAGACCTTGGCATGCCCAATGGCATCAAAGATCTCCTTTGGTGTCGGCATGGCATACCTATCGGACTTGGTCTGACAATTTACAGGCCGGTAATCACCGCACATACGTCTCTCCGTCCAATTGCCATAGACATCCTTCTTGGCTGGCATCACTGTGGCTGAAGCATACTCTCCTCCAGATAGCTCTACCAAACCAGCCTAGCTCCCAAAGGTCCTGAGTTTCATCTTAATCAAGGACCTCTTCATGTCACTATATCTATAGGGTCTCCGAAAGATTGGCGTATCAGTAGCCAATTCAATGCGAATCTCTTGACCCTTCAGTGCTCCTAAGTCCTTCAAACTGAAGGCAAAGCAGTTCCTGTAAGCCCTCAAGAACCGCCGTATACGTCGTCTTTATCCTCCGGTGACTATAGGTCCAACAACAGGCTCCCAGTTGTCCTCCGTGACTGCAACCTTGAGTCCTGCAGACTTAGAGGTAGAAGACGCGTCCCATGGTTGTTATGCTGCAACCTCTTGAGCAGTGACCACTGCCTCCTCTGTCAGTGACAATGTCTCATCCTGCCCCATCATCCCAAACCTTGAGGACCTCTTCAACCCGAGAAAAATCCCCAACCTCCCATCACCGCCGCCTTGGCTGCCAACTCCTTCTGAACCTCGAGCACCTCCCACGTGTGCCATGGATGCGGCCTGCACCTCGTGGTCCTCACCTGTTCGCCCCCCCACTCGCTGCCTGTACCGTCTCGGTAGGCAGGGAGACCATCAAGGGAAGTGTACTCCGTACTCTGCGCTGCTCAGCCATAGCCAAGCTGATAATCCAGGTCAAGCAATTGAGATCCATTGCTTGCCCAACACCTGACGACGTGATGCCTCAGAAAGAGATGGCACCGCCGTGGTACCAGTGGTAAAACCCATTGCCCGCTCTCGGCTCGTCAGCATTGGGCTCCACTAATTGCTGCAACTGGCTATCCCACAAGAGGCCAGGTCCACCATCCCGGAAAGCATGAGATCCTGGAAAGCTGAGAAGTGTAGGCAATGCGGCTCGTGGGTGACCCACCTTATTGACCACTTCCAAAGGTGATCGGTCATTGTGTCTCACACGCTGAGACTGTCTCCATATGTCCAAAATGCTATCCACGTCAGGTGTGGTGGCCGCTGCACCCCATCAAATGCACGCTTGAGCAGTGCAGGTGGCATCAAGTTGGTCCACCATAGTCATGGGCCATGAGCCCGTGACCCCACTGCAGCTGCGTCCAGCAACACTGCTAACCCAAGCCCAGACCGCACTTGATGCACACTGGCCATCACCTTGGCCCGAGAATCACCCATCAATGGCACATTCTCCAAAATATATGTCGGAGAGTCTGTCTGCTGAAGCTGTAAATAGCGTAGGACCCTCAACATCTCCCAAAACAGGCGTAACCTTGAGTCTTGTAACCCATTGCCATGCCCGGCTCATGAATGCCCTTGGCAGGGCCAACCTGCCACTACCAAATGAATAGGGTCAACCCGCTCCAAATCATGCGCCCCCAACAAAGAGATGTCTGCTGGCAATGCTTGTTGGTATCCACGAACTGCAGACACTGGCAACAAATCAGGGTACTGCTGCACCAACTGAGCAACATGGCGCAGTGAGATGCGTCGTGCAGTCTCATCCATCTTCACATACAGGTAACGTCGAACTCGTACACTTGCCTGCAGCACTGCAGCCAATCAAGTGCTGATCCCGTCAAACAAGTCCAGAAGGCATATGCCTTCATCCGGGCACTGCCACACAAGAGGGTGTGGTGTCCAATGACGATAACTGAGGTGGTCTTGGTGCAATCACCGCACTCTCCTCCTCTCCTGACGGTACAAAGGCCTCTACCTAGGCTTGTTGCATTCGTCTATCAGCAGCCTGCTGCAAATGCTTGCTCGTACCCCACAATGGAGTGAGAGCAACCATGGCAGACAACTCCGTTGTACCATGCATGTCATCCTACTCTGATGGAGGTGGCACATCCTCTGCATGGGCATTGCCCTCCAGCAACTCTCCATGCCAACTAACTGCAGCTGTGAAGGCTGCTAGTGTTGGCATCTTGCCCCGCTGGGCAGCAGCAACACCCCCAATGAATGTCACAGGGAGCTGTACACAACGACCATCCCCTGACTGCCATCCAGGCTTGTAGGATGCTAACTCCTCCCAAAAATCCAGGGTGAAGCCTATGGGATATAACACTGCCCCACCAACGAGGACATTGTAAGAGACCGCATCTTCACAATGGCCTTGGCTCACATCACTGAGCCATCTATAGGATGATCCGGCTGTAGTCTAATGGCCAACTCACGCCGTGTCATGCCCCGAGCCTGCTCTGATCCTCCCAGAGATGTCTGTATCTGGAAAGGACAAGGCTTCATGTCCGCCTCCATGAGGCCCAAACCTGCAATAGCAGCTCTGCCCAACATCAGTGACTGAGCTCCCGAGTCCAACAAGACCCGCAGTGGCCGGTACCTTTTGCCTGCCGGTCCACTCAAAGAGAAAATGTCATCCTGGTTGTCTAACAAGACAACTCCAGGTTTCACCATGATGCGCTGAAAGGCTGGCTTAGCTGGCAGCTCTGTCAACCTGACAGCTGCAGCTTGTCATGGCGCAGCCGTGGCAGTCTTGACCCTCAAATCCGAGGATCCCTCTGCCACTACACCTATCACTAACTCCGCAGAAGATGAAATGACATCCCCACTCTCGCAGAGTGTTGCTGCTAGTCTAAACACTGCAACTGGTCTTACCCCATACGTCGCGATCATGGTTGCCGAGAATAGTGGGGCCTGACACACAGAGGTGGTTGCCCCCAACAACACACAGGCTGCACTAGCCTTGGTAGCAGGTGTCAGTGCTGCACGTGTAGCTCTCCCCAACGGCACAATAACGGCCTCTGTATCTGTCGGGCGATGTCATCGACACTGTCTCTCTCCCAAGATGAATGATTGAGGCAACCTAGCCTGACGGCTTGCCTCCCCACGCTGTGGATCTAACTCCACCTCTGCACCTCGTGGCTCAGGAACTCGTGCTGCTCCTCGAGTGACGGCTGCAGCAGAATCCACCTGTATAAGTGGCCATTCAAGTGCTGCCCCGCACATAAATCCCATGCCTCCCATGTCTCCTCCGTCAGGATGACGCTGCTGAGGAGGAACAGGAGGTGGACCCTCAGGTCTTGGAGCTGGTACCACCCGAGCCGTGGCCATGGCAGCAAGCCGTTGCTCTAGCTGCTGAAGCCGGTTAGCCAAGCCTTGGTCAATGCCCTGACCTCCACGTCCTTGGCCATACTGTGCTTGCCCTCGTCCTGCACCTTGTGCCTGACCACCTCGTCCTCTCTGAGGTGCTCCACTTTGCCCTCGGCCACCATTGTTCCATTGGAACTAGCCTCGCCGCAACTCAGGGTGCAAGTCATAACATTGGGCATCGTCATGCCCATACTTGCCACAATGCCCACACTGCAACTATGCAGGCTGTGCTTGTGCCGGCCTTTTGCCACTCTCTGGGCAATCTTTCTTGACATGAGGTCCTCCACATGTCCAACATATCACCCCTGGTTGCTGTTGGGTTGCAAAAGAAGCTACTGGCCTCTGCACTTGAGGTCCCCTGTAAGCTCCATGGAATTTGGGTTGGGCAACCTTGCCCCCCTGACCACGCTGTTGGGCAGTCCCTTGTACCTGTTGGCTGGCAGCTGCGCCTCGTACAGGCATGTCCTTGCCAAATCCAATGGTAACAACTCGCTCCTCCACCATGTTGAGCTCAATCCGCTCAGCCAGCAAAAACACATCTGCTAATGTGGGTTGGGCCGCTTGTAACAGGGTTGCATCCCGCACCCTTCTCCTGAGCTCCTTGTCCAAAATTCCATACCAGAACTGGACAACATGAGCTTCAGTAACCCCTTGGGTCACACTTATCAAGCGCCTCATACGAGTGTAGGCCTCTCGCAAGCTCTCACTGGATTTGCGCTAGAAGTCTTGCAAACTTCGCAGCTTCTCTGTCCGTACGCCTTGGTAGTTCGTCCGCAACTCCTGGAAGAACTCCACCACCGGGTTGAATCTAGGCACATGTGTTGTAGTCGTGGCAGGAGGAGTAGTAGCACCTTTTGAACTGGTACCACCTGCAGAAGTACCGACACTACTTGTTCCACTACTAGTGCTGGCAGTGGGAGATATTGGTGCTGATGCAACTACTGGTCGCGTCATGCCTCGAGTAATGGAGACGTAGTCAGGTGACCAATACATCCTCCACTCCTCAATCTCTGCTTCATGTCCTCGCCTGAACTCGTGGTAATCGTCCATAGGCGGGCCTTCCAAATGCTGGAACAGTCCCTTCCACGCCATGAATGGGGTGAACAGCTGTGGATTGCGCATCTGCTGCAAATCACACCAGCTGTCAAACTCCTGGATAACGTCATCCAGCTCGATTGTGCCCACAGCTCCAGAGTACCTACGAGGCCCCTGGTAGCTCCATACATCTCCTCCATGGCGTCCCACAACTATGGCGAAGGAAACTGCACACCTGTTGATGAAGCCTCCGAGTCTGTGTCAGACTCTGCACTAGTTGAGGGTGGAGGTGAAGATGGTCTGAACCGAATACCTCGTCTTGTGAACCCACTTTCACTGCTACTGCCTGTAACCGTACTCCCCTCAAAACCCTTGGGTAACTCCGTGATGACACTCACAACCCGCACCTCTCTCACGTGATCCTATAAGGCTCTAGTACTAATTCTAATAGTGACACAGGTGAGCACTTGTTGCGGATTAAGGGTCATATCCCAGTGGCTAAGGGCACCTGCACCTGCATCCACCGCAAGAACTCCTATGGTTGGCTGGTCATCAACCCAGTCTCACCATAGAAGAAACACTGGTGGTCTTGTTGGTCATCACTCTAGCCTCACCACCAACAGCATACTCTAGGATTGACCGGTGATCAAATCCGGCCTAATCCCTATGAAAGCAAGCGCCCACACAAAACCAACATGGCGCACAGTCAAGCATGCAGGTGTTGGGGGGGATCCAAACACAAGAAATCAAAACATCAACACCCCCACACCAAAATCCATCTGCAGTGCTGATCCTGCAGAATATCCCAGCCCAAAAACCCCGGACTGACTAGCCTCTACCAAGAGAGGCTTTGGCAACTACAAGTACAAAGTAATGAAAATAGTAAAGAGAAGGAGGGGAAGAATAGAGGCCCGACCAAGCAAGATCTAATCCTGATCTATGCTATCAACTGCTAGACTTCTCTCAAAGTGCCTCGCTCTGCATGATAGTAAGGTGTAGGAGGTATATCTATGTCCAGAAACCTGCCACTAACCTTATCCCAAGCTACAGTAGCTCGCTCTAACCAACCCTCCTCCTCTCTCTGCCAGGTAGAGACAAAGCAATACTCCCCTATCTCCCGCTCACTGAATACTAAAAAAAATAAACGTAGGGTCTGACAGTCTCTCAACTCGAAAGCTTTGAGACGGTTGCGGGTGTCCTCGTTGCGAATGACTGCATTTCCTTCAAGCAGAACAAACTTTTCATTGCTAATGAACCCCCGCTCGTGGTTGCCTTGTGCAGAGCGTGTCCGGCTGCAACCATGTCTGATTGCACAAACTTGTGTAGCTCCTGCTCCTCTGCTCCAGTACACTACGGCCTTGTGGCTGAACACCTTGGTGACTGACTTACTGACCAAGGCAGTGGATTGGAAGTGTGCATGTGAACGGTTTCCGAAGTCTGATGGAGGTGGTGATGATAAAGAGAATCACATAATTCAGGGGGAACATGAGAGCAAGCCTGTGGTGGTGCGTCTGTAACCACAAATGAATCCTGGGAATTATAGGCCGTTGCCAGGGAGTATGTGAGAACTACATGAACATGTTCGGAACCCGTAGATAACCTGGGAACAGCTTTTAATGGCGAGAACGTTTTGGTGTCAAAAAAAAAAAAAAAAAAACCCTTTTGATCTAATTTAAATGATTTAGAGCCTAATTGGTCATATCTTTGTCAAATGGACGCCGTTTGACTTAGTTTTTGGGGGGATAGTTATAGAAAGAGGAAATCTACCTATCTAGTTTTTAGGACTCTGCTAAAAATCTATGGAAATTTTTGAGTGTGAGTGAGAGTGTGAGGGTGCTATGAAAGATCCACAATTCTGTTTCTAGAACCTGTTGTGGTCTACATGAGAGACAAATCTGTGGATGTCCTCCTTGTATGGCTGGGGGAAATGAGGACATAATTGAAGGGCATGTCTCTTCTCTTAGCCTGTGCACACAAGGGGACAAGATTTATGTTTCTCAAGGAACTCAGATTGATTGGAGTGGAGAGCAGTTGGACAAGTTGATTGCATACTGGGAGTCAGGCATTAGCAATAGACAACAAACTGTTGTAGTTGGTGTTGAGGGCCTCAATATTGCTTTGGACAGTCAGAACTCTGTTGGAGCAAGCAGTTCTGCAGCTGTAGGTGAAATACCAAAGTGGGTAGAAGCTAGGCTTGGAACACAGCCAATACAATTCAGCACTGGTTTGCACAACTCGCAGTTGTCTCCGCCACTCTGCCCCCTTAGAATCCCACTAGGAAGTAGTGATATTGGGTCTAAGTTGGGAAGCAAGTTCACATGTGTATTGCACCAGCGCCGGGAGACTGCCCAC
The DNA here is from genome assembly GCA_030704615.1 of Takakia lepidozioides. Taxonomy (NCBI): domain Eukaryota; kingdom Viridiplantae; phylum Streptophyta; class Takakiopsida; order Takakiales; family Takakiaceae; genus Takakia; species Takakia lepidozioides. The sequence goes on from CM060731.1 coordinate 51,698,983, forward strand.
CTTCACAGCAGACTGTATGCCCTTACGCCATGCCTGCCACCACCCTTGCCTACTGGAGCACACCCCTTTGGAAGACAGCTTTGTTTGCACTCAAGAGCGTCATCTATGTCCGGGTAAACGGTTCTTAGACCCCATCAGTCTCAAGAGCTATGTCGTGAAGAATAGCAGAAATAGCTGCATGGACACGTCTCCATCTAGCTGCAGCTGCCAGGTTGACAGATCACATGAACAAAAATGCCAGAGCCTACACAATGAAGAAAGTTGAACAAAGTCCGCACTGGAACTCTACTGTTGATGATGCACTTGACATCTTTCTAACTAAAAATTACCTGAACACATATAATCACTTCTCTGTCTCCAACCAGCTTGTCATAAACATAATCTACAAACCACCATAATTTTCTTCTCTCACTTTCAAAACAAAAACCACAAGTGCTAAAACTAAACTCACCTCTGGCACTCACAGATGCAAGCTCATTTCTCTCGAGTGATTGAAAACTAGATTCACACTGTTGACACAGAAACACTCAATACAACACAATCACTCATTAAAACTACGAGTCGAGCCAGGGGCACCCCAAGCTATGGGGAATTCACCCCACAACATCCTATTCTCCCTTCATAAGCACACTTAGATTCTAAGCAGTGAAGGAGCTCGGTCGTGCAGGCTCAACTCGAGAGAGATGAGCCGCACGACTGACGCTCTCGTGAAGATAAGATGGTTCAGGTGTCAAACTAAACTTGACACCTGACTTAACACTTGAGCTCCTTGAAAATCTGTCACAACCACCCCCCCAATCACTGAGTTCAGGCATTCTAGGATCCAACACTGAAACAAAATACTAAAACACTGAAACAGAAATAAAAAGTACAACAACACCAGTTTACCTACTGACTATGACTGAGTATCGCTTCTTTCACAATCCTTTCATGAAAACCATCAAACCGTTTTTCTTGGGAACCCTCGAATTTTTTCGTGTATTTGGACTTCGGAATGCTGGAATTCTGCACCTCTAGTATCATATCATCTTCAGTACCTCATATACTAAAAATTATTAAAAACTTATACTAGTGTAAAAAATAGAAGCATCTACAAACTTAGAATGTTTGGCATGGTTTGGTTCAATGCTGAAACCTTCACTTCTAGCAGCAGGAGCAACACCCTTTTCAAATACACTGGACTTCACAAATGCTAGAAATCTGCACTAGTACAAATTCATTTTTAGTATACAAAAGATTACTAGGAAGATTATTAAAAACTTGTACTAGTCTACAAAATAGAAGCCTCTACAAACTTACAATATCTGGCATGGTTGGATCAATGTTGAAACCTTCACTTCTAGCGGTAGGAGCTACAACCTTCTCAAATACACTGGACTTCACAATGTTGGAAATCTACACAAGTACAAACTCATCTTTAGCACCTCATAATACGAAAGATTACTAGGAAGATATTAAAAACTTATACTAGTCTACAAAATAGAAGCCTCTGCAAACTTACAATGTCTAGCATGGTTGGATCAATGCTGAAACCTTCACTTCCAGCGGCATGAGCAACATCCTTCTCAAGTACACTGGACTTCACAATGTTGGAAATCTACACAAGTACAAATTCACCTTTAGCGCCTCATAATACGAAATTTCCCTTCAACAAAAAAAAAAATACGAAAGATTACAAAGAAGATTATTAAAAACTTATACTAGTCTACAAAACAGAATCCTCTACAAACTTACAAGGTCTGGCATGGTTGGTACAATGTTGAAATCTTTACTTCCAGCGGCAGGAGCAACACCCTTCTCAAATACACTGGACTTCACGATGCTGGAAATCTGCACACATACAAAATCATCTTTAGCGCCTCATAATACTAAAGATGATTAAGAACTTATTGCTTGTGGCACAAATTGGTAAAACTGGATAAAACTTCTGTCCAATTTCAAGCCAATTAAGTTTCTAATTCGTACACATGTGGAATGGCGGAGGAGCTAAACCTAAGATTTGTGAAAAATAGCACTTCAGGTATGGTCTATTTGTTCCCCAACCTGTTCTTGCTTACCTTCTGGCTCAGGATGTGGTAGAAACTTATACAAACTTGGTTAAAGATTCATCTTAAATATTCTGCATCCATGCAGTAGAACTGGTTGAAGTGGTCTTATGGTTTCAATACCTGTGCATTAGTGGTGGTTTTGAGCATCTGTACCAACCATGCACATTTGTGTCTTGTTGCTTTGCTATATGAATGTCTAGATCTTCAAGTTCTGTTGTTGGACCTGATTCGATCATATATGTTTCTCCATCTCCTACTATCAATGTTCCAGATAGTTCCTCTTTAAAAGTGAAGGAGATTGACTCAGATGTAGAGGATGACACCGAGCTTGTAGAGCATTGCGATGACCGTTGGCCTATGTGTGCAGAATTGAAATCTAAAACCAAGTGCATTCCTATGTATCCAAGCGTCTCCTATGTCGAGGCCTATCTAAGCCCAACTGCAATCTTATATATATCCAAGTATATCTCCCATGTAGAGGCCAAATGTCCACTGTCATCTAACCCCAAGTGCAATCTCTTATGTATCCAAGAACGTCTCCCACGTCAAGGCCCAGTTTTTTTTTTTAATGAATTTATTGAGTAGTAATATATCCAATAATTATTGATATATCTCTTGTTGAGGCTCCAATCATTGTGTAGGCCATTTTGTTATTTTTCACGAATTTCCAGTGACCAAAATTCCAAATCTCCCACATGAAGGGCCAGTCATTGCTCCAGGAAAGCCCACTTTGCTATATTCACGAATTTCCAGCGACCGAAAATACTTAAATTCCATATCTCCCACACCGCAGGTCCCAAAACCATGATTCCAAGTGGGTGCACCCCTCCTCATGGAGGGCTTTCCAAGGGCACCAAGCGCGGGGAGTGGGCCCGCAGTTTGGGAGATCTCAACTATGCTACAAAACAAAACAAACCTAAAATTGGCTCTCTTGCTTTGGCAAACGATAAGAGGAAGGTGAGAGTAAGGGGCATGACTCAGCACAGTCGGACCACTCGGAGCCTTGACACGGTGTAAGGTCCTCTTACCACATTTTTTCCATTAACTAAACATGTTGCAAAGTCTCTCTGCAAGAGAGCCAACAAACAAACAACCTGGCTCCATATAAGATTGATTGTCATACTCTCCCTCATGGCACACCGTAAGATGTGAGTGGATTTGCGTCATGTGGTTGCAAAGGGCAAATTACTGATTCCTCCACTACGAAGCTTACATACCTGCCGTCCGTATGATTATTGAGTTTTTTCTTGAGGGAAACAATATAACCCTTCGAAGGTATTGAGAAGTTAGGGTTGTGCGGTGCTGGGCGATGGCCATGGCTTCATCGGCGCTCCCTTCTGCTGGATCGCTCTCCCTGCAATCCGCATTCCAATCCCTACGTGTTGAGGAATTTTTCCCCCGCCATCTCCAGCTTTTTGTCAGCGGTGGGGGATTGTTTGGTAAGCAGCAGTTGGCGTTGAAAGCTGTGAGTTTTCGAGCTATGTCAGCTGCAGCTGGTGTATCCCCCGGAGCTGCAACTGCTACCTCAGTATCAGCGGATGTCTCACTGACAGGACCCAAGCAAGCCCTACTGTCCCTGTCAGACAAGCAGGATGTGGATGTTCTTGCACAAGGCCTTACTGATCTGGGCTTCAAGCTGGTGTCAACGGGTGGCACTGCATCAGCATTGGAGGACGCAGGGTTTGCTGTCACGCGAGTTGAAGAACTGACATCCTTCCCAGAGATGTTGGATGGGCGAGTCAAGACCTTGCACCCAGCAGTGCATGGAGGCATACTTGCAAGACGAGATCTGCAACCCCACATGGATGCACTCCAGCAACATGGAATTGGGGCAATTGACGTGGTGGTAGTGAATCTCTACCCTTTCTACAGCACAGTTACGACTCGAGAAGGAGCATCTTTCGACCATGCGTTGGAAAACATTGACATTGGAGGTCCTGCAATGATTAGGGCTGCTGCAAAGAATCACAGGGATGTGTTCGTGGTAGTGGACCCAGCCGATTATGCAGCATTGTTAACAAACCTGCAGGGTAAGGGTGACACTGAAAGTTTTCGAAGGAAGCTCGCATGGAAGGCCTTTCAGCATGTGGCTTCCTATGACTCAGCTGTTGCTGAGTGGTTTTGGGAGCAAACTAGTAGCAAAGATTCAACAGGCAAACAGGAGTTTCCTCCGAGCTTGACGGTGCCTCTCATTTTAAAGTCATGCTTAAGGTATGGTGAGAACCCACACCAACGAGCAGCCTTCTATGAGGATAGGTCACTGGCTGGAGTTGGCGGAGGAGGCATTGCCACAGCTGTGCAGCACCATGGCAAGGAAATGTCATATAACAATTATCTGGACGCTGATGCTGCTTGGAACTGCGTATGTGAGTTCCGTAATCCCACGTGTGTGGTGGTGAAGCACACCAACCCTTGTGGGGTCGCCTCCATTGGGCCAAACACTGATATCCTGGAAGCCTACCGCCTTGCAGTCAGGGCTGATCCTGTCAGTGCGTTTGGGGGCATTGTCGCCTTCAATGTGGAGGTGGACGAGACCCTTGCCCGTGAGATACGGGAATTTCGTAGCCCAACAGACGGTGAGACCCGCATGTTCTATGAGATTGTTATTGCCCCCAAGTACACAGAAAAGGGGCTTGAGTTGCTCAAGGGAAAATCCAAGACATTGCGCATTTTGGAAGCCCAAGAAAGCACAAGAGGGAGGTGCTCACTGCGGCAGGTTGGTGGCGGATGGTTGCTACAGGAGGCTGATGATCTCACTCCAGATGATCTCGGTTTTGAGGTAGTTAGCATGGGGGTCCCTTCTCTGGAGCAAGTGGATGATGCACGGTTTGCATGGCTGTGTGTCAAGCACGTGAAAAGCAATGCAATTGTTGTGGCCAAGGATAACAGAATGCTGGGGATGGGGAGCGGTCAACCTAACCGAGTGAAGAGTTTGCAAATAGCACTTGAAAAGGCGGGTGAGGCAGCCAAGGGTGCTGCTCTTGCTAGTGATGCTTTCTTTCCATTTGCCTGGAATGATGCTGTTGAGGAGGCCTGCAAGGCCGGGGTGAAGGTGATAGCACAACCAGGAGGCAGCATGCGGGATCAGGATGCTATTGATTGCTGCAATAAGTATGGCGTTGCTATGCTCCTCACTGGCGTTCGTCATTTCCGACATTGACCCATTCCTAACTCATGCACCTAGTCTTCTCTTTATTCTAAAGAGGAGTCCATAAACTAGTGAATACCTGTTATGTTTGGGTGTTTTTTCCGGTGAAGGTATATTAGGATCTTCTCCCATTTTGGCACTGATGCGTGGTCTCCTCTTGAGGGAGGAGCCAATAAACAAGCCTCAAACGGCAATAGGCTCTCTTGCTTTGGCAATGTGACACTAAAAGTAAAGGGGCATAACTCAGCACAACACACCACTCCGAGCCTTGACACCACTGGGAGCCTTGAAACAATGTAAGGTTTTGACCACATTTTCTCCCTCGACTTCAACATGATTTTTTCTTCTTGAAAGAAAAAGGGAAACACATGGGAGCGACCACATGATGCATACTACTATGTTTCCCTTCCTTTACAACTACGAAAACAAGCCTAAAACGGCGATGGGCTCTCTTGCTTTGGCTAAACATAAGAGGAAGGTGAGAGTCAGGGGCATTACTGAGCACAACGCGCCAATAGGAGCCTTGACACGGTGTAAGGTCCTTTGACCACTCCCACATATACATATATATTCCCGCAGTTGGGATGCAAGAGCAATGAGCATTGGTGAGGCGGCATGAGTGTGGCATGCGGGGCCTGTGCGTTCTACCGTCCAAGCGCCTCAGCACCGCTCATCGCTCTGCCGCAAGCCACAGAGTGATCGAGGGTCTGAGTGAGATTCTGGTGTGGCCCACCGGCCCAGTTGCACAGCTTTCTCACACGCACCGAACGTTATCACCAACAATCGGTCGGTAGGTATTCTACGCAGCGTGCAGGCATCGCAGCTCCGCATCGCCCTCGCTTCCTCCCGAGCAGGTAACGGGTAGGATGCATGTAGTAAGCATGCATGTGCATTGAATCTACAGTGTACATGAATGTTTGTGAGAGGTGCTAGGAGCCAGGGATTGGGCATCCGCTGGGAGGCTACCAACGTGTGAGGCTAGAAAGTGTTGGCACCTTTACTGCAAGATGGGACTCAATACAGAATACGTATGGACCCAACTGAAATGCGGATGAGAGTCCCTGGCCTGAGACTCAGACAGTCAAGCACTTAGTGCGAGATTGAATTAAAATCCCGTGCATAATTGGTCGTCTAGGGTGTGATTGATCAAAGTAAGTGCTGTGTGGCAGTGGATGAATCCCGGTGCTGGTGGACTCGGCACTACCCACTTATTACTATCTGGGGAGTGGAGAGGAAGGAAGGAAGGGAAGGGAAGGGAAGTGATAAGAAGAGACATTGTTTTTGTGGACTTGGATTTTACAAGCCAGCCTGCCTGGAGGCTGGCGGCAGTGGAGCCCGACAATCTGTTTGTGGTTCTTCTGGTTATAGTGCGGTGAGAGTGAGAGATTGCAGGTGGGTGGGTGATGGAGAGAGCAAGGCAGATGGCGGTGAGGCGTCTGCTGCAGCATGCGCTGCGGAGGCCAGCCTCGGCAGCCCTGTTCCATTCCAGGACGTATCCGAGTACCTCACAGGCTGCCCCACTAGCTGCTCTCCAGGATTTCGGTGCTTCTGTTTTCGGGACAAGGAGGACATGGAGTGCAGTTTCCGAATTGCCTGCAGCAGTTCGTGGCATTTCGGTGGAGTCACTCAAGCCCAGTGACACTTTCCAAAGGCGCCATAACAGCCCAACACCAGCTGAGCAGAGCGTGATGGCAGAGACTTGTGGGTTCTCGAGCCTTGATGAGCTGATTGATGCTACTGTGCCAAAGGCGATTCGCAGGTCGGGTATGGAGCTTGGAAAATACAGCGAGGGGTTGACTGAGAGTCAGTTGCTGGTACATTTCAAGGCTCTGGCATCCAAGAACAAGGTACTGAAGTCGTACATCGGTATGGGCTATTACGACACGCATGTTCCTCCCGTCATTCTTAGAAACATTATGGAAAATCCCGGGTGGTACACTCAGTACACTCCTTACCAGGCAGAAATTGCTCAAGGACGGCTTGAGTCTCTTCTCAACTTCCAAACGATGATTACAGACCTCACATCGATGCCAATGTCGAATGCCTCCCTTCTTGATGAAGCCACTGCTGCTGCGGAGGCGATGACCATGTGTAGTAATATTGCCCGTGGCAGGAAGAGGACATTCTTGGTGGCTGACAATTGTCATCCTCAAACAATCGATGTGTGTAAGACTCGTGCAGACGGGCTTGGAATGAATGTCGTTGTTTCTAACTACAAGAAGTTCGATTATAGTCGCAAGGATGTCTGTGGAGTTCTGGTGCAGTACCCTGCCACAGATGGTCAAGTGATTGATTATTCTGATTTCATTAAGATGGCGCATTCTCAAGGTGTGAAAGTGGTAATGGCCACTGATTTACTGGCTCTCACTGTTTTAAAACCACCCGGAGAGCTTGGAGCAGACATGGTAGTCGGATCTGCCCAGCGATTTGGAGTGCCAATGGGTTTTGGAGGGCCGCATGCCGCATTCCTCGCAACATCCCAGGAATACAAGCGGCTAATGCCGGGCCGCATCATAGGTGTGAGTGTGGATGCAACTGGAAAGCCTGCTTTGCGGATGGCCATGCAGACCCGTGAGCAACACATTCGTCGCGATAAGGCAACCAGTAATATTTGCACTGCACAGGTTGACAATTCTTCCTGGTGTCATGACTGTCTTTTGGTCGAAGTAATCGTTCTGTGGAGACTATCCATTTGGGCGAAATCACTTTCCATATCTTGCTAATTTTCAGGATGTGATGTTAGCCAGGATTTAGTACTGGCCAAGTGTATGTACCGTAAACTTTGCTTGTGCTGAGAAATGGTCTTAGGCCTTTGTTGATGGTAAGAGGGCTCACCTGTTGGGTTTCAGGCTTTGCTGGCAAACATGGCAGCAATGTATGCAGTCTATCATGGCCCAGCAGGACTGAAGATCATAGCGGATCGTGTACATGGGCTGGCAGCAGTATTTTCAGCTGGCGTGGCAAAGCTGGGCATCACTGTTGGTTCATCACCATTCTTTGACACTGTGAAGATAACAGTGGGCGAAGGAGAAGCAGAGAAGTACTCGAAGGCAGCAAGTGAGAAGGGATCTAATGTGCGAGTGCTAGATCAGAATACAGTGAGTGCCCCTTACTTCTTGTATAAACCATATGTAAGCTCGAGGGACATAAAGATCTGTGCGCATGGATCTTGAAAACACTTTGGGTTTAGATGTTTTGCTTTGTGAATGGTGATGTCGAGTGCTTGTGTGCCTTTCACTTCGCAGAAAGTCTCTATGTTTTCACCTAGCCCCTCTTCATGTGTATTATTTTCTTTCAAAATGGATGAGATCCTCTGTGTTTGAACTACAGCAGAATGGATGCCACATACACTGTGGGACAACAATTAGAGATAGACTCAATGGAGTTCTTGTTAATTGTATGACTCTCATAGGTGCAAAGACTGTAGGACCTGTACAGGCACACTCTGTCAGGACTCCTTAGGTGGCATGTGACACCTTAGGTGTCATGATGAAGTATAAGAGTTTCCTCAGCTCTCATTTTTATCATGATGGTATATATATGTGAGCCACTGACATTAATTTTTCATGTCATGCAGATCACTGTTTCTTTTGATGAGACGACAACTCTGGCAGATGTAGATAAGCTGTTTCAGATATTTGCAGGAAGCAAGACAGTAAGTGAAACTTAAATCGCATGTTTGGAAGTTTGGTTCTATTTCTTGGTGTTTGCTGCATCTGGCTGTACATAATGTGGCAGTACGTGGACTTGTTTGTTTGACAAAGGCATATAATATGGTGAAATGACTTCCGGTAAAATTTCAGGTTGACTTCACTGCCGAGCACCTTGCCTCAGAGGTTCAGCCTTCCATTCCAAGCACTCTGGAGCGTGACACTCCCTACCTCACTCATCCAGTCTTTAATATGTGAGTAGTGCTGCTGCCTTTTGATTGCTGGGTGCACCTATCTATGGTAGGAGGAGGGTGGGCCTGACATGGAATGTATAGTCAAGATGGTTGGGAGTGGGTGCATGTTGTGAGAGGTTCAGCCCAAGCATGTACATTTCTAAGAATACCTTCTTAAATATCAGGTATCACTCAGAGCATGAGCTGCTGCGCTATCTCCACAGACTGCAAGCAAGGGATCTTTCTTTGTGCCACAGCATGATTCCGTTGGGCTCTTGCACCATGAAACTCAATGCTACCACAGAAATGATACCAGTCACATGGCCAGAACTTGCAAATCTTCATCCATTTGCACCAGTGGACCAGACTCTTGGTTACCAGGTTCACATCTGCAGATACTTATGGTGCTGTAGACATCATGTCTTCCTCAAATTTCTTGTTGTGACAGAATAATGATAGGCATGATTTACATTTAGTGATGTCTGTTTATGGTAAATGTTCTGTCAGTGCCCATTTACCCCTTTTTCTCCTTACGTGGCAGGAAATGTTTCAAGAATTAGGCGAGCTGCTATGTGAGATCACTGGCTTTGACTCAATGTCGCTACAGCCCAATGCTGGTGCTGCTGGGGAATACGCAGGGCTTATGGTTATTCGGGCTTACCACCAGGTAGGCACACACCTTTCTTGCATGTTGGAAGTTGACAGTGATCTTTGACGTTTCTTTTTGAAGGAAGCCAAATGGCGTCCGTAATGTATGCTTTGACACTGGACGTGATTGACATACATACCTTGCGACAGGCACGAGGCGACAATCATCGCAATGTCTGTATCATCCCAGTGTCTGCCCATGGTACCAATCCTGCCAGTGCCGCAATGTGTGGTATGAAGATTGTGACAATTGGTACTGATGAGCAAGGAAATGTCAACATTAGCGAGCTGAAACAAGCAGCCGAAACGCACAAAGACAATCTAGCTGCTCTTATGGTAAGTTGCTCCTGCTATGAGGTACATATATTGTTGGATAATTCATAATCTAGGTGCAAGAAACTGCATGTACACACACACGGTTGCATAGTTGCATGTACACATCCTGTAAGACAAAATTACACTAGTAGCTAGTGTTTTTTTAGGATACTGTGGACCCCTTGTCGCTATGTTAGTTGGCCAGACACAGTCCATACTTGGAAGAGGGCACAACGACCTATTGGTGTATGTACATGAAGTGCTTGATGGGGAATCTAGGTTTAATTTTCCTTGCCTTGTTCACTACGTTTACAGGTGACATATCCTTCGACACATGGTGTGTATGAGGATGGTATCGATGAAATTTGCAACATCATACATGAGAATGGGGGCCAAGTCTATATGGATGGTGCGAATATGAATGCACAGGTGAGGAAAGTTGTGCAGCGTGCTTTCAGAAGGCTGGGTTCCCTTGTCTGTGAACCTAACTGAGTTTGTCAAGCTGTGATTGACTAAATGTAGGGGCATATATTCTTGGAAACCTGGAAATATTGTTGCCAATTGAAAGAAATCTATCCACCAAACGTAAGGGAGGCAAAAGAGTTGTCTAACATGTGAACCAGAAACAAGCTGGAGCACACCCGCATGGGGCGGGTTTATCATTTACCCAGATTTACCCAACTGGATATCAATCTGGGTATCTGGATTTTGACCTGGCGGGTATAAACGAGTTCAGAGTTTGAAAGTAATATTAATTAAAAATTTAACTATAATATATATATATAACTACTTACATACGTTTTAACCCTTTAAAGAAAAACTACATTATAACAAATATATAAATAGTTTAATTTCTTAAAGCCCATATCTGGAATTGTTCGACTGGTATTATTAATATTCTTCTTTATTTTTATTATATTCTCTATTATTGATACCTAGTGTATCTATACCGTGCAGTTAAAAACCATGGTAGAACTTACAATATTGATAACCCGGAAAACATCAATGTGTTCAGTTTACCTGGATCCGGATAACTTTTAGTGGCTCCGGTGTGGGTAAATGAATTCATCATTTTATTCATCTGGATCTAGCGGGTACAAAAACAAATTGGTAACCTGCCCAACAATTGAGCATACTCTGTAGAGTTCCCGTTTGTGTGTGCATCTAACATGAAAAAGTAGGGATCTGTAACTAAATACCAAGACAGTGATTCTTGAATCCTAGAAAAAAATCCTTTGGAGACTGAGTAAAAAAGTAAGCTAATGATTGCAAGGTGACGTAGTTGCCAGGTGTTGTCACCTTTCAGCAGGACCACGTGACTAGTGCATTTATCATCTTGAAAGCTTACTCAAGTGCAGCTCTGCTACAGTGATCCTCAATCTGTATTAATATCAACTGAGCCAGAATGATACCCTTTGAAGTTCCGACTCTGCTACACCGTAGTAGGAGCTAATCTGGTATCATGCACAACAGGTTGGTTTGACAAGTCCCGGGCACATCGGAGCGGATGTGTGTCATCTGAATCTGCACAAGACGTTTTGCATCCCGCATGGAGGAGGTGGTCCTGGCATGGGTCCTATTGGAGTGAAGAAGCACTTGGCTCCATTCTTGCCATCCCATCCTGTGGTGTGTCCTCTCGCCCCGTCTTCTGTCTTCACAGCATGAACTTCTGACATATGGATATTGTATTGGCTTGGCACTTAGAAGTCACTTTGAGAACAACTTACTGCATGAGTCCAGGCCATATTTGACATCAAATTATCAGTCACGAGCAACTTGGGAGCATATACTTTGTGGGCTTGCTCTGACTGGTTAGATCTACCTTTCCAGGTACCGACAGGAGGAATACCCCTACCAGAGAATGCTCAGCCTCTTGGAACAATATCAGCAGCTCCTTGGGGCTCAGCGCTAATATTGCCGATTTCTTACTCATACATCACAATGATGGGCTCCAAGGGTTTGACTGATGCATCCAAGATCGCTATTCTCAATGCCAACTACATGGCCAAGCGCCTGGAGGTCAGTCATTTGTGCAATATGCATGTTTTGGCAACCTGCTAAGTGTAATTCTTCTATCTCAGGAAAATGCCGATGACAGCAAATAATGTAGCAAGCCAATAACTGCAGATACTTAACTCCATTGAGATTTCTGGGCCTGTTGCAGGACTATTACCCTATACTTTTCCGCGGTGTGAATGGAACATGTGCACATGAGTTCATCATTGATCTTCGAGGATTCAAGGTGCCAAATGACACATGTGCTGGTTTGCATGCTATTGTCCTTCAAAGTTTGTCCAGGTTTTCACGATTAGTCACTATGATCAACAGAGATTACAATCTTGGATTGGGGTTCAGTTAAGGAGTTGCATATGAGCTTCTGTCAGTTTTTCATCTGCAGGATAGAGCTGGTATAGAGGCAGAGGATGTGGCAAAGCGACTCATGGACTATGGTTATCATGCTCCAACAATGTCCTGGCCAGTACCTGGCACACTCATGATTGAGCCCACTGAAAGTGAGAGCAAGGTGCGGAATCTCTTCTGCGCTCGAAGACTTTAATAACAGTCAAGAACTTCCTCAAGCTGATATGCATTCCCCTTACATGTTCATCTACCTGAGATCCTAGCATTACTATTGTCTGTCTACAATCAGAGCCAGAAGTTTGAATTATGTTTTAAGCAAGTGAAAAGTGTCTAGTCATAATTTGCATTTCATTGTTGGCGGTCTCTGATTGCTTTCGACTTTTCAAATATACATCTTTTTAATCCATCCCATAGTCGCTTACCCTTATGATGTTTCTTCTGAAGAGTATGTGGCAGCTGATGGTATTTTCTGTGCTACATTCTCTAATATCCCACTCTCTATTTGCTGCAATACATATCTGATTTTTCTAAAACAGTCGCTTATACCCACATTTGGCCCCTTGTCGTGGAGCCAGGCAGAGTTGGACCGCTTCTGCAACGCGTTGATTGCCATAAGGGAAGAAATTCAATCCATTGAAGATGGAACAGCAAGCCCTCTAGAGAATGTTCTCAAGGTACTAGACTCATTGTGGAAACCTGTTGGGTGCTCTTCTTGAATTTAACACTACTGAGTTTCCATTGTCTTGAGCTTCATAAGGTCTGATGATGGTGCATGGTAGATGGAGGTTGTGCTTGTTTGCTGCCTTACATTGTTGAGGTATGTCCTCTTTTAATATCCTATGTCTATGCTGCTTGGGCTTTGTGGGATTAGGGGGCCCCGCATCCTGCATCGGTTGTGTTGGCAGACGATTGGAATAAACCTTATTCCAGGGAGGTTGCAGCGTTTCCAGCACCCTGGGTTCGCGCATCAAAATTCTGGCCGACTACAGGTAGGTTGTGTTCTCATGATTGGTTGATGCCTGTGAGTTCTCTGCATTGGCTATTGGTGAAGCTGTGAACAATCCTCAAATCTGGTATGGGAAAGTCGTTTGCTCACTGGAGTGCTGGGTGTTGGTGGTGGTGATGTAGGGCGGATTGACAATGTGTTTGGAGACCGCAATCTTGTATGTACCAACCCATCAGCAGACATTATTGATGAGAAATTGGCAGCTGCTGCCTAATCTGACACAAGAGCTCCGGGAGTCTGTGTATGATTTTAATCGTAGGGTCAGCAGACTCCCGAAGTGCTTTTGCACGTGTACCTTATTAGATTTATTCCCAGCACATTAATAGGATCCTACAATTTCATAACTTGACATGGGCTACTAGCTCTTGAGCAGTGATGAAGAACTGTTCTTGTATGTATCCAACTCAGAAAAGAAATGTTTGCAAGGTAATTTCAAGACCACAATTGATTATTTGTCATACAAACATTGGCGACGACATTGAGGGGTATCATCCTTTTTCAGAGCAAAATGTGTCCTTGTCCAGGAAAACAAAAGAATGCAGAGTAATTGTCAAACAGACTGAATTTGTATCACGGGCAGTTTCCCGCATCAGATACAGTCCTAGCTTGTTGATTGTGAATGCATCAGCCAAGAAGCGGTGCTGGAGGGAGATCTTGTGCCAACCAGCGTCACGTCTCAATTTCTCTCTGGTCCGTTAAATGACCCACTGCTTTTGTGCACAAAACGCCTGGCCCATGCACCACTTCATGCATTCATCTGCAGGTGGATCTGGTGTGGTGAGGTAGTGGGGATTGGCTCATCTCATATTCTTAGACAAGGAAAGGGATCATTGGCTTATAGGAAGTCTTTCCGAAAGCCATGAGAGATGTCACCTGCATTTCCTATTACTGTTGTCTCGGTTGGCAGTAGGGTGGTGCACCTGATCTATGCACCAAGCATGATGTGAGAAGGTTATGGCATTCATGGGCCTGGCCTAGTGAACTTTCTCGGGCTTCAGCCGTATCAAAAGGCTATACATACACAATCGTCGAAATGGCAGCCGCGGTCCCTTCGGATGGTTTTGAATGGTCGACGGATAGCCGAGTGTTGACAGTAGTGGCAAATTATGAGAGCCCTGGATATTCATGATGCGCTACTTCTGTTGTTGTTGATGCTAAGAAGCTGGTATCCCCATGAATCTGCCCACAAACATTTTACAAAATATGGAACAACCTCCGGTATGTACTTCTGATTTATGCTGGGTTCATAAGGGCACTTGTAGTGTGGGCCAGCTGATTGGAAACAGACATCACTTGTCTGCCCCTGAGTGCAGCTGGGAGTATGGTCTTTGTTTTTCTCCATAAACCAGGGAGTAAGAGCTCCATATGCATGTGCTATCCCGCCGAAGGTGGAGCCCCCAGTTACAAAGATTGTGTCTGAGAAGCTCAACAAAATGATTTCCACGAGTGCTTGGTTATCCACCTCCAACCCGAACTGCTGTTCGTTGTCGTGGGTTAGTTGTACGAGACCCACTTTGTCTCCTGATGTGGTCGGATTTCGAAGATAGATGTTGTTCAGGTGGTCGTGTAATCCCATAAAGAGGGATGCGATAAGAACTTTGATCGTCCGTCGATGCGGCCCTGTAATAAATAGGTTTTCATGGGAGCTCCCATTGCTTACAGCTGGGAGAAATCCATTATCCAGTGAGCACTTCCATATGTTGAAGTTGACCACATCATTCAGTTCTTTGTACTGACGGTCAGGGTTGTGCAAGTACCGCACCTGGTAACCGATCTGCAAAGCAATGTGCAGGAGCTGCTATGAGAAGCATTGCCAAGAGTTTCTTCCATGGATGATGACCGCTCTTGTCGACTTTCAAGAAAACAACACTTTTCATATTCAATGATCTACGGTGTCTGCAAAAGATAATACCCTAGATAAAGATGCAATGCGAGCAAAGGATGCCCACTTGAATAACTCAACTGGTAGCAAGCTGCTAAACGTTCTTGACATGGAACAATTTCAATATGATAGAACTAGACGTGCATACCTGGCTGTCGGCATCGGCTAGATGGACTTCATGAATTGTTCTGACTCGGTCCCAAACGTGGTCCGCTGGCAGCATTGCCGAGCGCAGCATATGGGTTAACGTAAGTGAGGGATCAGGAAACAGTGCCTCAAGGACAGGCCGAAAACTTGGTATTGCAAAAAGCTTTGGCAGGAAGTGGAGACATCCGTGCATGAAGACCCACGGAATGCGCGTAAAGTATGCCTGCTCCGTTACACAGAAAAACCTGTCCATGTCATCACTGAAATACATAGCAATGCACTTATTTCAGTTTCAAAAGATTGACACTGACTGCCTCGCAGCATTTTGATAGTTACCAGCTGTATCAATCTAGCTAAGATCCAAGTCACAAATCTCTTTGGAAACTTTCTAGATTGTACCGAGTACTATGAACTTCCTTGATTAGGCTGTACCCCGAACAGCCTGACGGACTATATAACTCCCAACCCCACATCCTGCCTGCAGAAGACTGGATACCCTCGTACAGAAACTACTAGATGTTGATACTAGCATACATGTAACCTACTGCATTATGAACAAACAGTCAGCTTTTCGATTGAGTGCTTAATCAGAGCTGTTTTACCTGGGTTGACCCTGAAAGTAAAATCCTACCCCTGCGGCATGCATGGGCATTGTCAGATTGCCTGCTCTGTCTGCGCCCACATCTCTCAGAAAATCCCATGTTTGATTCCATGTTTCAGTGGAATCGATCAGATTCACAGGCAGCTTCCATGTCGAGCCATGAAAAGGCTCGCACATAACGTCTGGGATATTTGTAGAAGCTGATATGACTATCACTCTCTGCGTTAAAATGGCATACAGTAGGGAGCCTGTCACGTGAAGAATCTTGTTTCCCAAGCCAGTCCTAGAGTCAGCAAAGACGAACTTACACCCCGTGCTACTATTTCTTGAGTAAAAGTACTCTGTGAGATTTCCAGCAGCTTTGATACAGGTCCTGTGAAGGATCTCGTACTCTCGCAGGACCATCTCCCATTGGGGGTTGGTCGCAATTTCTGCTCTGCGCCGCCCATAGAAGTGACCCAATTCCAATCGACTTCTGCAGGGATTTTCCCGATTCCACTGTTCTCGTTCAGCTTGGGAGAAACTTGTAAGCTCTGGTCCACCGTTTCTTCGAGTGACCTGAATAGCCTCCTGAGTAGCTTCCCGAATTGAATCGATCAGAGATTGTACAGATTCGTCTATATTTGCTGTAGGCATTCCTGGTGTTCTGGTCACTACTCCATTCTCGGCAAACATGCTGGATTCACGTCCAGATAGAATGTATAGAGAGTCGGGCCAACTGTGAGAAATGCTAGATAATGATATCAGCAAGAACAACGGGACAGTGGCAGCAATCACAGTCAAGAAATTAACCACTAAACGCGTTAAGAAAGATCCACGAGTTTTCTCCATCTTGCCAACGCCAATTAATACGCTGTACCAACAATTGCGTCTCGCTCCCCAACGCTACCTGGGTTGTGTGGCGTGAGTGTGAGAGAGCTGCAGATTTTCTGCGCACGAAGTCACCTAGGGCATGTTCAAGGGAAATGGGAAGGAATCAACTTGAGCGAGATCCGCACTTGACTCTAACACAACTTGGATATCATCGATCCATGCTGTGAAAAGAGAGATTCACTGATCTCTTGAAAGCAACGACAAATGTCTAGACCAAGCCTCGGCAGTTCAATCTGCACTGGAGAGACACCATTGACGCGATCCACAAACTGATCTCAAGCGCCTCAAAGCTCCCGTGGTAGAGATGGTGGCAAGTCAACTCGTATCCGGTGCAACAAGTACGAGAATTTCCGGCCAAAGGCCTGATTGAATGCACCCACTTCCTGCTGTGTTCATGACACATACTTGGAATCTGCACACAGAAACGTGATAGATACCCACACGCGCAGACGTCCGAGGATTGAATGCGACGACGATCTATCGCTATGTGGGTGGGCGACCTATTCTTATTAACAGCGCCGTCGTGCCCGCGTTCGTGCGTCATGCGTTTTTATACGTGCAGCAGACACGATCCTCTCTCCTCGTGTGCGAGACGTTAACCCCTCAACGTTCCATGCGACCCGAAACGGGTCGCACCCCTCCTCTTTCTCATGCAGCCATGACTTTCTGATTCCGGGTCCGATTGAACAGCCGCCAACAGGAAGATTCTCGTCGGGATTGAGAGCTTTCCAACGATCCCTGCTCGAGCTCATTGGTCAAAAGGCGAGGAAGTTATGGGCGCTCTAAGTCCAACAACAATGACGCCATCAGACAGATCCTGTGCCGGCTGCCACAAGGTTGCTTGCCTTTGCCCAAAATCTCTGAAGACTCCCCGAAGTTGCAAAGAGGTACCCAACGAACTTGCCCAGAAATTCTGAAGTTTAGGTGAGGCAGGTGTCGTGAATTTCATGTCATTTGGGATACGCCGTTTCGATCTAGGTGTTGTGAAGTTTTTGTGGTGAAAATCAATGAGATTTTATGTGGAGATACAGGTTGACATAGTTAGCAACATAATTCAATGGTTCATTTCTATAGATCTGAGTTGCAAAGATATGGCTTGCTAGGGTTTGCATGGATTGTTGCACTTCCTCCAAGTACTATGCATCTTTCCTCACCAATGAAGCAAACACAAGTACTCCGGTATACCTCAATCAAGCATTTTGCAACACCGCTGTTTGACTAGATTAGGCATATGGAGGGGGTCAAGTAAAAGGTTTGTGGGGAAGTCCACCGTAGTGCAAGAAAGTAAGAAAAGCTGATCTGCACCTGCTCCTTTCACAGAGAAGCTTCATCAACAAAATTGTCAGCATGTTCTGTCGGTGTGTCACCACTTTGAAATCATGTTTGTCACATGGTTCCATTGATCCACGTACAAACTGGTACAAAGCTCTTCCAGCCTGCCCTGGAAAGAAAGGCAACTAAGAGTTAGGTGTCTATAACTGAAAACTATGTGGCTACAAGATCTGGTGTTTGGGCTTCAACTTCCAACAATGTGCCGCTTGTGGCTTGCTGTTGATCATGTTACCCTTGAAGTGTTCGTATCTCAAGCACACATTAGAACTATATATCAACCATTTTCGACAAGGGACTTTCTGTACTTGTAAATGACTGCACTTCACACGGAAATCCATGGGATTGGGTAGGGATCACATGGCTCCAGAAGTAGCAATGAAAAAGGGCAAGCACAAGATTGGGGACTGCCTCGGTGATCCCGAAACTAGCATGATCCTGTGGCCCAGTGCCAACGATAAGAAGAAGCGTCGAGTTGGTGACATAATCATACACAAACATAGAGGAGCCAGAGGCTTTGGACTTCCTGGAGAGCAAGTTCAGCCACGCCACCTCCCCGATGACATGAGAGGTCCACCATACTTCTACTTTGAGAATGTTGCTAGCATGCCCAATGACGAATGGAGACGGATCCGGGAAGGCATCTATTCGACATAGAACCCGAATGTGTGGATGCAATGCACTTTTATAACCTTCCAATCGAAGGACGGAAGAAAGTTCTGCCTGAGCCTCCTATCACTATTCAGGAGCTCATGCCGTAAACTCGAATTCTGGCCTCCTTGGGACAATCGTACCAAGTTTAATTGCATTGACCAGTACCAAATATATCTGAGGAACATATCTAACATTCATTGAACTTGTTGGGACTAATAAGTTGATGCAGTGCAGCTGATCAGGTTCTAGATGTCTTGTAGTTGGTGATGGCCATTGGTGATGGCCCTGAGCTCTGGGGAGGCTCTGGAAAAACTGAGTCGGGATTCCTGTAGCGCTTGTGCAGACTGTGCCAGTGAAGATTGCCAGACAGGAACTCCTTCACACCTTCCACATAGCGGCGCACAACATGGGCCCGCCTCATACACGGCCAACTCCAGCTCCCGGACGACGCGAGCGTACGAGTTCACCAAGTCCAGTGCTCTCCACGCAGCTTGGGGTAACAGTGCGCCTTCAGATTGCATCAACACCTTGATTACATTACGCGGATTGTCTTCCAGTCCTTGGGTAGGGAGAAAACACCGTTGACGAAACCGGCATGCATGGCAGCCGCGTTGGTCAGCTGTTGGATGAAGGGTTGCGCGCGCACCTCGTCTGGAAGAAAGGCGTTCTTGGCAAACTCCACGAGATTCACAAGAAGCAAGCCCCCAGAGTTCCAGGCGCGCATTTGGGTGTAAGACTCCAAGTCTTGCAAACATAAGCGGTCGCCTGCAATGTCGGCATGGCTGGCAACGCCCACTCTGTGGTGCTCGATGACAGAGTCTGCAAAAGTATTGAAGAGTTCCGGGTTGGACAAGCGTCTCATGTCCTGACCCAATTCCCACATCATCCCCTCGATCGGAGTGGGATCGCGCGGAGGCTCTTGTTGCCGGAAGAGGAGGTTCAAGTTGTTGAGGAACTCTCCGATTTTGTGAGGGCTCTCACGGATGCTGCGATCGATGCCATACTCTTCGAGGAGCAAGTCGTTTGGCGAATCAAGCAAAAGATCATCCAGCATGCACAAGAGGGCGAATGCAATAGAGATGGCTACCAAACGACCAGAACTGACGGCTCCGCTGTACAGGAAGGTGGCAGTCGAGATGGCCACACGACAATAGGATTCAAACGAGTTGATCTGCCAGTTCTCTGCTGTCGAGGTTGGAGGCCTCGTATTGCCATGGAAGGGACGAGAGGTGGAAGCTCGATCTCATTGTTCGTGGGATTCTTATCGGGTAGTTGTTCAGATTGTTGTTGCTCTACCCAGCTGCTAGCTGTGCATCGCACAAGGAGGGAAGACCATATTTGACAGGAGAAGAGAAGCAAGGACGATTCTGAAAGGCAGAAGTAGGGGGGGAGCGAGGGAAGAAGGTAAGAGCACTTGGGCAATGAAGTAGGGTAGTGGACAGAGTAGCCTTTAAGAAAACGTGCCCCATGTGGAAGGCAGCACGACAGTGGGGCCCCACAGAGAATGGACCCCAGACCCCTTGGGGCCGAGGCATCCATGCAGCGTTGCAAGACAGTGAAGAGGAAGCCATGCCTGGACCGGCATGCAGACTAGAGGAGGCAAAAAAGAATGCTTGCATTGAGAATCGACCAACAGAGGTGAGTTATATGGACGCCAGCAGGCCGAGATGGCAACGAGGGTGACTGCGCTTAGACAAGCCACCCAAGAAAGAGGATCGAAGCTGAGCCTGGTGAAGTGTCTACTGCTGGTCATGTGTTTCCAATTTACTTCTCTTTCGAACTCTGGTGAGTCATGGCAGTATTGCGCCATCAACTATTCATAAACTCCTCAAATATTATGACTGCATGCTCTAGCGAATATACTGCCAGTGCCCAGTGTTTGACTTCCTCAGGTCCATTACAGTAGGGACCATATAGAAAGCCATATGTCATTGGACCCTTGCAAAAGAAAGAAGCAACCTCTCTTGTCTCTTGGAAACTATTTTTTGTGAAGTTCAAGTTGAAGCAAGGAAGACATGGGTG
Organism: Takakia lepidozioides; assembly: GCA_030704615.1. Classification (NCBI taxonomy): domain Eukaryota; kingdom Viridiplantae; phylum Streptophyta; class Takakiopsida; order Takakiales; family Takakiaceae; genus Takakia; species Takakia lepidozioides. The sequence continues at coordinate 51,719,900 of CM060731.1, forward strand.
AAAATGCATGCAAACATCAGCAGGGACCCAGAAGCTGAATCTAGGCTCCTCCACAAATTCCAAGGCACATGGGGAAGGACGACATCCTATGCAGCTGCGCTTTGTCGTCAAGCTGCCAGGCATCCCCCTCTTGTTTGGCAAAGGTCCCTGGTTTTCAAAACTGTATTATGGTGTGTACGAGGTAGCTTTTGCATAATAACGCATCTATGAAATTCAACCAGGCCCAACTTTGAGGACCCTCTTGGCAAGCTGCCAAAGAAAGTCTGCCACTTTCGCAGGTCTAAGCTTGTTCCAAAATGTTTGCCCATAATGCAGAGGCCTCGCTTGGCCTATGGCCAGCCCACCTTGAATTCCATTTTTCCAGAAATTGTTGTGGTTAAAGTAAGATCGGTAGGCTCCTTTGGCTGAGTAATGAAGTGGCAGACCATTCTGTGTAAGGCCCTCGGTGGAGCCTTCCTGGATTTGAGGGCCTAGGGCAGCAGCCCAGGCGAAGGCAAAATTCATGTAGGAAGGCGTGACACGAGGGGCCTTCCCCTGCGTAAAGCACAATACATTTGAGGATCCTGCCGGGTGATGGAGCTTCCAGTTACCGAACCTATGGGTTAGGTTCGACGTCAAAAGGTAGGTCAGGTAACGTTAACAAATGCCTAGAATACACATGCGAGTCAAATGATTGACATAATCTGGAAGTTTGAATTCATGCTAACTAAATGGGTTTGTGGTCGGTCAAATATGACATCTTTTGTTCCAGACAAACAATGCTGTAGGTGAATTCATCCAGATATGATCTAATTGAGAATTATAGTCTGTCGTAGGTTTATTGAATGTAAGATGAAGATTAGAGTTTTTCATGAATGAGTGACTTAGTGAGTCAGATTCTCTATTGGGTTTGTGAAGATCGATATTAAATCTCCGATAAAAATCATTGGACAATTGTTCGGTGCTTGATCATATACATTTTGCAAATGTTGTGAAGCGCAAGCAAATGAGGTTTATATATTGCAATGAAATGTATGGCTATGCGGGAATTCAGATTGAAAGACGCATCAATGAATTCTGCGCCATTGTGTGTTTGGATTTCGTAATTTTGAAACGAAGTGGTTTTATCATATAAAATGATTGTTCTGTATCCGTCATAACACACTAGTGTTGAGAAGTGATCGTTAGGTACATATAATGACCAATTTTGATTATTTGGATGCAAGCGGGTTTCATTTAAACATAATATATGTGATGTTCGTAGGTTGTAGTCGTCCATAATATGACAATAGTGATTGTGCACTGAACGAACATTTAACGATTGAATGATTACATGTGTGTGATATAATAATTGCAAATTTCCATCCGGCAGTTGTTTGTAGTTTGTTTATTTCTTCACGTATGATATCATCCACATGAAACTTTTTGTCTCGTAATGGAGCTATGAGATATAAATTTTCTCGTTTTTTCATGTGCGATAAAGTTGTGTATGTCAATCCGTGCATGTTCACGTTTGTTGAATTAAATGCAAGACGATCCATGGTCAATCCATATGCTCTGCTCTATGTTCAGTATGTGCTGCTGCGAGCTGAATTAGGAAGAGTTATTACGTGGTCAGGATTATCCGCGAATTGAATTTTTTTATTTTTGGCCACAATTGAAGTCCAAGGTTTGCATATATGGTCGTTGTTTCGATATACTTGAGAATAAGAAGCATGTGTTTCTTGTCATATTCGTTCATTAGACAAATATATCCAAACTAGCGGGTGTAGTGATGAAATTGTGTAATGTTTGAAAATCCCTTCAGCTCCATTTACTAAACCATCTTGGATGTTATAGTTGCATCCACACAATTCTACTAACATGTCGGGTTTCAGGAATTTTTTGAGGGAAATGGAGGAGCGTATGAAAGAAAACTAGCTAAACAACAATCTAAGCACCCAAGAACCTTGCCCTGCAAGCAACTGGAAACGATGAATTTAATGAGGGGAATGCGCACAAGTGTATGTAAACCCGCTGCAGTTTTATCGGCATCAAGTTGAGGGGGTTTGATGTATGACACAATGGATGATGGACGTCTATTGTTTTGAATGAATTTTTTTTGTCATTCTATTCGATTACAAATGTTTTCATTGTGTGCTTGAGTATGTGCATTTGTGAAAAACAAATGAAGTAATGTTGGATCTGACGGCGGCCTATAACATCACATGTTCATGTTTTTAATATCCTCAGCGGAATGTGATGTCGTTCGAAATCGGTTTAAGATGTCAATAAATGTTTAATCATTTAATCTCATGACTTGTGTTACCCCTTAAACGATGCGACTTTTTTCATTCACGACATAGGTTCCGTGGATGAAATCTCATGCTCAAAATTGATGTAAACCTCAGTTCCAGGGATCTATTGCGTGTGACTAGAGTATCCACGAGTGGCTAAAATTGATGGAGTGAGTTAGAACTATTGTTGCTTCCAACAACAAAGCTTTAGATCTCTGTATTTTGAAACCAGACGAGGACATGCCTATCCATTACTAGGTCAAATGTTTTATTAGGTTATTCTGCCAATTCACACAACATTTCAACCCGTTGTCAGTCAACTTAGGTCTTGTTGCCTCTCCACTATGCAGTAAGCAAGGACACTTGTTAGGGTCCTCTTGCAATACCCCATGCGATTCAGGAGGAGGTGTGTTCTCTGTACCAGAGGGACATTTGCTTGGAATCAATGTCGGTAATGAGAGACATGCTCATGCTAAGAGTTGAGCAATGAGGTTAAACTGGGTACTATTGTCGATCAACTACAATCTACAGCTCGGAACTTCATATATAGTACCGGTCAATATCATTATATATTGCGACACAATTCAATAACAGGGACTAGCAGATTTCAAAGATTTGGAGCGGTACATTCATTTGAAATCTTTGATGCAGTTGCTTTTTGCTTCTTCCAAGATGTTTCAGGATTTGTCTGTGGAAGGTGGGCAAGCCATCTAAATTTGTTGTCAAAAGTAGAAAGGCCCAAAGGCACACAGCTTTGCATCATGTGCAGCGTATTTGGATATCTGCAAATGTTCTGAGTGTGTGTTTCTGATGAAGGTAGGTAAATTGTAGCCCTAAATGCAACCTGTCCACTGCACTTTACAGACCCCCCAGCAAATAAATGCTCCGCCGTCACATAATTTTTGCCATGTTATTTCCATGTGTCTTTTATATGCACTTACCAAAGGAATTTTCATTCCTACACAAATTGATATCCCTCATTGCAGGTATGTCATGTTGGAAGAGAATGTGAATACCAAGAACAAGGTAGTAAAACGCAAGGGTCAGAAGGATGACACAAGAGCGGTTGATCACGGTAGTCATAAGCAATTTGTGGCGAAAACAAAGGGCTTTTTGGGAAGCCTGAAGCTGCAAATGTTGTGGGCTACAATTCAAACTGTGGATATGAAGTTCAAGATACAGCAAGCGGCGACCATTATAGTGAAGTGGACAAACGTGGGAACAACATTGGCTCCGATGAATATCATCTCTTGTTTACATACTGCCTCAACAATGGTGGTTATCGCCGCCTTGTCTAGCACCTTGTGCAAGAGCCAGTAGAATTGAAAACTGTCATCTATCAAACGCTTGTTGTGAAAAGAGCTCAAGATGCGGCTAAGAACATTATTGTCAAGGACGAGAACATGACTGAATACAAACAAGAGATCAGACTAGAGGTACAAGACTAGACAAGAAGTCAAAGTCGGCGTGGCCGAATGCACGATGAGTAAATATGAATCAAGACGATCTTTATAACAATGAACAACAGTACAAGATATTGGAACACGACTTGAATACTGGAATGTTTGAAACTGGACTAGAGTACCAGATACTGGAAACTGAGCTAGAGTACTGGGAACTGGAAACAAAAGTAGCTTGAACTAGTGTTGGCGAGACTGAAGAGTGTCCAGTCTCGCCTCTTATATATATTGGTTACTAAGAAGTTTCCTAAGAAGCTTCCCCTATGGAGGTTTCTTGATGAAGAAGTTTCCAAGAGTAAACAAAGGTTTTTTGATGGAGAAGCTTCCTTGAATAAATGAGGTACTTGATGGAGAAGTTTCCTCCAAATGAAGCTTCCTGAGCAGTTTCCCAAGTTAATCTTGGTAATTTGATAAACTCTCGGTAACTTGGTAAGTAATGATAAATCATGGTAGATTATGTTAAATCACGGTAAGTCAATAGTAACTTCCGATAATATGGTAACTTGGTAACTTCTGGTATTTATTTCTGTTAAGTTCTTTTGGGCTAGGTTCGTGACATCACCCCCTCTTTTAGCGTCGAGTTCCTCGAGGAGCGGTAAAATCTTGGACTTGCTTAGAGTTGGAGAAAATCCAAAATCCGACGAATGGTACTTGCCAAGTATTCGGCTTTTTTTTCTTGACTCAAATGATTTATAGGTCCCTGCAACCATCGATAGTGTCCAACACCTTGAACTTGGGACCACACAATGATTTGAGCATTTTGATTTTCGAAGCTGCCTTCAAACATGATTTCGTTGCCATCTAGGTCCGAAGCCTCAACCTCCAACAGAATTATCAGACTTTGAGTAGGCTCCACTTGCCGTCGTACGGGTCCAAACGAGGAAGTACACGTCACATTGGTGGCCCATCGTCTCGAGAGCGTCGGCGTGATATTGAAGGTCGTGAGAGTCGGAACGGCTGATCTGGTAATTGGGTAAGCGACAACTTAAATGTATTTCGTTCCTGTGACTCCATGCTGCCAATACAAGATGCAGGAGTGCTGGAAGTGCTGGAAGTGCTGGAAGTTTAGCTATATATACTGATGTGTGGTGCTCCTCCATCCTTAGCGTGTATCAGGTACATTGAATGTGGATTCTTCACCTCGAAGCTAACTTGGCTGACATCATCGTTGTGACGTCTTATTGACGTGTAGCTCGGGGCTTAGCTGGATATCGTTGATGAAACTCTTGGACTTTGTCAGATTCATTGGCGAGGTTGGATGAAGGTTCCCACGTTCGTTTGCTGATGTCGTAACCCTTTCAATGTACGAAATACTCAAGACATTTATACTTGATGCGAGAATCTAGGACTTCGTCGACTTCATACTCAATTTCCTGATTGACTTCGATTGGTGGAGGTGGTACGGAGACTCTCCCTGGAATATTCGATGGATGATACAACTCCAATAATGAAACATGAAAGACTAGATGGATGCGCATACTTCATGGGAGTTCAAGTCGAAAATTGACCGGATTTATTTGTCGAATAATTTTGAATGGTCCCAGGCGTTGATAATCCAACTTACTTGATGGTCGCAAGGTTTATATGTCCCGTCGAAGAAGCTACACACGATCTCCGACCTTGAACTGGGGTTGGAGTTGACGACGTTGATCTGCATACCCCTTGTATTATTTTTTAGCTTCTGCGAGGTGGAATGTAAGCTCATTGTGAATCATAGCATGATGAGTAGCAATGTTTTCTACAACAGGGCTTCCAACAGTCTTCATGTGGAAAGGGTTTGTTCGAGGGTGATGACCATAATTGGAGAAGAATGGAGTTTGTTTGGTCGAAGAATGTATAGTGTTGTTGTAGGCAAACTCACCCAATGACAGAAGGTCTGTCCAATTATCTTGGTGATAATTTATCGTACAACGAAGTTACTGCTCCAAAATCTAGTTTACACGTTCGGTTTGATCATCAGTCTGTGGATGATTAGCTGTAGAGAGGTTGATCTTAGTATCCAATATGTGAAATAATCCCCTCCAGAAATTTGTATAAACTGTGGTCCTCGATCAGATACGATGTCCTTCGGGAGTCCATGAATGCGGTAGATATTATTGAGGAAGAGTCTTGCAGTTTTCTCACCGGTAATCGTCTTATTACATGGAATGAAATATGTCATCTTCGTAAAATGATCTACAATAACAAGGATTGAATCGGTGATCTTGGAAATTGGAAGGTCCGTAATAAAGTCCATAGACACGGACGACCATTGACCCTTGGGAATGGGTAATGGTTGAAGAAGGCCGTAAGGTCGATGTCGTGGTCCCTTCGCTCTAGCACACGTATCGCAAGATTTTATAAATTCTTTCACGAGTTTCCACATCTGCAACCACCAATAGTCCCTGGATATTAATTACATTGTTTTGTTGAAGCCGAAATATCCTTGATATGTTTGAAGAATTCGAAGTCGTGTAGGTCCTGGAGATATATAGAGAAGTCCATTGAAATAAAGTAAGTCATCTTTGAATTCGAAGTCGTTTGTAACATGTGGGTTGTCTCGAGGTCGATTTAGTTGACTTCATAGTGTCGTAGCAAATTGGTCGTTCTTAAGTGCTTCCTGAATCTCCTTTATGATCTCTACATCGTTATAGGTGGACATGGATAACATATTCAATTGGAGATTTGCTGGTTTCAAGATGATGGATTTCTGTTGGTCAAAAGCTGTATTCCCTTCTTTTGGCGCAAGATACGATCGTCGAGAAAGAGCATCTGGTTTTCCTTGAAGATGTCATGGATGGTAGGTAATAACAAAATCAAACCTTGCTAGTGACATACTCCATCTCGCTTGACGTTGATTCAAAACACGAGCACTCATAAAATACTCGAGTTTTTTGTGATCGGTATAGACTGTGACCTGATGTTTAACTCCCTACAATAGATGACGTCATTCCTCAAAAACATTCATAATCGCTAGAAGTTCTTTGTCATGGATTTCATAATTGATCTCCGCAGCGGAAAATTTGCGAGAACGAAAACAACAGGATGAGACGACCATCTATACCGTATTGAGAGAGTACCGAGACAAGTGCAAAGTCCGATGCATCTGCTTCCAAAAAGAATGGTTTAGATGGGTCTGTATGTACTAATATTGGAGCCGTTGTAAATGTCTGCTTCAGCCTGTCAAATGCTTGGTCAGTCTTCTCGTCCCATACAAATTTGTCCTTCCATGTGAGTCGTATCAATGGTGCAACAATTTTGGAGTAGTCCTTGATGAAGATTCTATAGAAATTTGCAAATCCTAGAAAACATTGTACATCTCGGACCGAAGTGGGTTTAATCCTCTCGATGATGATTTGTATTTTCTTCTGATCCATAAAGACTCATTTGTCGGAAATAATGTAACCCAAAAATTCGACTTCAAATTGGTGGAAAAATATATTTTTCCAACTTGGCATATAGTCTTTTTTCCCTCAATTTATCAATGACAAGGCATACATGACGACCATGTTCTTCTTCATTCTGTGAAAATAGCAAAATGTCATCCAAATATAGGACTGCAAAGTCATCTAAAAATTCTCGAAAGATATCATTCATCATGTGTTGAAAAAATGATGGAGTATTTGTAAGACCAAAAAGCATAACACTGTATTCGAAATGTCCGTACCTTGTGCGAAAAACAGTCTTCCATTCGCCTCCTTCTTTTATTCGTTGTAAGCTCCTCTCAAGTCGATCTTTGTGAAAAAATTTGCTCGTTCAAGTTGTTCGAGGAGTCCGGAAATCAGCGGTGCAAACCAAGATAGGGCAGTGCCTGATAGAAGGGTGCCTACGAATCCCACTTGAATACTTTCATCAGGGTAGCGTTGTGGATGTAGTCGTAGGAACAATTGTACTTGTTGAACAAAACCGCGAAATCTTGATCTCGTCCCATCAAATTGTTCGGGCATGCGGACTCACCAACACTAGTTCAAGCTACTCTTGTTTCCAGTTCCCAGTACTCCAGTCCAGTTCCCAGTACTCTAGCCCAATTTCCAGTATCTGGTACTCCAGTCCAGTTTCCAGCATTCCAGTATTCAAGTCGTGTTCCAATATCTTGTACTCTTGTTCATTGTTATAAAGATCGTCTTGATTCCTATTTACTCATCGTGCATTCGGCCATGCTGACTTTGACTTCTTATCTAGTCTTGTACCTCTAATCTGATCTCTTGTTTATGTTCAGTCATGTTCTCGTCCTTGACAGTTTGACAAGACTAAAGTTTGTTCCTTAGTTAGTTAAGATGGAAGGCACATTTGCGGAAATGGTCGCCACATTGTAGAGTCTTTAGCTCCAGATGCAAGAACTTGGTGCCTCTACTGTCCAACTACAAGCTGATCAGTCTCAAGATCTTGGCAACGCTCTTAACAATTTGCAACAACAAATTTTAGAGTTGAAAGAGTCGAACAATGGATCTTCAACCTTACGATTCCCTACTACAGCAAATCCTACTGCAACGGTTCCTCCAAATCTTCAACAGATTACACTGAAGAGTGTACAGTCTCGCCTCCTATATATACTGGCTACTAAGAAGTTTCCTAAGAAGCTTCCCTTATGGAGGTTTTTTGATGGAGAAGTTTCATCCAAAGGAAGCTTCCTAAGCAGTTTCACAAGTTATTCTTGGTAATTTGGTAAACTCTCGGTAACTTGGTAAGTAATGATAAATCATGGTAAATCATGGTAAATCATGGTAAATCACGATAAGTCAATGGTAACTTCCAATAACATGGTAACTTGGTAACTTGGTTACTTGGTAACTTCTCCTGGTAAGTTCCTCTAGGCTACGTCCGTGACAATTATCCAAAAGTAACATGTGCAGCGGGTTTGGCAGCCTCTGGCTTAGCAGTCATGGCTACTGTGTCACACTGCCACCAAGTTCGTTTCGAAGTTGTTGGCCAAATGCAGTTGCAAGGAGTATTGCACTCGTTAGTCGTAAATAGAGACCTTCATTCTAGTAGTACCAGAATTGTAGTGGTACTAAAAAACTTCTGCCCTTGTGTGGGTTTGCTTATTTTTTGCTCCGCCTTTCACTTTGAGGCATCCGTGGGGATGCTTGTCCAATTTGGAATTTTGTAATATGATTTACAGGGTTTGTACTCCCCTGTACATACAAACTTTGTTTCTCCTTGTGGTTACTAGTATGTAGGACAACAGTGGCATCCATTATATTTTCCCAAAAATATAATGAATAATCTAAATCAATTAATAATCTTAATTTTATAATTTTTCAATTTGATTTATTAAATTAAAAACATTATTAAAAAAACCTCTATGATTCAAAATGAGAATTTGTTTTACACTCAATTCGGTGTTTCAAATTGTTATGTTGAGTTATGTACATTTCACATTCTTCTACTTCTGTACATTTGATTACTGATTCAAAGTGTCCAACACACTTAGGTCGGTCTTTTTTTTAAAGTGATTACCACATTCAATCATAACTATGCAATTTTGTTTAGACCACGTGTAAATCAGAAGTTTCAAATAATGAGAAGCGTAACACACTATATTCAAATCAGCCCATATACCACCTTGTTTAGGACTGGTGGACATTATGTTTAAGTACTTTTCTTCTGAATGTACTCCATGTAACGCATGCATGAATTCATGACCATGTTCTCTAATTGAGTAATCAACCACACGAGGATCGTTTGAATTCAAAACTTCTTCTAAATGTTGAACAACATGTTGTCGCAATATTAGTAAAGACATTCTAGCTTTATTTAGGTACATAATTGTGTCGAAAAACAATCGCCTAGAGCAAACTTGTAATGTTGTACGCAGATCAAATTCAAAGAACTTAAAATAAAATTTATTTCGTTAACTACGGAAATCATATCATGTATGTATTATGTTTTAATAGTCTATGAACTTGTGTGAGACAAACAAAATTTTTGTTAAACATAAAACAATTGTAATCGTTCATAAGCTAATCATAAAGCTCTTGTTTTGTCATGTTATCAACCTTTCTTTTGCTGGTTCAATCCTGACAGATTTCAGGCAGTCAGATGTGCTCTTGCTTGAGTTGTTATTCACAGGAATTGTCGCGCACCTCACTTCGGTAAGCTCCCTTTCAAGTCATAGTTACTTGCTTTGATGCGCTCGCCTAACTCCCAAACTAGCCGCCGGGCCAACTCGGAGCTTTGGCTGCTCACCGGGACATAACGGTCCCCCTTTACTCCTCCACGAGACCCTCTCTCAATTTGCGCCAAGTGGAAATTCTCTTTGATCGATGGCAGTCCGGAACAACTCCCCACATCTTGGTCGCTTTCCGGCTCGCACGCTTACTCACTAGTTTTTGATCACCAACGGGTTTGCACCGTTCTTGGGGTTACTACTCCCTATATATACTTCTGCGACTGTCCGCGCGGGGGTTTCACAAACAACCATGTCATTTTATGGCGAACCACCACGAAAACCCTCGACTCCCGGTGATGAGTCGCGGTGAGTCTTGGCCCACCCAGCACGGTCCCATTGGACCGTGATGAGTCCCAAGATTCCCCACGACTCCCACCACAAGGTCTCCGCCCCCATGGTGAGTCCTATGCCACCCCCACTAAGTCCCACTAAGCTACCACCACCCCTCGTGGAACCACCTCCACCGCAACCCGGTGTGCGGGGCTCCACCTAGTGAGCGCCTCCGCCTCCTTGAGTGCCTTGGGCACTCAAGGGTGCTTCAGCCCCCGCATCTATTGTTGCCACTGCCCCCACCACAGGGGCAGCCCCTCTCGTGTCCCGACCCCCTGTCCTCAAGGCAAAGGGCCGCGACACACACCCCTACCAACAGGGAGTCGATGTCCTCATTGACTTGTCCATTTTGTAGAAACGAACATCCAAGTTGTAGCGTCCCACATTAAGGAGTTTGTTCCCGTACCATGGCGTCCCATGGCAAAGAACCAAACCCCCACTTGACTTTACTCTCCACTAGTTAGTTCGGCCGACTTCCTCCAAGTCCCGGCCAAGGGTGGAGCCTCTCAAGCTCCTCCCAGTGCACTCTTCTTGGCCTACTTCAAGGCCAATGAACGATCCTCCCCGAGGATCGAATCGCCTTACTGCAACAACATTGCTTTGCGACTGCTCATGATGCCGCTTTTGGCATCACCTTGAGCAAGGGGTCACCTTGAACCTATTTTTTGACTAGGAATATCACCTTGAACCAACCGTGTGCCCCAATCACTACAATTGGGTCTGCCTTGGAATGCTGGCCTGAGGTACGGGAACACGCCGAAGCCGCACTACGACTTCATCCCGAGGCTACACGATTATAGTACGTGAACGGAAGCACGTAGCTTCCGCGTTAGCCCACACTACAAGACAACCCCCTCGGTAGCGCAGTTATAGTACACGCACGCGCCAGGTGCGCACTAGCACGTGAACTCCCAAAGAAGGCGCAAGTTTCCTTGCCCCTTGGATGGGAGTCACCCGATTTTGACACTGCGCAAACATACGATTAATCCAATTTACCTCTCCCACTTTTGTAAGCTAGCATGCATCCTACACACTAGCCAACCATACCATGCATCACCATTTCAAACAAAATAGGACGCACAACATTTTGAAACCATTTCATTTATAACAAAATTTGTACAACACAAGTTTTTGCAATCGGATTCCTGAGCTAGCTAAGCCGGACTACGCATGCATTTCCTCCCCTACGCTCCAAGGTTGATGTCCCCCATCAACGCTTCTTCCACTTTTGAGGTCGCCCTTCGAAAGCTGCAACCGCCTCGGATGCGTTTCCCATTTCTGAGGCACGCACCCAAGATGCCTCCACATGATGATAGCCCTTCCACTGCCTCCACCTCGTACTCAGGTTCATTTTCATGATCCAACAGCACAGGTGGTGGACGCAACACTTGATGCCGATTCGGACGCACTTCATCTTTGAAGTAAGGCTTCAAAATGGAGACGTGGAATACCGGATGCACTTTGTTGTTTGCCGGCAGCTCCAATTCATACACATCCTCATTCATAACCTTCCGGATGCAAAAGGGTCCCGCACATGGAGGTACAAATTTCGGACTCACTTCCGGAGGTAGTAAGAAATTCTTGATGTTCAACCAGACCTCCGTGCCTGCCTCAAACTTCACTTCCCTCCGCTTCATATTCACCTGTCGTTCATACCGTTTCCTAGCTTTGGCAATGTTGTACTTTGCGAGCTTCAACACATTTCGCGTTCTTCCAGCACCGCTGCTGCTGCCGGTTCCTCCACGTCTTGGGCGGCCCAACTTGTCGGCACCAGAGGTGCTTTTCCATAGACCAATACGAAAGGGGAAACTCCCGTTGCGGAGTGTTTTGTGTTATGATAACAGAACTCTGCCGCATCCAAGTGCTCCACCCAGTCTGATTGGTCTGCCGATACATAATTCCGCAAGATTTGCTTCACCACGGAATTCACCCTTTCTGTTTGGCCGTCCGTCGTAGGTCGGAAGGCGATGCTCATCTTGAGCCTCGTCCCCATTTTCTTCCAAAGTGCCCTCCAAAATTTACTTATAAATTTTGGATCGCGGTCCGAGATAATATCCTTCAAGAGTCCATGATGCTTGAAGACGTGGGCGAAGTAAAGTCGCCCCATCTCCTGCGCCGTTGTCGTCTCCTTGGTGGGATGAAATGGCTCATTTTACTCAACCTATCCACCACCACGATGATTGCATCGAATCATTTTGACAGCGGTATAACAGTTATGAAATCAATCGAGACACTTTCCCAAGACCCCTCTGGAATCGGCAAGGGTTGTAACAGTCCCACTTGCTTTTTGTACTCGCTCCGGTTTTGTTGGCATGTGGTGCATGTCTTGATATACTCCTCGGCCTTCTCCCTCAGTTTGGGCCACAAATTCTTCAAGAGTGTCGCGGTGCACTTCACTCCGCCGTGGCCCGCAAGCGAGCCATCATGACATTATCTCAGGAGACTATCTCTGATCCCTCCTTTCGGCACGTAGAGATGTTTTTGCTTGTACCGGAGCAGTCCATTTTGCAAGTGGAACTGCGATTTAACCCCAATCCTCAAGTCCCGCATCACGGACTTCGCCATCTCATCCTTTCGGTAAGCCTTCCGGATCTTCCTTTGGAGCGCTGTCTCGCCCCTGTACACCAACATGAGCTGCTGCTTTCTACTTAAAGCATCGGCCACCACATTGTCTCGTCCCGAACACCGCCAAAATGTCTTGCCACCTAAGTTGTTTTGGGGACAACTTAGGTTGCGGGACAAAGTACTTCACCGTGACATTGTTCGTGAACACCTTCACCGGGTTGGAACCAACATAGTGGCGCCAAAGCTCAAGGCAATGCACCACCGCCTTCATTTATTTCTCGTGCGTAGGCCACCTTCGCTCTACTTCATTCAGTTTCTTACTTTCGTAAGCCACTGGACATCTATCCTGCATGAGCACATCCCCTATTGCGAAGTCCGACGCATCCGTATGAATCTCAAATGGACGGTCGAACTCCGGGATTTTGAGGACTAGATCTTCCGCCATCCGCTGCTTCAACTCGGCAAAAGCTTGGCCACAAAAGGTGTTCCATACCCAAACTTTGGATTTACACAAAAGGTCTGATAGCGGCCCCGCGATCTTGGTGAAATTTCTCACATACTTCCGGTAATAGAAGGTGAGTTCTAGGAAGGATCGCACTCCCGGGACCGAAGTCGGAGGCTCCCAATCCAAGATCGCCCTCACCTTTCTGTCATCCATTTTGATCCCATCATGTGTAAATCAAGGCCTTGCACGATGCACGCTTTGGGGTGCTTACATTTGGCCAAATGTAAAGCTGCAATATGGCTTGCCTTGCCCAAGAAGTTTACGTGGTGGCATGCCCGAAGTGTAATTAATTACAGGCTGATCCTTCCAGTTGTTTGTGTGAACACTCCCTTAATGTGTTGAAGGGCAGGTTGTTCTTACCTACATTGCATAATGCTTGTCTTGGATCACCTCAAGATACTTGTGTATACATATTTTGGATCTGTAATGTGGCAAGATGTTCTTATATGCCCATGATATCTTGCATGGTGCCTATCTTATGGATAACTATGGATGATGTAATCTGAGGCTGCATTGTTGGCAGGATTTACCAAGCATGGGTGTGGTAGGAATGCTTTGGAGACCTATAAGCAACTGCTGGCGAAGGGGTGAAACCCAGCCACATCACGTTTGTTTGTGTTTGAAATGCGTGTGCAAGCTTGGGAGCTCTGGAAAAGGGGAAAGAGGTCCATGGTGACATCATCAAAGCTGGATTTGTACCAGATGTCATTATGAACACTGCCCTGGTGGACTTGTATGTCAAATGTGGGTGCAGCAAGCTTGATGCGAAAGGAGAGTTCGACAATATGGCTGAACGAGATGTGGTGTTTTGGAGTGCCATGATTGTAAGGTATGTGCAGCATGGGTATGGGATTAAGGCTTTGGAAACCTAAGAGCAAATGATGTGGGAAGGGATGAAGCCAGACCAGGTCATGCTCATTTGTGTTTATAATATGCATATGCAAGCTTAGCAGCCCTGGGAATGGTCAAAGAGGTTCATGGTGACATTATCAAATTATATTGTGCAAGAGGGTCACTTGGGTACATGACAAGAATCTGATTATGAACATACCCCGCCCTCCCACCCTGTTTTATCATGACTGAATGGGCGGCGTCACTTGGTGTGCTATGACAAGACTGGAATTGCTAGATGGTGCCGTGTCATGGGCTGTTTATATCTTTAATTGACAATGACCCTAGTTGGTCTTGTCCATGTCTTGACATGACATGAATATCTTCCCACTCTTCCTGTTCCAGTGTACTTAGTGGTTTTTGTACACACTATCTACTGTCTTCCCTTCTTGTTATTGCCTCACCATTGTGACTTACTGACAAGTTGCTTGGATGGCCTGGCAGAAAGCCAACAAGGCCATATCTGAGTGGAAAGATGAGCTTAAGGCCCTTGAATATCAGCTGCCCCTGCCCCCTCCTATTCCAGCAGTGCAAGCCACATTTGCACAAGTCAAATCAGGTGAATTTCATGCTGTTGTACAAAAGCTGGAATCTGGAGCTATTGAAGATGCCGGTGAATATCAACCGAAATAGGGGCCAGCAGATTGATATTGGCCAATGGATGCCACATCATATGGTCATTATTGACAACCTCAAGCTCAACTGCCCTAAGGGGTAACCAAGGGACGAATTGCTGGTTACCTGGTGTAGCCCCAACAACCCGATCCTGTTCCACTTGAGAAAGCACGACCCGATCAAAAAAGTAGAATGAAGTCGCAGTCAGTCTTGTCATGCCCAAAGTGATCACTTGGTTGTATGTTTGGAGTTTGATTTGCTGCAGACTGGGCCAGCAAGAGTCCTGTGTACACAGGTCCTGAATCTGAACAATGACAGGCTGATCTTACCTACCTAACATGCCCCAGGAACTCCACTTTTGTGACCCCGAATTCGCACTTTGAAGCTTTGGCATACAACTTTCCTTCCCGCAACTTCTGGAACATCATTTTGAGGTGCTCCAAGTGCTCTTCCTTTGTTTTCGAGTACACCAAGATATCGTCGATTTACACGATCACAAAGTCATCCAACCACTCCTGGAAAAGGCTGTTCATTAGCGTGCTAAAGGTCGCGGGTGCGTTGGTGAGCCCAAAAGGCATCACCAAGAACTCATATGAACCATATCTTGTCCTGCACGCAGTCTTTTCCTCATCTCTTTCCGCCACTCGGATTTGATGGTAGCTGTGAATTGAAATCGTTCACTGGTCCATTCACAGACAATCTAACAGGGCTCGCCAGATCGTTCATTATCGATCTAACTCAAAAATTTCAGGAAAACTCGTATATTACAATTTACAATGGAAAGTCCTTGTCCTTACTATGCACTCTCTACCAGAAGCATAAATAGAGAAGAGAAATGCAGCCAAAATTAGCTGTTCTCCACTACACAATTAAGCTAGTAAAATGGGATGAACATGAAATTGGGTGAACATGCATGAAACTATTCATCCAGGGAATTTCATTCAGTACTAATACGAACAGGATATTCCAATCACACTTGTCTCGATCTAATTCGGAGTATAATCGCAAGTACCGGTGCTAAGCATCAAAACCCATTGCATAGTCCCGCCTTAGAAAAGAAGTTCAAAAGAACTGGAATCGGGATGCATGTGCGACATGTGACAGTAGAGTATTCCGGTTCCGACATGTCAAATCTTCCCCACCCCTCTTGAGAGTTACACATATGGGGTGACATGTGACATCTTCAGGAGTGACATGGAATGGGGTGATTGATACACCCACTTATTGTCATGAAATTTGTACCCCACAGATACCAACCAACCGACCACATCCGGGGTGACACAGGTATCCATCCAGCTTACATACCACGTGGCGTTCAATAAAGACGTGTCACGTGTCAGTTTACCCTGGCATGGGCCAAGTGGCAGCCGTTTGTGGGCGTTTCGGTAGCCGAGGCCTGGACGTGGCCAAGGCTTGGCTTTGGGGGCTCTGATTGAGAGAGGGAGAGAGAGAAGAGTTGTGTTGAGCTCTAGCTCCTGAGGTTTCAATTGGGAAATCCAGCTTATTTTCTGTGGTTTCCAGGACCGAGTCGGACAGTTTAGAATGTGGTCCGGGTAGACCTTAATACCCACGTTCTACAAGAAATAGCTTAATACAGGTGAGATTCTTTGGAGGTCTCAAGATTGGAGTCATAATCTGATTGAACGTTGTGACGGTACCCGCTTGATTCTGGTCAGCAGTTTACCCGCGCGCAGAGGGAAAGAAGACTCTGAGATAGAGGGACCCTCTTACTCCTCTAAGATTCAGGTACCACGAATTCTGGGAGATTTGGCAGGAATATTCATCCATCTGGTTGAGTGCAGTACTGTTTTGGAGAACAGCATTGGAGATGAATGGGTTTTGGCGGAGACTGTTACTGACTGGGTGATAGGTACGGTCATTGGAACTCCCACTCTAAAAACAATAGGATAAGATTTTATTCACAGATAAAATTGGACCTGACAATATAAGAGCTCACAGAGATCTGCCAAGGGTTAGACGGTGCTTAGCGATCTAAGTTTGTAAACTCAACACACCTTCTTCAGCGGTCATTCATCGCCTGCTTACTATTTTATTGAACAATATCGGAAATTCTCCTAGCACTGTTTGGAATTTGGATCAAGCTCATTTGAGCGGTTCAGACCAAGAACTTCTAGCCTCTTTCTTTCTTCAAGATCCAGGATCAGCTGCAATCTACCAGAACTGAAACCATTTGAGGAGGAAGATGAAAGGGTCCTCGATCTTGACCAAATTGGCTGCTGCTGTACTCCACAACGGTTTGACACCAGTAACTCCCATAGGATTCACCCGAACAGCCAAGATCCCATCAAGGGAAAATGGCAGGTGGGGTGGTGTATGGATGCCGCGAAGTTACTCATCTGAAGGACTGATTAAAGAGAACACCGAAACAGAGGAACAGAAGGAGAGTATTTGTGTAGAGATTCCAGTGGGGTACCACTTACATCTGTTGAGCACCGGCCCACCACAGAAGACCTACACAAGCAAAGAGGAACTCATGCAGATGTACAGAGAAATGGGTATCATGCGCAGGATGGAAATCACAGCTGACATGGTTGGTCTTTCTCCACTTTTAATTCTTTCTACTGGAATTTTTGTTCACCTCTCGTAGTTCCTTTGGATCTCCATATGTATGACTTTAACCAAACACCATCCTACTGGTGATTAATAGTATTTTTTGTCCGGGCGATGCAGTTGTTCAAGTCTCAGTTAATCCGGGGCTTCTGCCACCTCTACGACGGCCAAGAAGCTGTGTCAGTGGGTATGGAGGCAGCGCTGAACTTTGAGGACACAGTGATCACCGCATATCGGGACCATGGGATCTACATGGGGAGGGGAGGATCTTTGTTTGTGAGTGACAACTCAGTACTCAAGCCTTCCTGTTGAGATGGAACAAGTTCTCACTTCCCAGAATGCAAGTAAAGAGATTGTGCTTGCAAATTGCTCTGAAAAGGATTTTTTGGAGAGAGGAATTTTCATATAACCCATATCTATGTTGGTACACAGGAAATGTTCTCTGAGGTGATGGGCAAGAGGACGGGGTGTGCCCTGGGAAAGGGAGGCTCTATGCATCTCTATAAGAGAGAGCATAATTACTGGGGCGGATGGGGCATAGTAGGAACATCGCCCCCCCTTGGAACTGGGCTTGCATTTGCCCACAAGTACCTGAAGAAAAGCAATGTGGTGGTTGCTATCTATGGTGATGGCGCTGCCAATCAGGTTCTCTTTCTGCCTCCTTCCTTATTCAAGGATTTGGCCTAGGTGTTTCTCTTTGAAGACTGAGGGCAGGAATTTTGGGTCATCCCCCATTCTAGATCCAAAACCAGAGTAAGAGGATCTCAGGTGTTATGGGATAAAAACGTTTGGGCACACCCACTATTGCCTTCCATGGTGGCTTTTACTGAGGGGTTTTTGCAATTCTTTAATGAACTCGCGCGTCAGCCACCCAGGTTCAGTGCACTCGAATTAGAGAGTGGGCAGAAATTGTATACTGGTTGCCGCTCGAATGTTAGTCTGAGGTTTAAAGCTTGGATGTGTGTGTCACCTGGGAGAGCAGGGTCAATTGTATGAAGCTCAGAACATGGCAGCCTTATGGGATTTGCCTATCATCCTTCTTATCGAGAACAATCACGTAAGCAATTTATCTACTTAACTACCAGTTTGTGTATATTTAATCTGCAATGTGCATTTTTAACTCTTGTTGAAAGGAGATACATATACATATATACACACACATATATGACACCAGCCGGAGTTAGCATAAACAAGCCTCTTTGCCTTGCGGGTCCTGCCACCTTTCAGGGATGGGCCCTATCAACATGTTGAAAAGATGAATATAGGGGGAGTGCAAATTGTTTGAAGTTTATAGTTCAATTTCCTTTAACATGAATACCTCTAGTTGCAGTCGACCTTTTGATGTAGCTGGACTGCTTTCGGTATGGTACGTGATGTCTATCCTGCCAAATGTGCATTGGTAAATAGCCTAGGGCAATGTGGATGCTTCTATGTCAGTGATTTCACAAGAAGAATATATAGGAATTTGGCGTGAGGACTATTCTGAGTGAAAGGGGTGAATGGGATGGTGAGCAGTTTGGAATGGGGACAGCTGAGTCTCGAGCGTCAAAGAAGACTACTTACTATGATCGCATCTCCTACATTCCAGGAATCAAGGTCAGCTACCAAGTTGCTGGTCAAGAGTACTAATCTCCTAAAAACATGCCTCTTCAGCAGGAGATGTAATTTGGAATGCAAAGTGAAATTGATTTCAGTTAGGGAGGTCCTTCCAGTAACCTTCTTGATTCAAAGACATCAGACTGTACCTCTGGATTTCAAAGCTGCTTCAACAAGGAAAGGAAGAGCTTCTCACGGAGTAGTAGTTCAATTTCTTTTTTAAGTTGCTCTCAAAACTGTCATGACCTTAGTGCATACAAGTGGACGTCAATTGTTTGGGGCGATATTCCATGCCATTTTCTCTCCTGCAAGTAGCTGATGTAATGAGCTCCAACTTGGTGATTACACAGGCCGATGGAATGGACGTGTTTGCAATCAGGGAAGCATTTCGGTTTTGCAAAGACCATTGCCTCTCAGGGAAGGTAAGTTGAGGATTAGGCCTTTTCTACTTCACTTACCATGCCAATTAGGTCAGCCCAACTCGCTTTTACCTGACTTGTTTGTTGACTGTGCGTGAGCTCTATGGAAAATTAAATTTGTCTTTGCTTGGTGAGTTTGAACCCGATGACCAACACCACAAGGATTGATATACTGGGTAACAGTGCCAACAAGGTTATATTATGACCAACGGTCCAGTGGAACAGCTTGTGAGTATATATCCTAAAAGCATGTTATAGACAGCATGGGAAGAGTCACTGAGCGCTTGCATGTGTAAAGAGCAAGGGGGAAGATGTGGATTGTGTTTTGTGCATATGCAAGGTGACAGCAAACCAGAAATTCCGTGGAATTGTAGGCTTACATCACATGTGGCAGGGGCCAATAATGCTGGAGGCCGACACATACAGATACCATGGCCATAGCATGTCGGATCCCGGGAGTAGCTACCGTACCCGTGATGAAATTAAAGGTGTGCGGCAGGAGCGTGACCCAATTGAGCATGTGCGAAAAATCATTCTAAAGGTTCGAGCCCCTATATGTTCTGCCCCACTTCTTTTTGAAAAGTTGGGAGTTACAGGTGTTTGAAACATGCGTTACAGTAGTGATAGACACCAATGGAAGCATCAAGAGCACTGATGTTGAGTACTGACGTTGTAAAATTGACCCATTTTTACTAGTGCAGATCTTCAACTTCCTTTGTGACAAGTTCCCATGGACAGATGGCCTGAACACAGCAACTTGATTGTAAATAGCACTGTGCTCAGAGCCGTTGTTTCTATTAATAATTCTCAGTCTAGCAGCCTTCTGTTGCAAAAGACAAAGCTGCAGCCTTACCACAACATAACTGAGATGCCCGTGGATATTTCTTATAGGCGTAATTCTCTCGGTACCTCATTGCATACTATAACACAGTTCGTAGTCTGGGATTACAGGAGGAGTTAGCGACACCCGACGAGCTGAAGGACATAGACAAGCAGATCCGGCATGAAGTCGAGGAGGCAGTTGCGCAGGCACGTGAAGCCTCTCAGCCTGGAGAAGAGGAACTTTTTGCAAACATATACAAGAACGATTCAGGTCTTGTCGCCTACGGGTCTGACAGAAGACACACTAGAGTCCAAATGCCCTAGATCAGCGACTTGAGATGGCACACCCCCGTTTCTCTCGATCATTTTAGTTCGCATTGTAAAGCGCCAGGCTGCAACTTTGGTGAAGCAGATTGAACACTAAAAACTCTCGATCTCATTAAACTTGTCATTTGTGATTCTATTATAGTGATATCACAGGGAAAGGCGCTTTGGGCGAGAGACGACAGATTTAGATCTGCTAAGAAGTCTCATACTCATCACCGTTTGATTGGGCTTGGAAGGAAACATTGACACGAGCTTTTGAGGTTGTGTTTGTTGCGTGTAAACACAATGAATAATGACATGGCACTAAATGTCTGCCTGGAACTTGTCAACCTCGTGATGAACTCCATCCTATAATAAGAAGACATGATCATCAATTAGAATGCCATGAGCAGGCCAACGCCCACCTCCATCACACACTGTAGAACTTAGCCATGACTGCATGTGCTTTCACTTGCTATTCCAGTTTATGTTATCAACCATTTTGTAGCTTTCTACTCATGCAACTGTGATTCATTAGTACTGTAGCTTTGGAGGTTTGCTTGAAATTAGGAGGTGGGGGCACTTTGTGACTTTGAAAGGAGTGAGTAGGTGACGCAACAGTTATGCGTTGGAGGCAAAGCAGTGCCAACGTGCGATGGTTGCTAGGCTTTGACTGTCGGAGGGGCTCTGGCCGCCCAGCCGGCCGTTGGCTGCTCCGCCCACCAGACCACCATGGCTTCTAAGCTGCACTTCGCAGTTTTGCTCAAGCAGTTGTTGCGTACTATGCTCGATTACTTTTGTGGGTTGTCTCAAAATCAAGAGCGATCTTCGCCCTGTGCTGCGATTCTGGTTCCTCTTTGCGAGCTCGATCAATCAATGCCTGGTTGCAAACTCAAGGAAGATTGAAACAGCTGCAGAATACTCAATGGCTACAGACGGTGTGGCATGCTTCTTATGATGTATTTCTTATTTGTGCGTGCGTCTGTGTGTGTGTGTGTGTGGAATCATCTGCTGCTACTTCCGCTTTCCTAGGCATATTTTCCTTTGTCACTGACAAAATTTGTAGATCTCTTGCTTGTAGCGCACCAGGCTTCATATAGTTTCTGGAGGTTGATAGAACACCGTGCCTGCAAGGAAGAAGGAATGGTGCTGTTGTTGGCCAGCTGCCTCCTTCCAGGGAAGAGGGATTGGGGCTGTTGGAAAGCTCCGCCCAAAACCCTGGCTGAGAAGCGGCCGATTAACTGACGCTGATTTTTGTTGCAGTGCAAGTGGGCAAGTGGGTGCATGCCGACATCAACGACGCTGGATTCAAGTCAGATGTCCCCATAGCCACTGCTCTTGGCATACATGCCAAATCGAGGAGTGTGAAGCTGGATGCTCGATATGTGTATGGCAGAATCTCTGAACGATATGTGGTCACACGGACCGCGATGATTGCAGCATTTGCCGAAGAAGAGCTGCGTGAAGAAGCATTTGAAGTCGTTCAGCAAATTGGGAAGACGGCCGAAAAGCCAGAGAAGGTCACCTTCATTATCATCCTCAAGACATGTACCAGCCCATCAGCTCTGAAAGACGGCAAGCAAATCCATGCTCGCATTAGAAAAGCTGGGTTCGATTCAGATGTCGTCGTGGGGACCGCCCTTGTAAGCATGTATTGCAAGTGTGAAAGTTTGTTGGATGCACGTCATGTGTTCAACAGACTGTCTATAAAGAATGTGGTCTCATGGACTGCAATGATTGCAGGATATGCCAAGCATGGTCGCCGTAAGGATGCGTTTGAACTCTATCGGCAAATGGAGAAAGAAGGTGTGAAGCCAAACAAAGTCACCTTCATGAGCATCCTCAACGCCTTTGCCAATCCAGCTGCTCTGGAACAGGGAAAGCAGGTCCACGCCCAAATCATCAGAGCTGGATTTGAGTCAGATGTCCGTGTGGGAAATGCCCTCATCACAATGTATGGCAAGTGCGGGAGGGTGGTGGATGCTTGGAAAGTGTTTGACAAAATGCCTCAACGGGACGTTGTCTCATGGACGGCTATGATTTCAGCATTTGGTAAGCAAGGACATCATGAAGAGGCATGCAAACTCTATCGGCAAATACAACGAGGAGGTGTGAGGCCCAACAAGGTCACGTTCATTAGTGTCCTCTATTCTTGTGCCAGCCCTGAAGCTCTGGAACAAGGCAAGGAGGTTCATGCCCACATTATCAAGGCAGGACTTGAATTGGATATCCATGTGGGAAATGCCCTTGTTAGCATGTATGCCAACTGTGGGAGTGTGGGGGAGTCACGCGATGTGTTCAACCAAATGCCTGAACGGGATGTAGTCTCATGGGCTGCAATGATTGCAGGGTATGCTAAAAATGGTCACAGTGATGACGCGGTTGAAATCTTTCACAAAATGCAAGGAGGAGGCATCAAGCCCAACAGAGCTGCGTTCCTGAGCACCCTTGCTGCATGCACCAGCCCAGAATATTTAGGACAGGGCAGGCAGGTTCATGCAAAGATCATCGAAGCTGGATTTGGGTCAGATATCCATGTGGGTAATGCCCTTGTTAGCATGTATTGCAGGTGCGGCAGTGTGGTAGATGCACGCCACGTGTTCAATCAAATGTCTGAACGAGATGTGGTCTCATGGACTGCGATGATTGCAGGATATGCTAACCATGGTCAGGGTGAGGAGGCATTTCAAGTCTTTCATCAAATGCAACAAGGAGCTGTAAAGCCAGATAAGATCACATTCCTGTGCATCCTCAACGCTTGTGCCAGCCCAGCCTTTCTGGGACAGGGTAAACAGGTTCATGCAAACATTATCAAAGCTGGATTTGTTGGCGATATTGACATTGGGAATGCTCTCATCAGCATGTATGCCAAATGCTGGAGTGTGGCAGATGCGCAATGTGTGTTCAACCTAATGCCTGAACGAGACGTGGTCTCTTGGACTGCTATGATTGCAGGATATGCCAAGCATGGTCACGTGGAGGAGGCATTTGAAGTCTTTCACCAAATGCAACGAGGAGGCATGAAGCCAAACAAGGTCACATTCATGAGCATCCTTGATGCATGCACCAGCCCAGCTACTCTTGGACACGGCAAGCAGATTCATGCAGACATCATCAAAGCTGGATTTGAGTTGGATCTCCATGTTGGGACTACCCTTCTGAGCATGTTTGCCAGGTGCGGGAGTGTGATGAATGCCCGCCATGTGTTCAACCGAATTCCTCGACGGGATGTAATCACGTGGAATGCCATGATTGCAGGATACTCCAAGCATGGTCATGGTGAGGACGCATTTGAACTCTTTCAGCAGATGGAACAAGAAGGGGTTAAGCCAGACAAGGTCACCTTCTTGAACATGCTGAACACCTGTGCAAATCCAGTTGCTCTAGAAAGAGGAAAGCAGGTTCATGCCCGCATCTTAAGAGCTGGATTAGCTTCAGATGCTCAAGTGGAGACCGCCCTTGTCAGCATGTATGAGAACTGTGTGAGTGTGCTGGATCAGTAGGAGTGTTAGACCACATATCTGCCTATCTACGAAGATGATTGCAGAGTTTCCTCTGCAGGGGTATCAGAAGCAGCCCATCCAACTCTTTCAGCAGATGCAAAGGGCAACTCCAGAGGACCACCTTGACTAGTGTTCTGTCTGTGGGCAGCATGTGAATTAAGTCTATGACTCTGTTTGAACCATGTTCAGGGCTAAAGGCATCACACAAAGAGGGGACCATGGTGGACGCAGGGCGCTCAGTTGAAGCCCAGACTTCACCAGAAAATTGCCACCAAACAATTTGCTCAGGTGGAGGGCACATTGCCCGGTACCTACAGAAATCATGCCATGGGAAAGTGCCACAGATTCTTTTGCTCATGAGTTACAACTTCACTGGGCCGCAAGAGTAGGCGTGGTAATCGAACTTGTATATGGGGATGTAAGAAAGATAGCAAAGCAGGGTTGAGCTGTCTCGCTCTAGACGACAAGTTTGGTTGGCAGTTTGGATAGTAGGTCAAGTGTAAGGAAATGATGAAGGACAAAGCCTGAAAAGTAGCCAAAGTAAAGTTGGGGTGAGAGTCCTAAAAAATGGGATACACCCACAAACAGGCCAATCCCACTACCCTCATGGCACTACCTGGCAGATGTATGTTGAGCTGGAATAACACAGGAGCGTGTGCTGTGCCTTTGCATAATTGAATCCACAGCAGAAGGACTGGGATTGCAGCTCTCAGCAGAAGCCAGTTGTTGCTTTCAAGCTACCATGAGACCTACTGACATGATCAATCTAATTCAGTTTGGGGGTACAAGGAAACTGTGTCACTGGATGTTCTGAATCTACATTTTCCAAAACACGTGATAGTCCTATACAAAGCTTAATTGATGGGCACATGTAAGGATAAAGATGGAGACACCGGAAGAACCAGACTCCCAAGTGCGAGCTTTTGAACTTCGAAACCTTGTGACAGGAGTGGTGATCTGTCTCATTTGGGATTACATCTGACTTACCCCTTGTGCTGCAGTGGCAAATACCAGTCCTCTCCTCGGAGACCCTTGTTTGTCTGCCTCAGGGACTAGCTTGACATCTGCTAGATTGGGACAGCATGATCGCTCCCCTTTCCTGCTTTGGACTAGCTAGGTCTCAGCTGGCTCTTCGAACTTCTAGTGCCTCTTCATTTTCCTGTACTTGAGTTTCTCTCCCTACATTCCTACATTGAGTATTTATAGAAGGTGGAGAGGTAGCTTCGTTTTATTCTTAGTTATGGAGGTTTGTGACAATGTTCATAGCTGGCTATTTTTATAGTAGTGAACCTCCTGGCAATTCTGAAGCTTGCCCTCGAGGCTGGTTCCTGGATGCTACCCTATCATCTTGATGATTCTTTAATAGTCTTCAGTCATTTCCACGAAACCGTTTTTCATATGAACTGCAGGGCCTCCATACCCTTTTTAAGTCTATTAGAAAAGAAAAGAGTGTTCTCATTTTGGAAGCCCACATATGGCATT
This sequence comes from Takakia lepidozioides, assembly GCA_030704615.1. NCBI lineage: Eukaryota > Viridiplantae > Streptophyta > Takakiopsida > Takakiales > Takakiaceae > Takakia > Takakia lepidozioides. The sequence goes on from CM060731.1 coordinate 51,745,371, forward strand.
TGTTTCATTTTGTGCCTAAACTCGAGTAAAGAAGTCATGTATGTGTGCATGAACTACAAGACCAAGGAAAAACAAAAGGGGTGGCAAGGGTATTCCTCTCCCAACAGCTTTTCTTATGATAAATGTCTGCATCACAAAATGCAGGTGTTTGAACAAAGTCAAACTTCAAGGTGCATGATTGCATGTGACCTTCTCCGAGCCAGTTCAACTAGGAACTCGAACAATTCTAATTGAACTTTCTTGTATTGTTTTACTGAAGCCACATCTGGCGGCGAGCTCGGAGGGGCTGCCTCCCCATTCACTGAGTGTGACTGATCAAGAGAGGGAGCCACCTTGTCTCCTGTTTGTTGGGCATCCCGAATGAGTCTCCGCAACTCCTGCATGACGGTTATGGCAATCCTAATAACATGAATTAAATGTGTCCCATTCTTCACGCTGAAACTGGCTCTTTGTCATGGTTTGACTCAAGTCACTCTCTTTCCTTGAGACCACTCTCTCTCAAAAAACTATCCAAGACAAGCCAGAAGCAACAGGCAATTAAATGCAGTTTTACATCTTTTACCTGTCGATTGAAGTTATCCCCGTGATGAGAGAAGACCTCAATTGTAGCAGCTGCATCACCTACCAGCAGGCCCTCTAGCCAGCGTGCTGCTGTAGTCTGTGCCAATGTACCTTCCTGAGCACCATGCAGATAAAGCAGTGTTTAATTTTTGTCATCGCAACCTGTCTGGCTTTCGTACTTCTAGCATACGTCCATTCAACACCTTTTTGGCACACTTCACTGTCTTTAGAGAAACCCTAAGCTGTTACCAGTTCTTGTACCTAATGGAGGTAATTTTCTTGCACTCAGCTTGATTTTCTTGTACAAAAGGCTATATTGAGTGAATCTCGCAGTATAGAAATCTACTCCCTTTCTCCCTCTCTCTGTCTGTGTCTGTTGTACTGTCTGCTAGTGTAATAGCTTCTTTCTTTCTTGTGTGTCACGCAAACTGTCTCCGCTCCCTCTCTAGGCATAATGAAGCTTCTTTGATTCTGTCTCGCTGGTGTAACATCCAAAAAATATCCATTTTTTGATACAATGCCCAGGGTCTAATCACAGGGCTTCAGAACACAGTCCTTGCACCTCTGTTCACCAACTTTCAAAATCTCAAGGCTGACCCTAAAGCCCTGGCCCTGTTGGGCTCCTGCTGGGCAGACCATACACAGTAGGTTGATGCTTGTGAGAAGGGGTTTTTAAAGGAAATCTGGGAAGACCGAACAAATTGTTCATATCAAGGTAATTCCCCCTACTGGAGTGAGACCCTCACAAAGGTACTGTCTGTTCCCTTCTGTTATGCCCACACTGGGCTCGGGGTCTATGGACAACTCTACAGCAAACAAAGTTTTAGGTGTACATTCTCTAGTGTAACATTTGTGATCAGATTGCAGACTACAGGCAGTAGTGCTTGATTCAACATGGGCAGCCCCATACATTCAATTCCCTGTAAACCATTACAAGAAAAATCCGATCAGGACAAACACCTCTGACACATAATCGGAGCCATGGTTTAGCTATGGAGTCGACGTTGTTGAGGTAATACATTTCTTTCAGTGAACTTCCTCTCTCTCTCGTGTTCCAGTACTGAAGTTCCTTTGGATCTAAACACCCTGTCTGACCATCTTATTTAGTTAAATTGAAAAGAAAGCGACAGTGATGACATTCCTACCTGGGAAACACTGCTCGTCTCCTCATCATCAAAGACGCCCTGTTCCCCTTGCCCAGGAACTAGTGCAGACTCAAAAGGAAGGCCTGGAGGATCACCATCTTTGGCAGCCTTAATAGCCTGCTCCATTAGTCGAGGGTCTGCTGCTCGAAGTAGACCGCCTGCAGAAGCCACCCATATGAGTGAGGGCCAGAGGAGAACATGTACCCATGCTAGAGCAGAGAACTCCAGGCTTAATTTGAGGGTGAGAGGAGAACACCAATGCAAGACTTGTTCTGCCTTTAGCGCACCCTAGATATTTCCCTCTTCAATGTACTCAAAGTGTCAACCTCTAAACAAAATCACAAACTTGACATCACATGACTATGCTGTAATAATGCTATTCAAAGATCATGGAGACAAATGGCGTTGAAGTGGTTCAGGAATTTCAGACACATCGTCCTCCGGCGTATTAGACACCTCAACAAAGGTCGTGGAAGGTGGAGCTAACACATGCCACAACTCCGGCTCGACAGCGTCTCTTGGAAAGGTGAGTTATACCTATATAGCTGAATTGCCGCCGCTTTCCATTCCGCACCTTTAAACCCAGACCCTGGCCAACACCATGAGACATGCAGCTGAGAACAAACAGCTTTGGAATGATGACACAAAGGGCATGATGTTCCATGGAAGCTTATCAGGAATAGTGCTCCCGTTCACAAATGGGGTCCTTCAGGTCTACACATTATAAACGCTGGCATAGTCTTTCTACAAGTCAGTCAAGATATCAATGCTCATGGCACAAAAGACCAAATGAGAGAGAAAGTAAATGTACCTTCACCAGCATGACAGCGTCATACACTTCATCTGAAAGAGATGCCCACCTGCAGATTCATTTCCACAGAAAGTACATTCTGAGAACTGACAAGTAAGTGAGCAGACTCAACAGTTTAGCTTAAGAAAGACAGATTTAAGAAAGTCAACAAATCATCACACCGAAGCTCCCTCTCCATCCCTCCCTCTTGTTCCACCCAAGCTGGGCGTGGAGTAAATGGCTTCAAGGCTACACGTTATGGGTACATTTTCTCATTTTACATTAGCCTTGGTGCGGTCATACCAAGGCTACTACACCAGATCCCATCAGAACTCTGAAGTTAAGCACCTTTGGCTGGAATAGTACTGGGATGGGTGACCCCGGAAGTCCCCGTGCTGCACCCTGCTTCTCTCGTCCAGGACATTCTCACCAGAAAATGACTCTCTTCAGGAACATCAAGAACATTGTCTGTGCACCTCTGTTCAACAACTTTTAGATTCTTGAGGCTAAGCCTAAAGCCATGGCTGTGTTGGGGTCCAATTGCTGGGCGTCCGAACCAATTGTATTTACCACGGTAAGTCCCACAACAGTGAGCCCCTCAAAAAGGTAGTATCTGTTCCCTCTGGGCACAGGGTATATGGCCATAAGGCTATGGCAAACAGTGTCTCATGAGTACTATCCCTCTTGCCTTTAGCTTTCATAGTGTGACCCACAGTACCACCATCCACAGCGCCACATTGGTCACATCTGTTAATTGCAGCAATTCTGGAACGAACCTTATACTTTCAAGTAGGAGTCCCGGCATTCTCCACTTCCCTGAGATTTGGCGTAGGCTGTGCACGACTGCTGTGGCAAGTTTTTGCCTATCTTGGTGGGCAGTGTCCCATGCCAACTTTGCCCTTAAGGCTAGCTCATTGCCAACGTTTGCACGGAATCTAAGAAGTACATCCCTAAGGTTCCTCATTCTGACATTCAGTAAGCGGACTGCACTGACAATGCCTTGTCGAGTACGGCTAAGTGAGTACCTCTCTCTTAAGTCCCATGCCTTCACTCCCCTCCATTGAATGAGTCGAATTCCAGCCGTTAAAAGACTGGAATGTGAGCTGTCTACCAGTCAAAATCCAGAAATGTCTTTGTTCCTGTGTTTGTGTATACTTTGAATTGTTTGTGACTTCTCTGTCTGTCAGGACATCTGTTTGTACTCCCATACACATAGAGGAAGGTACCAACCTTATGGCATGCCGAAGCTGAGAGGGAGAAAGAGACGCAAGCTGAACACCCCACTCCCGGGAGCGTAAGGCCTCCCTCTTGCTTTGGCCCTTACTCTTCCTCTCCTCATCCTCTGTCCATGCAGCTTCATCATCTTCTCCCTCAACCTCATGACTGCCATTGGCATATTGCAAGGAATCTCCCCGTATTTTTTTCTTCCTCCTCCCATGGCCCTTACCTGCAGTTCCTGTGTGTGCTTCCCTGATTTATAGAATGCTGTCATACATTTAGCAATATGCAGAGTTATAATTTCAGCAGCGCACTGGTAACATCTGCGAAGTATCTAGTAAGCCTCAGATTCCCCACTATCTGAGAGATTAGCACTCTCCTTGGCTTTTCTTCTTGGATTGACCCAACATGTGGTGTTGTAGATTCATTGAGTGAGGATAGCTTCCTTCAAAAAACTTACTAAAAAATGTACTGACATTGAACAACAGTCTTTGAAAATTGACGGGGAGTGTGCTCACTTCCCTTGTTTAAGATCGGAGGACCTTCCCAGTACATAGCGTGGAAGGATCCTTCCACGATTATTATGTTGACGCGCGATAGATTACTCAGAAAATGTCTAACACTCCTGATTACAACTGTGGTTGCTGGAAAAGTCCATGTTTGCATACCCATGTAAACTCTCGTTTTTTGGAATGCGGCCTCGTTAATTGAAGATTGCATTAAACAAATGAAACGTTGGAAAAATGAAATGCCTCGAGACTAGATTTTCTTCTTGCAAAGCTGCTGGCAGTTTCATTGAATTTGCATTCCCGTTGGTTTGGCTATCCATTTCAATTCTGAATCTCATCCGCAAAGCCTCGTCAAATAGACGAGACATTGCATTGTGCAAATTCACAACTAATCAAAATGCGGTTGGGAGGTACATCACCACAGAGACCCCACCCTATTGAGTGCAAGCTACCGCATACACTACAGGGTTTCAGGTTTAAAACCCAGTCGTAAAAGACAACTTACTAGAAAAATCCCACAAAGGAAAGGACTGGTAACCTGATGCTCCATGGAACAAAAATCCCGCTTCCTTGAAACTCGCCTGCTTGCAAATGCCAAAAGAGCCTACAGGGGCTTGCCAAGCTCGGAGGATTATCTAGGGAGAAGGACAAAGAAACAGGTGGAAGCGAGTTGTAGAAGAAATAGGGAGGAAGGAGGGGAAACACACACAAGTGCTTGCTAATAGTGGGCCTCCATAACTGCCTTCCAATCTGCAGCATTTCCCTTTCACTGTGATCAGACCCTGCTTGTTATCTTCTCTCTGCTCAGCTTCAGACTTAAGCTGAGACCCGAGTCACCCGAGGAAGCAGCTCACATTCATCCGAAACCCGATCCAACATTCGTCCTCAATATTCTTTTCATCGTAATGGCCTTCACTGAGTGGGCCACCCGGGCCCGGGACTTCCCCGGGCGTTGTCCTGCAGATCGTGCCTGCGGCGTGGAAGCTCTCAATGAGGCCCGCTACACACTCTGGTTCTCCCCGAGCAGCGATGGCAGGGGGTGTATCTCTCCTTCACCAATGCGCCCCCTCACGATCTCTCCTTGGAAACAAGCTCGACGGTACTTCAGAAGGAAAATTTGGATACTTTTTAAGGGAGATGTGGTTATAGGGATCCACGTTTTCGAGAAGCTGTGTTTTGTGGTGTGTATCACACTAGAGGGGCCGAAGTTGAGATGAGTTTGTCCTTCATGCTACCAAGTTCCAGTCTGTCCCCCGGTCTCCTCCTGATCTGCCTGGTGTTTCAAGTTTCAACGATAGACAAAAGTGTTTAGGGAGCTTTTTGGGATCCATGCTCGGGATGTAGAGTACACCTTTTAAACCTGATTATGAGGAGGTACTGTGGCGCAACCAGTGATCGTGAACACACTTAGTGCAGTTATTGATCCTCTCGTAATTAGTGTCAGCGGGGGATTATGATAGTAGAGATACCTGTAGGCTTGAAGCCTGTAGCCTCCCGCAATTCAAAAGGAATGGCGGGGAAGATGTCCGTGACATACTTGAGTGTATGGCTGGCTGTGGCCATGGCGATCTTGCCTCTAATGTCTCCCAATCTATTTCCACCTGCGAGTTGGCGCTCTTCCCTCTTCTCCGTATGCGTTCTATCAACCTTGCCTGCTGCACGTCATTTTCCACATTGCGGTCGATTTGCTGTTGTGCCTATTGGTCATCAAGTCTGCTTGAACGTCTTTGTCATGTGGCAGCAGAGCTGCCTATGTTCTACCTCAGACTGCTATTTATTTTGCCTGATGTTGATCAACTCTAAATTTTCTAAGGATATCAGCTGGCATCAAGAAGCTATTTCTTTGAATATCAAGTAACCCTCAATATGAGGGAATGAGCAGCAACACACTATAGCTTCTTTTAGCATGCAATAAACTGTAATTGGCATCGGTATCCTTTGGTGGCGTTTTCGGTGTTCAGTCAACTGCAAGTATCGCCCTTATAAATGGTTTGATTAACTTCTACCTGCAATCTAGCCGGGAGGTTACATGATGGAGACTCTGTATGGATTGGTGTATTGCCAACAATTTTCATTACATGTTAAGTTGTCAATACCCCGGTATCTATAGCATTCTGGCAAAAGCTCACACACTGTCTCCTCCAAAGAATGTGATTCTTATTTGGCACGTGACTGCTCCACTGTTTTTAGCTACCAAAGCAAGACCCCTGCTTGCAAGGCGTACAGTATAGTATGAGAGTATCAACTTGCTCATGTTTTTCTTTCCAATAAGCACTTCACTTGCTGAAACCCACACAGAAAGGTTCTCTGACTTCATTTCAGTGCAACTCACCATCACGCTGTACTAATTTTACTGACGAGCAGAAATGTCAGGTATCTTTTGAAGCCTGCAAGGTGATTCCTACCAATTAATTTGCAGGTCTTGAAGGAGTCAAAGCATATTGGCTTTCTACTTCTCTAGCAAACAGGCTCTCCAGTGCAGTTGTGTCAAGTCTGATCATGACATCTGGTTGAGGCCGTGTGGTTGATTTTCAGGAATGGGAGTCTCCAAAAGCTAGGCATGCTGCTCTTATGGATTCTCGTGCCAAGACGTGGCCTGTAAGTGTCTCTGTTTGGATGAGACATCCTTGGTTCTCAAATTTCTGGGCTCTAATTTTAGCTGAGATGTGTAGGTGTGTAAGCATAAATAATATCTATTTGCTGCCAGAAACTGCAAGCTGCACCAGTTCCTGTAGATGATATTGTGAGATGAGACTTTTTGAACTTTGCACCAATGCGTGAAATGCCTGAAAGTGTCCATCTTTGCTGATGGTGCCACCCCACATATCTTGATCTTGTTATTTGCAACTCTTTGCACATGTAAAAGCCACAGTGATGTCCAACCGGTGGGTATCTCTCTAGAACTTTCACTGTGTTTAGATCCATGGTTAGCTTTTCTTGTCATTCACGGCATCCACAATGCCAGCATCTCTGCTCTTCACGAAAACCTCAAAATCCCTTTCTCCCGCATACACAAATGCTTTAAAGCAATCCATCTGACGGCAATACGCTCTCTCACTGCTATTATCACTAACAAAAGGCTGCTTGAATCCAGTCTATCCGCTATCTCTTAGGTACCCCCGGGTACCCTTTCTCCTTTGGTTGCTGGGTGCCCCCCGGGCACCCTCTAGTTTCATAGGGCCCACCCCCGAAAGGGGGCAGTAGCCGCGAGGCGAAGTGGCTCTTAGTTACGCCGGCTTCGGCCGGAGTCATCTCTCTCTCTCCTCTTGTCATTCATTCCTCTCAGGCTTTTATGCACCAGATTGATTTCTCTCTACATGTAGTGTCTCACTCCCTGACCTTCCTGTTGTTGCAGAATGTAAAGGTGCCTGAACACTTGTGGGACTCGTCTGATCATGGAGGGTGGGAGCCTTGCACTCATAAGATTGATCAACCTTGTAAGTCTTGACCTTGCGTATAACTTTCGCTGCTTAGAGCTGTTTTTCTCCACAAATGGAGCACCTTACAAGTTACATTGGTATGTGGAAGGGTGTGATCTCGCGACTATGCTACTTGAGACTTAGGACCTAGTTCCTGAAGTTTAGAGATGGCTTTGTTCCTTGGAAATATGCCTATTTTGGCATTCTGGAAGTAAATGGTCTTTCATTGGTGTAGCTCTGCCGGTGGAGGTAAATGGTTACTTGCAAGTCTTCCTGGAAGGTGGCCTCAATCAACAGCGTATGGGGGTGAGATCTTTTGTTATCCATTCTGTCTTTGCTATCTACATCACTTCAGTGAATAAAGCATCTTCCCATGGTTTTGTGAATTAAAGTTCTACATTTCATCAGAGCTGTTGTTCAGAGCAGATGAAGGCTCAGAGTTTACTGAAGCCACTGAATTTTTGCGATGAGGAGTCGGATCCAGATGACAATCATCCCTGTGTTAGTGTGCTGCAGATTTGTGATGCAGTAGCTCTTGCAAAGATTTTGAATGCAAGCCTTCTACTCCCACAGTTTGATGTGAACTCAGTGTGGCAGGACTCCAGGTGTGTAGCTCACACTGTTGGCAGGCTCTTGTCTCAACTTCAGTCTACAGTGTGTGCTTTTGAATGAGAGTGTGTGCATTGCATGGAACTTTCTTTCTAACTTCAACTGGTCAGTGTTTGTTGTCCAGTTAATAAAAAAATTCAGTGGTTAAAGAAAAGTTCTTCATGGTCCTTGTTTGCTGGTGGAAACCTTTCACTCTAGCGCAGCCCCGCTCTTCAGAGTGACATGAAGACGGTCTTATAAAGGATAGAGAGAAAGTGACTGATGGTGGTGCAGCTCTTTTGCAGACATATTTGATGTGGAGCATTTCACACATTTCCTGGCCCATGATATTTACATTGTCACCGAGCTGCCTCACGAGTTTGAATGGAGCACTCGTGAATACTATGGCACTGGGTTTCGTGCTACACGTGTCAAGCATGCCCCTGTGCAGGCTTCTCCAGAGTGGTACATCATAAATGTCCTTCCCCTCCTGAAAAGGTAATCTTGTAGTTCTTTTTGTATAGACTATTATCATCTTGTGCGCCCCACCTGAGTGCTCACTTACTCTAGGGCCTTACATCAAACTTTATCTAGAAAAGGTTACATTTTGTTGCAGAGGCAATGGAGGTTTTATATGGTCATCAGGCTTAATATATACTATATCTGTTTAGTGCCAATTGACTCTAGAGTGATGCGTATCATAACTATCACATAGCCAGGCAGTTCTACAAAGTGTGTCTGTACTGCCCTATAAGTGGTTTCCTAATTCTTGAGCCTGCTTGTGCAAGTTGTTATATTTCAGCTTACATGTCAGATATACCCTTTGTGGCACGGGACGGTGCATTACCACAACTGCCTATTACTCGTGTTCTGCTGAAGCCTGAGACCATGCTTGAATGATGAATGAGGGGACAGGAAGCTCTTACCATATGTTGCCTTCCCCCTCCAGACCTCTTTGCTCTTCTCTCCTGCTAGCTCAGATGATGACGGTGGGGAGCGAATTGATGTTACCTGACACACCGCTGCTAACACATTTTGGGCCAATGGCTCTGTGTCGCAGCTACGGAATCGTGGCGATTGCTCCATTTTCTCACAGGCTCTCGTTCAATGATATCCCTCCTGAGATTCAACGTCTTCGCTGTCGCGTGAATTTTGAAGCCTTGCGCTTTGTGCCTGCTATACGTCAGCTTGGCCAGACTCTTGTGGAGCGTTTGAAGGGAACTCTTCTTCCACGGCATGAAGATGAAGATGGAGGCCAGCCCACAAAGTATTTGGCCTTACATCTCCGCTTTGATAAGGTGAGAGTTGTGCAATTCCACTGGCCTATTAATTGTACTGCTGAGTCTGTATTTGGTATAGTTGGCAACTCTTTCTTTTCTCAAGACTCCTAGCTTGGGCAGGACATGGCAGCACATTCAGCGTGTGACTTTGGCGGTGGCAAAGCAGAGCGACTAGCACTCGGAAAATATCGCAGTGTGGTTTGGCAAGGGCGGGTGCGCAACGCCCGATTATCCAGCCAGGAGTTGCATGTCCATGGAAAATGTCCTCTTACACCAGAGGAGGTCGGAATCATGTTAGCAGCCCTGGGCTTCAGCGGCCGCACCCGGGTCTATGTTGCGTCTTATACGGTGAATATCTCTGGTTCCACATCAAATGCAATACTGGAAATAATGGAATGAAGATATTGAACGTAGTACCAAAGTAGTTCCAGAAGTTCTGCAGCCAGAAACTCCCAGAAGCTTTGTGAAACTCACCATGAAAACTTGGAGACAGGCGGATTTGGATGGTTTGCAGTTGGAGGGTTGTTTTTGACCCTAAAGCTTTCAGGCCTGAGTAGGTATCCATGTGCATAGACCTTTTAATCCTGGGTCCCCAGTCTAGGACCTTGCTATAAAAGCAAGTGAAGTGGATACTGAGAGTTCTATGTATTTCTTTGCTGCTCATTGGCAGCCACAACTTTCAGCTTCCAACTGAAACATTATCACACATCAGTGTGCTGTTGTATGTAGTCCTGGTTGATTGAGCTCGGATGCACCCTAATTACCTCTCTTTCCTCATGTTCATAGACACACGAATAACCTTTTTTGGTGTTGATCAGGTGTATGGAGGGGCCGCAAGAATGGAGTTTCTGCACAACTTGTTCCCAGGCATGGTGAACAAGCATATCTTAGCCACAGATATGGAGCTTCAGCCATTTGAGGGCAAGGCCTCACTTTTGGCAGCAATTGACTACTACGTATGCTTGCACAGTGACGTCTTCATTTCAGCTTCGCCTGGCAACATGCATAATGCTCTGGTAATCTATGAAGCCACTTTTTCATGTGACTCCAATATTTGTAAGGTTCGAAGTTCCTGCAGGCAGTCTGGGACTTCTAGACAGTTGCAGGCGTCATCGCTTCCATTTTTCACAACTGCCGTGCAACAAGTAGTGACTATGTTATTCGTTCTTGATGATTCTCTGTGATCCCTCTGTAAGCACTCTCTTGTGATTCTCTGGCCTCAACAGCAGTGTCTATTGAAATTAATTCTGAAATGCAGTTAGGACATTCACATCTCTCCACAACTGACCATCGAGAACATCTTGCTGCCTCAGGGCATTTCTGGTGTTTTCTCTGTCCATCTTCAATCAATTCCTTCCTAGAAATTGAGTGTGAAAAGGAAGAGTGACAAGGGATACCATCGGTGCTCTATTGTATGTGTGCAGGCAGGGCATCGTGCATACTTGAATGTGAGGAAGACCATACGACCAGATATGGTGTTGCTTGCAAACCTCTTCTCCAACGAGAGCTTGGGATGGCCAGAGTTTCAGAACCGCGTCATTGAAGGCCATGAAAAGCGGCTTGGTCAAATCCGGTTACGCCAACCATCCCAGTCTATCTATGCCTATCCAGCACCAGATTGTATGTGTGGACAGACAAATTCATTGTAGCAGTTTTGTAAAGTACAAAATCATGATTCTTTCGTCCCTTGGAGCACTTCATTTAGGAATAGGATTAGGACTAGCATTCATTTAGGACTGGTAGTGCACAGGTACAGGGATGCAAGAACTAAGGCAGGACCACTTTGGGAAGGCTTTCTCCCTCAAAAGTCATTAGAGCATCTTGAGAGTGATCCAAAGGGAGGGATTTCTTCGCCGATGAACTCCCAATAAAGCTTTTGCAACAGCCCTAATGCCACATGCCCCCATCCTCATGTCAAGCAAGTTTAAGCTTGCCTGCACTGAAAGAGCCTACTAGGTGGTCCTCTGCAGAATACATTTGCGATGTGCATATATTGAGATGTGCATTGAGTTCTTCAATAAGAATAGTGTCAACAACATGATGTGTGGGGTTTCTGTTGAGGAAATGTTGCAGAACAATGAACTTTTTATTATGTGTACTATCCCTTCCAGAGCATTATATCTGGTCACTCAATCTCTTGTTAAGGGGTGAAATATTTTATGTCTCATCCACCGATGCAGGGATTCGCCCTGGTTATTGGAGACACAGGATCTGATCAGACCAGGGAAAGGTCGGATTGCAAAGGTAGTTGTTGACTTGAAAAAACTGTGAGGAGACGTTGTGCGAGGTGATGGAGTGGCCCCTCAGGACAAGTGGTGAATCCTGGATCCATGTCAGTTTACCGATTATCCCCACCTAGGTGAGTTCTAAAAGGTGTGTGCAACACGACCTCCCTTAAATCCTATTTTTTTCATGGCATTCAAGTTGCGCGGTCTCCCTCTTCTGCAAGTTCGAGATACGATCCTCACCAGCTCGTTTGTCTATTTGCAACTAAGGTTCCCTGGGCTAAAAATGTGGTAAATATGACAAAGGCACTAGAATCGACAAAGACATGGATAAGTTAGAAGTTAGAATGTGGGTAGTTAAAGATTTCATCTATTTGTGTTTGTTAGAGATCACTAGATATGATCCCCGTTGAGCGTACTATATATGACCTGCTAGTTAAACTAGCAGGTGTCGTTTTGGTTGGATGGTAGGTGAGCGGTGCGTAAGAGTGCAGCTGTTACTAATCCGTGTTAAAGGGCGTGCTGATGCTAATAAGTTAGTGTAGGATTGTTCAGACAGTCATGGTAGGTGGGGGAAGAGGCTCTTATTTACGCTAACTTTGGCTGACGTGGTCTCTATGTTTTGATAGTACTTGTAAAGGATTTGCTTAGGATGGTCTAGATTTGATGCACATCCGATGGGGTTACAGCATCAGCTGGGTTGTACGTACCAACTCATTGCTCAGACTCCGACATCTTCATCTCTCCCTACAGAGCTAGCTATTTGTCTCTTCCTCACTCATCACCGATCCCCTTATTATGACTTCAGAAGAGACATGCAACTACGTCTCTCTGTTTCGTCCTCTCTGGAGTCTGGATGTGGTTCTGATCTCTCACTGTCCTTTTCATTTCTCTCTCTCTCTCTTTCTCCTTCATTTCTTCTATGTCATCTCCGCGTCCGCGAGGCATCTGACATCCCCCTTGGACTTTGGACCCACAGAGGATGCAACAAACAGATACACACAGACACACATACCCAAACTCAACAAACACAGAGAGGTAATGAGCACCGGCTTGGCGTGTACCTCTGCATCATGCTGCCTAGACGACATTTGACACGACACGACAAAGCACTGCTGCGAGTCAGCTGTGTAGTGGCCCTCTCTGACACACACGCACTCTCTTTCTCTCTGCAGCACCCACTTTTCCCACTTTTCCCACGTAACTTAACTGTACGATGCTGCTCAGATTCTTTGGAGAATTTTGAATACCAACACTTGGGTTACTATACTACCTAACTTACCCAATGGAATCTGCTCATCCAAGCACAATGCAAACTCTGCGACTGTCGACCGGCCGGCCTTCGCACACTGTCCCAAATTTACTTAGGCGATAGTGCCCGGGCTGCCCCGCCTCCCACCTGCCCGCTGCGCCACGTCCTCTACGCCACGCTGGCGCACGTCCCCTGCGGGGCCACACACCCCTTTTGTCACGGGGCATTTGGGCACTAGGGCTAAACGCTCTCATATACTCTCAAAATTGTGTGGCTGAAAGCAGGTTTAGCCATACCTTTTTAGAGAGTCTACTAGGGTAGTCTGTGTCGTTGGCCAATGATGAATTGAAATCTAACACCAACTGCAATGTCCTATGTATCCACGTATGTCTCATATGTTAAGGCCCATCTAAGCCCAAGTGCAATCTCCTATGTATCCAAGTGCTTCTCCAATGTAGCGACCTCCTTCCAACACTTAATTTTGTAATTTAGTTGAATTTTCAGCGACCAATTTTTATTTTTATTTTTTTATCCTTTTAGAAAAGAGGGACGGAGGCCTCAAAACTTTATAGATAAGGACGTAAATATCTGAGATGTACAAGAGGAAAAAATAACCTTTGGGGAAGTGCCATTAGGAAGGCTCTGCTTCTGACCTACACCTAAAAGAAAGGGATAACGGAGAAGAAGCCAAAGGCAGAACAAGAGAAGATAAGAGCTCAGCAAGGAACTGAGATAACCAGGAGTGGAAAATAACAGCCATTGTTGTTGAGAAGAAGGTAAGAGTAAAGCAAGGAGCTGCCTAAGGAGCAAAGCCAGGCAAAGCATCCAAGCGGCAAACCGAGCTCTGCACAACAAGAACCAACCATGGCAGCAGTTGATGAAAGACCAGCAACCAAATTGTTCATATTTCTATAATTTTCGGCCCATATGTCCAAATTTTGTGAAACCGAGTCGGTGCACACCTACTCATCAAGGGCTTTCCAACGGTACCAAAATCGTGGCCCAAAGGCCACCTCCACTGTCCTTATTTAGTTGAATTTTCAGCGACCCAATGGTACTAAAATCGTGGCCAAAGGCCTCGCGGTTTGGGCGATCTCAAGGACACTACACACAATATTGTGAACACCAATATTTTAAAAAATCCCAATTTATATTTACGTCCACGTGCACAAAAAGACAAATGAAGGGCCAATCATTGTTCCAGAAAAGCCCACTTTTCTATTTTTCACGAACTTCCAGCGACCAAAAGTATTTGACGCAGGTCCAAAGTTATAAGACCAAGTCGTTGTACTCCACCTCATCGAGGGCAAGGTTGGGGCAGCCCTGCGGTTTGGGAGATCTCAACATTGCAAAACAAAACAAACAAACTACCTTGCTTCATATATTGATGGCAAATTATAGAAGATACACTACAAAACTATCTTAGGAATACCATATGTAAGTTTTTTTTTTTTTTGTTTTTTTTTTTTTTGTAGTAGGTGTTAACGATGGTTGGGTGCCATACCTTATGACTAAACTGTTTGAAAATATGGTGAAAAATGACACATGCGGATTGCACTACATTCTTCCATTTAAAAATATATCATTTATCTATTTTGTTATGATGAACTTGATATACATGAGTAAATTATTATATCTAATTATTGATGAATGTATTTTGTTTTCAAATGACTTTTAACTTAGCTAGAGAAATTTTAGATTGTGTAAGTTTAGGGATGTCATTGAATGGATTGGTATTGTCGCGGATGTTAATATCTCATGTAATATATTGACAAAAATATATAACATATCTTAGTACAATAAGCTATAAACATGTCAAAAAGAATGCAAAAATTGGGTTTAGGAGTACCATCATTTAAATGGGGATTAGTATTACGTTAGATGTGATATTTCATATTTATTAACAAAAGTGTATAGTGTATATACATACAATCAGACATACTATTATGAAAAAAATGAGCAAAAATGGGTTTATGAGTGTCAATTAAGTGGGGTGGTGTTGAGTGTTGTAATGGCATTGTGGCCCTTCCCGGGTATCAATAGTAGGGATCAGCAGGTTCTTCGAGAACTTACTGGTCGGGTAGGTGGTAGGTCGAATACCCAATTAGACATACAATGGATTACGGTTTGGGGCTCCCATTTCATATCAGGTTGTTACTATTATTTCGCGGCTATGAATGCTAAATAATCATACTACAGGCCCGGATCGCTGGAGATTTGGTTGTGCATCCTGGGTAGGGTATCGCAAACACTTAAGACACATAATGGGGTGACGGCATAGTATGATATCTCTTTTGTCTGGGGAGTTTGGGCTATTCAAATGGCCATTTGAATATTGGAATGAGCCATTTGAATAGTTCAAATGACCATTAGAAATGGCCCTGCGGAGGTTATTTTTTCCTCCTTTTGTCTTCATTTTTCCATTTAATAAAGTTTGTCAGGGCCGTTGTCGCAAGTTCTTAAACCAAAAAAAAAAAAAAAAAAAAAAAACCATTTGGGCTATTCAAATGGCCATTTGAATATTGGAATGAGCCATTTCAATACTTTAAATGACCATTTCAATTCTGGAGCTCCGCAGGCTTATATTTTCCCTGTTTTTTGGCTGAATTGTTCTATGTGTTCCTTGGCTTCGGCCTTTTAGTAATAAAATGATTTAAAGGGCCTCCGTCCCCTTTTATTATTAAAAATAATAATATTTATACTCGTATTGATATTCAGCTGATATTAACAAGAAAAAACCCATACTATTGATACCATATATTGTGCATATCTAAGGGAAATACGTATACCATTATACTATTTGCAAATTTGTCATTTTGTAATACTTAAAATGATCCCAGAGTAAAAAACAAAGCACCCCTCCGGAACCTACCATGCCTGGTATATTAAAATGTTGATACCCGCACAACACTGGTGGTGTTACATTACATGACATATTAACAAAATGTATGTCAAATTTTCATACATGTAGCCATATTCATATGCAAAAGCGTTGGAATATGGGTCATTTAACTAGGCTAATATTACATTTGATGTTGATACTTAGTGTGGGCTAATTGTGGTCGGATATCATATATACATCTTAAGTTCAAAATGCATACCGTCAAGTGTATAAATCATATAAGTCATACATTGGTGTCAAAATGTGCAAGAGTACATATGCTTAGACTATGGTCATTAATTTATATCTACTAGTGGCACATTTTGCGTCAATATTTAATGAGCATGTACATAATAGTATACATCAAAACACAATGTCCCTTTCATAGCTGAGTTCAAAGTCATTTGAAAACAAAACAAAACTTGTTGAATGATACATAAACACGATAAAAAACCATTACATTTATATAATATACTAATGTATATCAAGTTCATAATGAATAATAATCATATTCCTCATTATAATATTACTCAAATACATAAAATGCATTAACAATATATATTAATGATACTTTTTAAATAAAAATTATTGTCGACCAAGTACATATTTTCAAATACGTATGTCGTTTCTCTCTTTTTCTTATTACATTTCAGTCATTATTTTTTATTCATATTTTAAATTTATATATTCATCAAATATTTACATTATAATTCACTGTATTCAGTATAATGTGAACACTACAATTATATTCTCATATCTAAGATATTAATCTCATATCTAAGATATTTTTTAATTTAAAAATAATAATTTGTACATATTAAATCCGTGCCCGCTGTGCCAGCGTGGAGAGACAGGATGGCAGTCGCGCACAGGAGGGCTTGTGCGCCAGCGTGGCATAGAGGACGTGGCGCAGCGGGCAGGTTGGAGGCTGGGCAGCCACGGCACTACCCCCTCCCCCGGGGTTTGTGGGACATAATAAGCCTAGTGCGGAGGGTCGGCCAAGTTTTGTAAGTTAAAACACTGCGCCTGCCAACACAAAATTATTGCACCATAAAATATGTATAAAATCAGGCGGTCAAGGCCTGCTCTTCATTTCTTGCTTTTTGCTCCCAATTTTTCAACTCCACCTTTTACACTTAATGCCACAAAGTAACCCGGGTTACAATTTGATATGCCATGGTTCCATGGTGTTTCATGACAACCAAGTTATAGCCGAGTGGTAATAATGTACCTCGAAAGTGGTTGTGGGTTCAATCCACTGATTGGTGTGACAAATGTGTCGACCTTCCCGCCGGAAGGAAGGCTACTGCCTTCTGGGTCGAGAGACACCATAATTTAGGCTTCTTTGGGGAGGGCGTCAAACTTTTTCCTTTGTACATTTTTTTGGGTGTTTCATCCACAAGGAGTGCCTTTTTCAGTTGGCCAGTCTCTACTTGTTTTTCCATCCGACTACTGTAGCCTTGGCCCTGTGGGCAATGTGAATTCAAGAGCTTGGGTGACGAATGCTTGATGAGAGAGGATCCGGTAGAAGCCAAACTGGTAGCACTTGTTAGTGGATGCTGGTAATGTCCGTTAGGTGAGGCATTGTGGACTCCGTAAAAATTGTCGCAGTGCTCCTTCATTCATTGAATCATCAGTGCGATGAGTTCAACTATAGAAAAAGGATCAGTGTCGCGATTAAGTCGCAGCCTCAGTGCAAAGAAGCTTCAGTGTTGGCTCGCAAGAAGCTTCATTGTGGCTCCAAGTTTTGGTCGATACCTATTCATGTCGCCTGCGTTGCAAATAAGGTTCATTGTCGGCTCCAAGTTTGGTGGATACCTATGTCACCTGAGTTGCAAATAAGGTTCTTTGACGGATACCTATTATTATTATCGCGGATCACTCCGGCAACTCAACAACGACAAATTTGTGCGTTTATCATACGGAGCTCAGAGCCTAACCCTTTGACTCTGTTTTTATTGATGCCTCCCTGTTCTTTTTCTTTGGTTGGCGATTAAGCTGAGTAAAAGGGCCTCCGTCCCCTTTCCTTAGGGGAAAAAAAAAAAAAAAAAAAGTTTGAGAGGCAGTCTTTTTGGACTATAGAAATTTCTTGGTGCATCATAGCACACAACACCTCTATTAAGTTGACAACCATGAGTTATCCCCGTCTTACATTGTACACAATAACATCTTATTTGGCCAAAGCGAAACCCAAATTTTCCAAACTGTTGCGAACTGGACACCTTCAAGAACCCCAATTTATAGGAGGGAGGGGCTTCCTTAGAGTTAGTGGCCTCCCAATGGAGAGTATGTATGTCTAGCGCGACCCTTGCATCCATCAACGTTATAGCTTTTTGTTGCGACCTGGGCTCTTTTGTCGGAAAAGGGCTACCACTTAGCCGCATTCCACAGTTTCCTTGCCTTTTTATCTTTTTAAGAAAAAAGTTTTATAATCCTTTTCCTCGATCACTCTGACTAATAAATAGTGAGTCATATGATTTTTTGTTCATAACAAAAAACAGCACTATCATGCTTACATTTGACATCCAAAGACTTCCAGACACCAAGTGAGATTCTACGACAGGCATAGTGCCGACCTTGCTAGTTTCCGGCCACAGCTCCCCCGCACCCGCTTCGCCACTATCTTCGGGACCCCACCTGGATCGTAGGCCAGTGTTGGAAATGTTACGCAACTCACGCGGATTGAGATGCCAGCCTCCTTTCGAGACATTTGTGTTTACATGACGACCTCCTTTCGAGACATTTGTGTTTCCGTGATGACCGAAGAATGAATGAAAATACTCAAATGCAGTTGATGTAGGAATATTGGAATAGAGAATTTCCAAGCCATTGCTCAACAACATGGAACGCACGAAGGTTCCGCACCAAATTGCGAACACCAAATTTGACCGTTCCCAACGTTTTAAATGGGACGACGAAGAATATGTCCCACTTTGTTTTTAGAGGGCAGGCCCAACAGTGAGTTGAACGACGTACCCAGTACTTACCTACAGTGCCCTGGCCTGTCCAACGCAGAAAATTAAACGATCCAGTTTCCAAGGTCAAGAGCACCCAATAATAATCCCATATCGTTTGCACGATTCTTACGCGACCAAAACATATATATATGCATAGCCGGCGCGTCAGAGAGCTGCGAGTGTCGGTGACGACAGAACGTATTTAATGTCATCGCCACGTCGCAGTTATGGCTAGTTCGTCCAAGTTCGGCGCGCTGGCGAGATTCGGAAGGATGGAATCCGCGACACTCATCGCTGTATTCATCCATCCGAATCTGTGCGCTGTGCCAAGCGCTACGCGACGTCTGAATGGCACGGACGACAGGATCGTTTATTGTGTGGGTGAACCGGGGCTTCCAAAAAACAATAGACGGTCAGTCATGGGTCAGTCGTGAATGTGAGACCCGTTCTTTTGCAGTGTATAAGACAAACACTCCTTTCGACCGCAGTCTTCCCAATCGCTATGCCTACCCTTCCTTCCATCAATGTGATCAATCAAACATCCTGCCATGGAATCTTAAGAAATTTTATCGCCTCCTCTTCATGCACCCTTCCCATGCAACAATATTGCAGATTCGACTTTTGGGCTTCTGTCATTTGGTGCAATGTATTCATCAGTGTACCATCAAGTTATGAATCATGTATAATGTGTGAATATGTCAGCCCAAATGATGATGCGGGTCAGTCTGTGTGAAGGCCCGGCATCTCTAGTTCTCTGTAGCAAATGATATGAGCGAAGGTGGATGATGATAGTATGTAGAAGAGCTTACTTGCCCACATACTCATCCACACCCAGTCTTGTACCTTGTACACACAGCGGGTTGAGCAAGACAACAGTAAAACTAAAATCATGCTCTAATTGCTTTCCAGTGATGTGTCGGGTAGATTCCGATCACTGTCTTCTAAGTAGGTACTCCAAGTCTGTTTGGATTTTTCTCATTTGGGGGTCACACTAGTTTTTGGAGGGAAACTCTCTATACAAACAATATCAACATACATACACCAACGTAGGCCACAGTGCCACACGGCTGTAAAGAACACGTGCAGCTTCGTGCAATGTTTCCTGGAACTTTCGATCTCGGTTATATACAAAACACAGAGTTGAATCGAAGACGCTAGCCTATCGATCTCGTGACGTGGAAGAGGTTTGGGTTGCGGAGGGTCAAGGTGTTGGAATCGCGGAGGTGCAGCTCATCACTCGGATTGAGTGGGGTTGACGTGCAGACATGAAGCAGCGATAATTATTATAAGCAAGTTAAGCCCCAAGGAAGCAAGGGAGGGGCTGCCCACCCCCCCCCGTACGTCTCGTGCGCCACATGACCCAGTCTTGTAAGACAGCGCAGGGCGGCATATTAGGGTTTCGCCCCACATTGTACCCACAAAACAACCGCGGATTGGAAGGGTGGCCCGGCGCTTGTCCCACGCGCTGTCCCGACTAGCTCGCCCTGCGTCCTCAACTGTGGCCATTTGCGTGCAATCGATATGGGATATATCCCTTCGCGCTTTGGGTGCCTACCACGCCATACTGCTCGCTCACCCACATTTTCCCTGATGTCCAGCGATAAAAATATTTGTGGGATTATTCTGCGATCCAATGTGGTCGACAAAGTGAACCGTTGGGGGCTCCGCGCAACGACGCCACTTTATTATTAGAGGTTGTTGAAACATGAGTGTTGCGCCCTTGAGTTTTACGTAACGATGAGTGTTGCGCCATTGAGTTTTACGTAACGATGAGTGTTGCACCGTCGATTTTTACGTAACTATGAGTGTTGCTATGTCGAGTTTTACGTAACGATGAGTGTTGTGCCATTGAGTTTTGCGGACTGGAATGTCGGCTTGTTGTAGATTGATGTTTTTAATTAGCTGATGGTCTGATCTCATACTTGGGGCTTGTATAACTCAATAATCATCACTTTTGCTACCCGTGCACCTACATTCATCCATCTTCTTTTCTTTCCAATGGAATGGAAGTTCATCCGTTCGTTGACTGACTGGATGGTAGTGTAAAGGAGACATACAAATAGGAAATACATCCAGTCGACCGTATAAAATCTTAATTAAAAAAGGGGAAATAAATAGGTAAGTTCACGCCAAAGCAAGGGAGACCAAAATAAAATAAAATAAATAAAATAAAAAATGGAAGGGGTGGGCGATAAATGGCCTTTTTTTTTTAAAGACACCATTCTTTGTCATAGTAGATCATTGTTTTCCTTTTTTCTTTTTATACAGTGCTACTAATATAGCTCACGAAGAAGAATATGTTTTGGCCCTGATATTTTGATTTGATTTTTAATTTGTTCTTAAGGGAATACACCTGGGAGCGACCGTCGCTTGGCTAAAAAGGTTATTATTTATTATTATATTATTTGCTGGGGTCCTAAGCTGTCTATGATATAAAATGATTATCCCCTTTTTTTTTAAATTAGTTGTTCTATTTTATTTTTAAAGAACTTTAAAAAACTTTGTATAATCTTAGAAGCCAGTCAGCAGGTCAGTTGGATCCATAGAGCACTGAGTGCCACCCAGGTGATTCTGGGCTCAAATCCTGCTATCTTGTCAGGTGTGGTGTTATCTTCTAACCCTTCCCTTGCTGGGTGCAGTTTTGGTGTAAGAGTTTTGCCTGTTTGCTTGTGGGAACAGGCCCGGACAAACTTGAAAGGCCCTGAAAATACATTACAAGGAAATGAAAAAAATAACCATGTAGGGGCCGTGAAGGCTAATACCACCGGGTAACCAGAATCTGAAAGAGCAACCATATATATATATATATTATGACGCCAGGGGTTACTGCCTTCCGCTAGGAAGGTGGATACCGGATACCTTAGGGACACCAATCAGTGGATTGAACCCACAACCACTTCCGAGGTGGTATGCGCCCAGGAAGGTGGATACCGGATACCTTAGGGACACCAATCAGTGGATTGAACCCACAACCACTTCCGAGGTGGTATGCGCCCAGGAAGGTGGATACCGGATACCTTAGGGACACCAATCAGTGGATTGAACCCACAACCACTTCCGAGGTGGTATGCGCCCCAAAGGCCGAAAGAAACCGGTTACTTTGAAAGAGGTTATTTTCTGCCCTGGCTATAATAAGGGCCCTCATTTGTGAGCGCCGGTGGCTGGGGGATGTTTCACTTTTAGACAAACAAAAAATAAAATAAAAAACAAACCTGGTAAGAGAAAAGAAAAATGCCAAAACACTTGAGGATGAGACAATAGATGGAATGAAAGATTCATCCATTCAAGCACCAATCATTCATCCATCTGATAGGACAAACAGCTCAGGGGGGATTTCTAGGAACGTGGGGGCGTTGCCTCGATATTTTGACTTGCGCGCTTCGGTCACACGAAAGCCGGGCCGCCGGACAATCCGCCCTGTGACCCGACGTCCGTCCCTGCGTTTGTCTCATTTGCTGCCCGCTATGTTTTGGCGTCGTCATCTCCCGCAATTCCTCCTATTATGACACCCGCCCGCCCTCTCCCTCTCTCTCTCTCTCTCTCTCCGGCCTTGTCTCTCCAGCTCTCTTCTTACTCTGCCTGCCATTTCAAAATCTCTAAGTTCTGCCAGAGTTCGGAAGAGCAGGCAGGGGTTTTGTTGTAGTGTCTACAAACTGTTGGGGTCCACTCTCTTGTAGCTTAGTAGCCGAGATTCATTGCCACTTGTGGCATAACTTCCACTTGCACAGCTCTTCTGAACTTGTGGGTTGCGGCAGCAGACTCGAAACTCTCCAGCACCAGGTAGATTTGAATGCAACTTGCGCCCTTCCCAATGTGCGCACATATGAGTGGCGATCTGTGATGTGCATCACATTGTTGGTTAGCAAGGACATTTCCCTGGTGATTGAAGTCTTTGGTTGAGAAAGGGAGGAATTTGAGTAGTCAGTTGAGAGAGGAACAAAGTATCTTAGTAGATGGAGAGTTGGGGGCGGAGCTTGCAACAGATCGGATGCTCCTTTAGTGCGGGCCAGTGAGCCCGAACCTACGCATTAGAAGAACTTCGATGATCGTCTAAGTCCATCTACTTACGTGGGTCTTCCCGGTGTTTGATTGCAGTTGATCAAGCTGGGATAAGCAGTTCAGCTTGAAATTTGGAGCATGGCAGTGCAGCCTCGGAGTGCGACTACCAGGGGTCCATCTAAGTCTGCTTCAGCGAAGCCCAATTACAGAGGTGATCTCTTTGCGCTTGTTCTCGAGGGAATAGTGGGGTAATAGCGGGGAAGAGAACGCTGAAGATTGCGTAAGTGATGATCCGCATTTGCGTCCCCGCGGTCATCTGTTCGTTTATTATGCGAATGTGACTGAGATCACTAAGTAAACACGAGAAGAGCCACACTGGATGCATACGTGGAAGTCGAAGACCTGTCACAGAATTACCATAGTTCTAGCATGCTTGTCTGATGTGATGTGAGACTCAAACTCTTGGGATGTTTTTGCAGGTGTGGAGGGGTCGACGGATATTGCCGATCAACACATGTTTAAAGGAAAACCTAAACCGTTCATGGGGAGCCCCACTACACCCTTGCATTTTGATATGCACCAACGTTGGGTGTCTTCCCCTCCTCATCCTGTGAAGTCTGAGATGTCTCAGTACGATCAAGCAGTACTCCAAGCACAGTTGTTGAGCAACATGAGAGCCAATGGTATGTCCTGTTGCACTTGTACCTGTTTTTCTTAGAGAGAGGGGGGTGTTGGGGGGGGGGGGGCTTATGATTACATTGATCATGTGACCTACTGCGGGTGGAAGTGGGTGGATTTTTCTAGTCACATCGATCAGACAATGCTGTGAGAGTTCCACAGTCGGGGAATCTCTTGAGCGGATGGTACAAGCAAACATATATATACATATATCAGGTGATTTGAAGTATTTGAGCTTGGATGCTTGCCTGTTCGATGTGGATTGTGTTCGGATGAAGCTTCATTGACGATCCATTGACTGTTTCCAGGTATGACTACAGGCATGCATCAGGCCCAATTCCTCATGATTTTGGAGCATTTAAGACAAGCCTACACATTAGCAGGAGGTGACCAGCAAGAGTTTGACTCGAACGCCAGGAGCATTGCAGCAGCTCAGCAGCTTGAGCCACCCCCTCTACAAAGGGACGATCCCCCTGTGGAGCCTTCCACCATAGCTTTGCTGCAGCAGAAGTTTGCACAACTGGAGAAGCACAAGGAGATGCAGAAAAATAACCAAGCACAGAAAGTCCAACTATTCCCCTCTCAGTGGTCAAACTCAACCCCGCAGCAGAGCCCCTTGCCGAGTCCAGCTACTTCTCCAGTCCATCCCTATGCTGTTGCAGCTGCCAATGGGGCCTATTACCCTGTCCAGCAGCAAGGATATTTATCCGGCTCAGCCAGTCCTGAGCCACCTTTCACAGCAAACCAAGAAGGCAGCTGGCGCAACCAAGCATCTGTATGCTCTCCTGTGACTGGCTGGGCAGGTGCGACGTCACCACAGAATGCTGATACTGCACCCAATCCCACGATGTACTTTGCGCAAAAGCAACCAATTGGTGGTTACCAACAGCAAAGCCATCGTGCCATTCCGGGGATGGGGCTCTTAGGCTCCATCCTTGCATCACCGGGCTGTGAGCAAATGTGTGGCCATTCGGTTGGGGAAAACAAAAACACAGTTGAGCAGTATGTGAACAATAATCAAGTGGAGGGCAGTCCCACCAACTTTCCGTTTTGCATGTCAACGAGGCCGAACCAGACGCCACCCACAGCGACATCCAATACTTCTGTAAGAAACGATAGCGCTTGATGCTGTGGTTGTTTTGGTTCTGATAAAGGAGCCATTCTTCCTAGAATTCGCTAGCACTGAAATGGATGGGTGTCCTATTTGATCTTGAGATATAATGTATTCTAGTTTCGTTTCCCAATCAAGGATGCATGTTGACACCGTCTGTGTGTCATGTGTCATGTGTCTTATGTATGCAGGCAGGATGGGGCAACAGTTTGCACTTTCTACCACAAAGCACAAAATCTGCATTTGTGAGCTTTGCACGACCTGTTACTACCATTGGGGATGTTCTGGGAATGTCGGTTCCTCCAGTAGGGAAGGGAGCAAACCAAAGCTGTCACTCTCATGAAGGATGGAGATGGCCACAAGACGGAGCACAATCCAATGAGATGTACATAGACTCAATTGACGACGAACTCGACACCTCTCTTCATCTTTGAAGACACATTTACTACATGTATACAATCGGCATCGGCATTTTAAATTTTGAGGAAGGATCTTGTGGTCACAACAGACTTTTGACAATCTCTTGAAATATTTTGATACTTCAGTTCAGTTCAATAAGTTTTGCGTTAAAGGTTCATAGATATATGACCTTGTCTCCTTATGCAGGGGGTAATGTAGATCCGTAGTGACAGTTCTTGTGGTCAACTGGAGGGATCATGAGGATGTGAAAATCAGAGGAAAGATGAAAGGTGAGTAGGGTCCTCCGCTATATCTTTGATCTGTATATATAACTCTCGACTTGGATCGGCACATTGTGAGCTTCACTGACGAACGGTGTGCTCCAAGCGGCCCGCACTCTCTTTCAAGCCTACAACTCCAAATTGTATGCAGTTGTAGTGCTGGAGATCTTCAATATTGTTGTACAGTACAGTACATGTAAATGTAGTGATTCTGTGCTATAAGGATGTAACTCCAGGCTTCAGAGGTTAGCAAAATCCTGGGATTTTGTACATATGATTCAAGTAGACAGGAAAGGAGAGACATTATGTAGGATTTTGCATTCTCTTAGAACATATTTTTCAGGCAGTTTTGACCGGGGTGTGTGACTGGGCTGTGTTGTCACACACACCTGTGCCCACTTTTTGGAAATGCACTCAATGCCGCATTTCCTGTGTAGTTACAGTTTTCTGTTACAATTTGAGTGTGTTCTACTTCACAATAAAAAGAAGTTTGTTGGTAGTTGTAGGAAGGCTTTGTACAGTTCTTGGTAATGCAAACAACATATTTCACAGCTCTTTCAAGTTTCTCTTGGCTCTATTCCAGTCGTAAAGATAACTGCATGCCACAGCAATGATGCTACAATGTCCTCAGAAAGATAGTCCCATGTAGCCGAGCACTGTTGTGTAATGGCTCTGCATCCAAATTTGTGTCCCATTACTGTTGCCTGCCACAACCGTCACCATTGTGTGTAGAACTGTCTCAATTATGGCTACTCTTGGAGTATATTTCCTATGGCATGCTCATTATGCCTTAGTATTCTCTCTTCGTAAGAGAGACTCAAACTCTACTAACCAAAAAAAAGTGCGAAGAGAAAGCAATGTGCCTTTGTCGCACATCCTGCAAATCAACCTGAAATGATCCTAGACCCAAAGACCGTGGGGAAGGATTGTAAGCCAATCGATGCAACCATCCTCATCCCTGCTACAGAACCAACTCACCCAAGGTGTGTCACACTCTATTTGCATCCTCTCCTAGTGATCAAGACTGGAACTATCAGGAGAAATGAAGGGTTTCATCAAGAAAGTTGCAGAGCTCAAAAATACTAAATCTTGCAGGATGTTCCATGCAAGTATGAGCTCTCGCCATCCCACAAGGTCTTCCTTAGACTTGGGTCTGGGTTCTACAGGTGAAGTGAGAGGAATCCACTTACACTCAGGGTGCCTGTGCTGCATTCAACTACTGTCCATCTAGATTTCATAGAGATGAAAGTTGCAACAGCCTTTTATATCATCGGCATGGGTTTTAAAACATTTGTAAATCCCCCGGTGAAGGTATTGGCTGTGGAAATGAATCCAAGAAAAGTCATTCATATCAGCAAACCTCAGATAGTGTACAATGTCAATCAATGTAACTGCGTATCAGACAGCAACCGCAACCAGCTTCACAACTGCTGTGAGAGTAGCTGGGTCAGAGCTGTCTGGAATTGAAGTCCATTTTGGAGTGGATAAACCACCGTGACATTCTGTGAAATACATCCACAATATGGTCGTGAAGGACCAAAGCTGAAGTTGTCGAGCTTCCCTCTCGTACAGAACTTTGGCAGCACAAGGGTGGTCTTAAACTTCTCTCACCATTCTCTCTTTTGGACTTTGCATGCTTACAGAACATTCGCACTAAAAGGATCATGCAAAATTGTGCAGCGGCACATTTTTCCCTATGGAATGCATGAGCTGGACTCATGCTGTTCGAATGGAATTCCAGCTTTCACAGTAAGAAATAATTGCTAGGATACACCATTTGACTGAAAATGGGGAGGAACACACTAGATGTCAACCCTTAGTTGCTCATCTATGGCTGTAAATTCCTGAAAGAATGCTCTGAAATGACGAAATGCCGTGTCAATGTCTTCAGTGCCGCACATCTCCCGCACACTGCCTCCCAACACCCCACAATACCCAGCTAAGCAGCCATATATGTGTATATATATATATATCTCAATGGCCACAAGGCTAAGGCAAACAACGTCTTATGAGTCTCTCTTTAACACCCTTTGTAAATACCTTGAAAAGGCGTTACATATATATTTTTTATATACTAAGGTAAAGAGGTGGCAAAAAAGGTCTTTTGAGACACAAGGTCTTGCTGGCTCAGGGTAAGACAGACCCTGAAACAAGATGCATTGCAGACCAAGATTTTTCAGTGCTATACGTATGGAACACTCTCTGTCTCTCTCTCTCTCTCTCTCTCTCTCTCTCAATTGTTTCCATCCAAACTGGGCGTGGGGTCTATGGCCACAAGGCTATTCTCTCTGTCTCTCGTATGGGTCAAGCATCTCATGATTACATTTTTCTCTCTCGTAACCTAGAGCTGAAAATTGCATGGCTTATTGGATGGAACTATGACTAATCTTTTGTCACAGCTGGACAATTTCCACAATTTGTGGAGTAAAGTTGGAATCAACCACATGACTACTTATAAACATGAGTCAGTGGCACTCCTAACAACCACCCTCTCTCTCTCACTTGCATGCACACATGCGAGAGCACACACACTCTAGGAGGTAAACTTCCTTTCTTCTCTATCTGTCACACACACAAACGAATGACTGGCTAAATTGGTCAAATTGGATATTCACCTGCATTTTTGGTACAATTCCATCATGCTCAGGGATCTACTGTGAAGCCATTGCATGAACATTTTATGATTGAGAGATCACCTATGCATGGATAGCTGGGGCAAACCACAGTCAACAATCCGAATGCCATAGCCTGCTGCTATAATCGGACTCACTGTTGAGCAGCACCCCATATCCCTCAGCACTGCAAAATTCTGCATCCCATGCAACATCTGAACCACTTGAGCACATAGGTCCTGGACTAAACATCCGTTCTCCATGCTGAGATGCAAGGGCTAGTTATTGGATTATGGCAGGGATGACTAATTTTCTTTGCTTCTGTTTCAAGCCATCACTCTTCAGTATCTGTACTTTATGAAGAAGTGTCCATTGCTAGATCAACCAGAGGAACATTCAGAATGACACCTGGAGCCAATCTAGGCAACACAAAATTATGAATGCATGTCAAGCCCCTGCCTGTCTCTAACCATCAGAGTATGACAACATTTCAGTAAATTGACTGACCAATCAGTTTGGCAACCTCTATATGAGAGAACAATGGCGGTATCCCCCAACAATACCTTTTTCCCTTGAGCCATTATGCAGCATGCAAGTAAATGGCAAGCACACAGAACAATGTCTGCATTGAGAGAAGTTCCTAACCAGTCTAGAGTCTAACGGAGAAACTCAACAAACCTGAGTTGGGATGCAATTTCGTTTCGCGACTTCTCGAAACAGAAAGGAAGTGACTATGTCAGTTGCATTGCTGTGAAGGGCATCATGCTTGATGACCAGGCCATCATGGAGCTTAGGCTGATGCAGAGCCTCCTCATGCGTGCTACCACTCACTTGTGTGGGGTGCAGTGCATGCGCCATATCCGCCGAAACTGGACCCGCAAGAACCCACCCATAACTACACTGTCGGACACCACATTGCCTATATTCCCCCCTATATTTCCCCTACCCTCTCCCTCCCCTTCATTGTTTCTTTCTGAGCTTTCCATGAGAGCTTGGTTCATTCTTTACCAGGTTTCTGTTATAGTGTTTGAAAACTAGAGTCATCAACAGACAGTGCAGAATTGTCCAACAGACCAATGAAGGATCGGCGTATAGCACGCTCCACCACGCCTTCGCTTTCAGAGCCCCGTGCCAACCAGCGTGTAATACGTGTCATGGCCTGCAACATCGTCTGGGGTCCCGCCCCTTGTGCAGAGTCTGACACTATCTGCCATCCATATGAAGAAGTAAATGAAAGTACTGTTGTCAAAGGGGTAGGTGGATGTCAGAAAAAGAATACATAATTACTTCACAGGTATTTATGAAACATGATTTGCCTCTTTAGCACCTTGAAAGTTTCTCCCCACCCTCAAAGGTGGGCAGCACTCCAATTGGGGCAAAGGCTCAGTATTAGACTGCCCTTGGCTGGCATCCTCTCTTTTTTCATCTGGCAGACCGGAAATCAAATGGTCTATGGTCCATAGGTAAGAAAGCTACCTCGCCATTGTCAAAGAGGGCCACCATGTGGATGCAGCTCTCATCAATAAGGGAGGAGGGCTCTGCACATGTATCGAGCAGCGCCCACAATGCACAGAAGGCTGAAGCCAAATTATCCAACCTGCCTGCAAACACAAATTCGTCACGAGCACCCCCAATACAACCAGGCTGTGTGTCATACACACTGAGCTCAAAGTCTGCAATCTCAGTAACCTCGCACTTGAGCTCCTCTGCCAGCACCTGCAATCCCTTTGCCCAAACTTTGTCAGCCACACCTACAGTATCATGTTAGTCCTAGAGAGATATTCAGTAAAGTCTGCTTGGTGTAGACTTATGGCCAAGTACTACCCATAGACTTTGCATGGAGGGAAGGAGAGTGCATCGAGGAGTATACCTGCAGCAAAAGTGGGTGATGGGCAGTTGTGGTCAGGGGATAGACATGAGGTGCATGCTCATGTTGCTCCACTGGGATTGATGACTCTGATTCACACGATACAGTCAATTCTGCCTCTATTTGAATGGCCAGCACTGGCGCCAATTGTGCATCCATCTCAGCCTTGCCATCTCCTGCTACTCCCCTGTCAATCATTGTATGTCACATGTCAATATCAGGGTGCTTCCCATCAAATGGAAGCCAAGCAGCTGGACATCTTGTAAGTGGGGATGTTGCATTAGCTTGGTCCCATGGGCCCTCTGTGGGTGTTATCGAGCTTCTTTCTTCTCATCTGTCAGTCCCCCTATCTGTTTGTGGGTGTGCACATTGAAAAAGAATGGGAAGTCCCACTACTGGAGTGAACCCCTCACAGAGGTAGTTTCTGTTCCCTCTTATTCCACCCAAACTGAGCTGGCAAACAACGTCACATGAGTACATTCTCTATCTTTCACCCACCTAGCTGGAAAAGCAGGGGCAGAACCCCAGATCAGCTTGTCTTGCACTCTCACTCCTCTCTTTTGACAATTTTCTATGTATGTTGGTAAAAAGTGTGAATGGAAGGGACTCAACCTGAAACTATCAGAATACAGCCACACAATATCACATCATCTTGTCTGCATAAACAGGAACCTACATACTCCATCTGATCCTCCTCAATGAACGGCAAACAAGGCAAACGCATCCCAACTGCCTTCCAATATGTATGAAACTGGGGACATCCAACCTGTCAGAAGGTACGGCAAGAGTGGGAATACGGAGTATGGGGCGCCTAACTCGCACGAGTTCATGGACAAGCTCGCCATCCTTCCGTCGAAGCAGCACCCGGCCTGCAATGCTGAGGTCTCTGTCAAACCATGTCTGCCATAACCCTGTGCCATAGGTTTGTACCCGCACATGCAAGAAACCTCCTTTTGATGCTTGGGAAACAGGCTTCAACTTGGGGCAAGGGCTATCTGTGTGCGCAGCTACCACATGGAAGCCACCGCCAGGCATGTATCTGCATTGTCAGCCAAAATGGAACACTGATAAGCTAAGACAGTACAACTCTGATAATTGACATTCTGACTACCATCAACCAAAGTGCACCTCCAGGGTCAGAGGTCATTAAACAAGCATGAGAAGACTACTGTTGGCAAGCTTTTCTGCAAAAATCACTTGCTGGAGGGTTAGTTGTTTGTTCTCATTTCAGGTCAGCAGCCACTCCGATTGATTTCATGCCACCGTTGCCAAACAGTAAATTCCCTTGTCACAGGCATATCCTGCTCAAAAAATGGTCTTGCAGGCCTAGCCACAGGTTTGCAGTGATTGGATCGAGCATTCACACTTCACAATTACAAAAGATGGAGAGAAAGCTACATGAACATCATTTGAGTAGCCAAAGGCACAAGTCTGTCCCCAAACAATGTGACTTAGACTCTGTTTGCAGAGGCCTCTGGCCACAGACAAGCATCCAGGTGATGAGGGACAGAAAACAGCGAGTAGGGAAGGGACAAACAGGGGCCACTACCATTGCTCCAGTAGTGGGACTTACCTGTGTGAATGAAGCTGGTTCGGGCCTTCCAGATTTCCTCCAGAAAGCCATTTACCATAGCATCAATTTGGTAGTCCACCCATAGAGACAAAGACTGCCAGTGTCAGCTTAGCAACGTGTGTGACTGACTTGTCCACTACCTAGAATTGAAGAGCCATTTTGTGACAAACGGGTTCACCTCTTGCCTATCACGCCATGGCAGCTGCAGCCAACATAAAGTCATGTCTATCATGACCAGGCCCACTCAACATCTGAAATTTGAGCAGTGTTGCTTAAGTGACTGAGGTTGGGAATAGGGCCTACTTGCGACCAATGGCGAAAGCAAAGATAGAAGACATGTTGCGTGTGAAGAAATAGCGGCCGCCTGGCTGCACCGCCCACTCTTCACACTCGTTTAATTGCTGGAATCCCGCACCCAACAAATGTCTCCTTGCCTCGGCTATCACCAATCCACACACAACCCTTAGCTTCCATTCAAACTTCACCAAATTATAAGAAGAACAGACTGATAATTATCATGCATTCTGAAAAGAAAGAATGTTTCATGTCTGTGTCACAACTACTCATGATTTAAGAGGTGCTTACCAATATTCGGTCACAACTCTAAACATGAATATTACTGTTAGTTCTTGAAACCAATACATCTGCCATAATGCATGGGAACATACTAAACCCATACTTCGACAATCAACATATTGGGATTGACCTCCTGCAACTTCTGCACAAAGGCAGTCAGGATCGCCAGTGACTATCACGAAGCCTACTAAACGAGCTGCTTCAAATACTGGCCAGGTTATTCAAGTATCATCACAATGATGACAGTTTTTGAAAGCTCACACATACTGTCCCTCCAAAATTTGTCATGCACAGATGTTTCTTCAGGATCAGGCCAGGTCAGTCATAACCACTGATGTGTCAGTATATTATCGTAGTGCGGCAGATTGTACTAACACACATCCTCACATCCCATATCTGAAGGAAGAATCCAAATCTGTATTCAAGCTCAATTCTCAACACCGTGCTTACCAGTGGGCATAGAATGGTGTGCGGGGCTTACCAGCGGCATGGAAAGGTGTGCAGGAATTGTTAACAAAGTCAAGCAAATTGGGTACAATTGATGCCTGAGTTTCGCGGCAAAGAAGGCCCTGCACCAGGCATACATAATTGCCGCTTCATTACCTTCTCTTTCTGGCAAGTCTCACTCTATCCAGCAGACAAGAGTATAACAGACTTCATTGCTGTGGTTCGACCAGGAGAAGAAGTGTAAGTCTCCACCAGCAAAAATTCTGATACAATTCCCAACATGGGAGTATGATAAACACCAGTCATACAGCGACTTTAACCTCTATCCCCCTCTCAACACAACCTTATGTCTGCAACAAAATTTGGCAAACATATACGTCTTCCATTCAACATAACCCAAACTGCTCCTAAATTTTTTTGCAGAGGTTTCAAAATTTCAGGTGAAGAGTTGCAAAAGCAGAGGGAATCCATTAAACCTCTCCATGATTGATCTCACATTTGAGCACAAATGCAAAGAATCTCTTTTTCATACCCCAATCTGTATACAATGAAGTACTGGCCCTAACTATAACACCCTGAACCCTGCCACCTCTCTTATATATGGAAAGCTTGAGGCACTGGACACTATCCTAATCGAAAGAAAAACTGAGTCTAATCAAATAGCCACCTGCACTCAGCCAATAACACCCAGTGTTAAGCAATTCCTAGAGGAATTCTTCGTGGCCAAACTATAAGATTCTTCTTTTCAACAAATCAAAATCCCAGGAATGGCCCTTAGTTGAAGCATGCATTTGAAAGTACCAACTAAATGCCAATAGCAACTGTGACTAACTTCATCCCTGTCGCACCATCTCTAAAGCCATAATACTTAAAGTCTTGGATGATACAGTCAGACAAATGAACGAAAGTCTTGTCTTTCGTCATCAACGACATGTCACTTTCCACATGCTCTGAAGAGCTCAGTCAGTGTCATCCTCCTGGGTCTATCACTTAAACTCTCTGAGAATTCCACAAGACAAAACCCTGTAAGAGCTGTTCTTTGAACAAGTGAGGATCACCTGCCTTCTCTGCGAAAAAGGACCGAGGAAGTGGCTGCTGTGGTGGTGGCGCCCCACCACCCACAAACCGAACGTCTGACACGGGGGATGCATGTAAGGGAAGTCCAAGTCGCACATGAGTATCGGCTACTGCAAAGTTGCTCTCGTCCATACTGTGGCCTTCACCTGGTGGGCCACCTCTTCCTTCACTTGAAGCTGCATCATAATCGCCATCCCCAGCTGCTGCCAGCAGCACTGTGGCAACCCCTGGAATCCCCTGTGAGCTCAGCAATGCCCGTGTAGGGGGAAGAGGCTCTCTTGTTCTCTTCGCTCTTTTTGCATGCTTCTGGGGGCAATTCACACATATTGCGTCTCCCAGCCTGGCTTGGCAATGCCAGCATATGAGGTTGGGCACCTGCATTTGATTTTGAAAGCTTTTAGACATACTGGCAGTGGCAGGATGGTAAGAATCTATCAAACCCTTTGACTTGTTCAGTCACGCACACTTGATGAGTTGGACATCATATGCGCAGTAAAGACTCGCATGTGAAGTCCTACTGGATGGGTTCTGTTGACATCAAAGTCCTTCAGACGGTCAACAGATTACCACATACTCTCAAGTTTTCCAATTACACACTTCACCAAACATAGTCAGATAGGCTTTGGCTTGCTGACCTGAATCCATTTGCCTTGCACTTCATCAAGCTGGAAGAAGGTCTTGAGATCAACCCCGAGATGCCGGTTGATGCAAAATCGGCAAAACCAGCGCCGCCGTCGCTCCCCTTTGGTATTTGAGTGACCTGCGCAATCTGGCGCAGGGCATATGAAGAGTCCTCCGAACTGGCGGGTTGAATTTTTGACCTTGCGAGAGATCCAATCCCGTGGCCAGCCTTCCCCACGCTCCAACTGCTTGGCTGCTTCTGCCGGGGTTGTGGTGTGATGGTGCGTACACCAATGGCAGGCAGCCCTCAGCTCTAGGTTGAACTTCTCCCACAAATCATTATCTATGAGGAAAGAAGGTGACCGTGATGCCTCATCCATTCTTCTTGCCTTGAATGGGACTAGTTAAGTCTTCGCACTAAACACAGTCAACAGAAATGGTGTACCTGTTTATTAGCCTGCAGCTTGAAGTATCCTGACTTTCCCTAGTAGCAAATCCATTCAAATCAGACCAGCACTGCGTCCCTATTTCTGCTGAGGCAGTGGGAAAATGATTCCGTCATCCACAAATTCTCAAATTTGAGAGAACAAGAAAGGCGTTTTCATAGTTCCTCCAATTGCTACACATTGTCTTGAGATAGACAATATTTCTTCCTCCTACGGAGCCAACCCCCAGTCTACGGAGGTTTCATTGTTTTCTCCAGAAATCCACACATGTTACTAGAAAACTCCTCCTTTAGTAACAATGGTGGCGTGCCCCCAAAACCCTAGCAGGTACAACATTGTTCTAGCAAATTTCCCAGGTCTGAGTAAAAGTTCCAATAAAGCTGGAAGACTGAAACTTCCACACAGCCTCCTGCTAATCAAATTCACAATTGGGCAATATAAATCTCCCGGCAACTCAACCAAACGTCAAATAAACATTACTCTTCTGGTTTTCAGGGACATATCTTGTAAGAGAAACTTCAATTTTTCAATCCACCACCATCTCTCCAACTGTGAAATAAAATTCACCTCTGGACCCTAATTTCTCATGTTCTTTCTTATAGGCCAGCATTGGACTCGACCAATTTGCCTACTATTTGAAACAAGTTCAGTGCTGACCTTTGAATGTCATACAGGCCTTTCCATCCCAAAGTTGTGCGCCCTCCAGGGACTTGAGCCTTTTCTTGCACTAAGTGAGAAACCAAAGGAACAGCAGCAGTGCGGCCGCACAACACTTGGGGGCATACCAAGGTCTTTCCGAATACTCGACTCCAATAAGACTTCCCTTCCAAGTCTGTGTTCTCCAATGCGCTTTCGTTGTTTCTGTGCATGTTAAGTAGATTCGGCACACAACCCCAATGACCTTACAGAAACAGCTTGAAGACCTAGCAATGCAGCTAAGAAGCCACAACTCGCTCGGGTCTGTGCAAATGGAGAGATTTGCATAAGCGTACTTGTAGTCGGCACTGCAATAGACAGAGTAATCCAGGCTGCCCTAAATGCCCCCAGAAAGGGGAACAAAACATGAAGAGACAGAGGAGGACGGGGACTACGAAAGGCTACAGCCAAGACTCCGCTCGGCACCAAGACAGCCTCAAACACTTCTTCACCAATGCTTCTTATGACCTGGAAATCACAGCAGCAGAGTGACAGACAGTCCCAAACGTAACATCTTTTTGAACCTTGGCCATCAATCCCAGCTTTCACAGCATTGTCCGACTGCACAGACCTGCAGACTTGTACAAGCTCAGATATCCCAGCTATCATTGCCAGCAAGGGCTTGAGTGTGCAGCCATTACCAAATTCTTCAAGTTCCGTTTCCCCTGCGATGGACTATGGACCTCCTGGCAAGCCGCAATACCCACACACACACACCCACGCACACGCCCAGTCTTTAAGGGGCAGGCGGCCCGCAAGCACGTCTGATGAGTCCTTCCTACCCCGCTAGCACCACGTGGAGCGCTGGAAGTGGGCGAGAGGCAGGTCCCTCACGTCGTCTGCACACGGGTGCCCTGCGAACGGCAATCATCGTACGCCACGCGGCCCGCCTGCCCCACCGCCCGCAATGCTCTTCTGTCCGCCCGCCCGCCTTCCCTCTTCGGACTTCCCCGCCCGGCCCGTCAACCCCATTTCCTTACAAACAAATTATTTTTGTATTTTTCATTTATTTACTTGATATTCAACTGACAGACTGACAGTGAGCCGGGGCCAGGCTGGACGGTTTTCTTTTTTATATATTTCTTTTCTTCCCGGTAAAATATAATTGTATTTCTTTAATGAGAGGAAACTTCGTCACCGACAAGAATGCACGCCATACTAGAATTTCAGCTATTCATTCATCGGGATGAATGACAATCATCCGGTAGAGGTTGTATCCGGGCCCCGGCGTCGCTTGGCTTCTGACCTTCATCCAAATGGGGTAGGTAGGAACGATAGAGTAGGGTGTAGGTGGTAAGTAGGTTGGGTAGGCTACAATCAAATTGTAGGTGGGGCGGTTGTAGCTGTACCCTACCTGCCTACCTACATACCTTCCTGCTGCCCGATCGTCTCTACCGGGTGATCTAGCCACCTGACCAAGTTATGCGACAGGACGGTAGCAAGCGTTATCCGAAACCGGTGCAGGCGGTAGTGGTGACTGGCTACCGGATGCTTGTTTCCAGACAGGTCGGTTCTTTAGGGTTTGCATGTTGCAGGAGAGGCATCCTGCCGTCTCTCGCTGTCCCTCCTGCTGAATCCCTGCTTTGAGAAGACCTTCCAGGAAATCAAGTGTTGCCATCTCTCCGAAGTAGAATGTTCATGTCCACATCCAACCTGCGGTCATATAGATTATATTGTAAATTTAACTCGCATACTCATACTACAAGATCATTTGTCATTGATGTAATCACACATGGATTGCAAGGAAAATTGAATGGCCCCCGGACATTGGTGTAGGTTTTATCCCCACCAGAATCTAAGATGTAATATTAGTCTTGTTCCTACCTTAGACATTTGGTACGTCTTTCACTCGACAACGAGTCCTCAATGAGTCCCCCAAGAGAGATAAAGAGATGAAAAGAGATGAGCATCACAACATACAGTACATACACAACAGGGAGGGTGCAGATACATGGGTGTATGAATGTATAGAAAGCAAAATCAGCCTGTGCTTCTTGATGGTGGGAGAGTGGAAATTGCATTAGCAAGGCATGATTCACAAGGTGGCTTTTCTCCCTTAAGATAACATCTTTTCTTTCTAGGTTCAGAGCAGTAAGCAGATCTCCCACTAGATTATGTATAACCTGCTTTCCCTTTCAAAGAGGAAGGGAAAACTTCTTGGACGAGACAGCCATGTAGATATTACTCTCTGAACTCACATGAGGCCCAGGGAATGCAATCTCACTCATCTCCCTGTTTTTGCCCTTCATGGAATGAGAATTAATCATGTTGACTACACTGGCATGCAACAGACTGTGAAGAGAAGGGTGATGCACCGACTCATCATTGTTCAGAGCTTTCATATAGCTGGTATGTTAACATACATGCCTTAAGGAATAGAACTTTCTAATGTCACAACCTACAAGCACCCTTGCGATTCGTATAAGCCCCTTGTTGCCATGGACAGTGAGGTAGACTTGTTTGTCCAGTACAGGCCATCTAAGTGCGAAATCCTTGCTGTTATTTGCGTGTCAGGAAGGCCCCCCTCACCCTACCCGGAAGTTTGCAGGCACATTACTCATAAGAAAGTAGCCACCATTTGTTTAAGTTACTATGTAACCAATTTTACACCTCCAAGAATCAGAGCTACAAAAGGGAAGAGACAATTCGAGTGAAAGATAGACAATGGAAGGTGGAGTGTGGAAGAGTAATTTAGGTCTAGGGAATGTGGGAGACAAAGAATTTGAGTTGACATTGTGTGCGAGAAAACTGGTCATAAAACCTCTTGGCCATGACTCGGCGGCAAGGAATGGAATGTCTTTTAAGTCTATCCTCCTCTCTCCTCTACAGCCCCACCCCCAATCAGAAGAGGCCATAGG
Organism: Takakia lepidozioides; assembly: GCA_030704615.1. NCBI lineage: Eukaryota > Viridiplantae > Streptophyta > Takakiopsida > Takakiales > Takakiaceae > Takakia > Takakia lepidozioides. The sequence goes on from CM060731.1 coordinate 51,783,437, forward strand.
TGCTCAGATTTACTCCTGTATGCAATTGCCTTCTACCTTCAGCAGTTTCCTTCAAGTTCCCTAAAAGTAAGTAGGGCCAGGATCAGCCGATAAATCTCAAATTCAGGACACACTCGAGATGCTTTTGCCCCACGTGAAACGAGAACGAAGTCCAGCATATCATCAACATCGAACAGAGGTGAAACTAAGTGGTATTTGGGATGTAATCATGCAAACTAGTATTCAACTCAAGACCTAATCATCTTCTTCCACAACCTTAGTGCCGAGATTGTGAAACCCTTCCGCGGGTAACTCTGCCGAAGTAACATATGAGTACAACTCCTCCTTTGCATCCTCGTCGTCATTGCGCTTCCTTGCAATTCGGACGCGGATTCTGGTTGGCACGTTCCGGACACCTCTGCTCCAGATGTGCTTGTTAAGCTTTACATCCAGCCTCACGTCACTGGTCCCCATGGCCTTCTGGGCGAACTTCCTAATCTCCTTCACAGCCTTGGGCGCCATCTTCTTGAATGTACTGTGCTCGTCAACCGCGCGTACAGTTTTGTTAGACCACTCATGTAGCTACATTACTGTCAATAGATTGAGGCGATATTTTCAACTATTAAGGTTCCTCGCTATACCTCCAAGCCGCCCTACCCTCACCTCACCTCGATGATGAATGTGAGACGCAGAAAGAGCTCATCGTTAAATTAAAACCACTAGAAAACCATCACTGACATCTTGCACTCATACTCATGAAAGCGTAGTAAGACCATGAACGAATACTACAGTGACCTAGACGAGGAAACTTTGGAAGACCCAAAGACCAGGACTAAGCATCAAGTCGGACAGAGTTCACGGCCACTGAGAAAAAGCCATACCAGCCATGAAGTCTCTTGTGGAGATGGATTGTGTACTCCCGAGTAACCACTTCATCCTTGCGGCTCTTGCCTTTCTCCACCATGGCTGCTCCTCGCGTCTGCCTCGACAGAGAACGACACACACGAACACGAAAGGAAAGTCGAAAGGAAGTGGCTCGGAGCAGGCTGTGGCACTAGGGCTGCTAACTCCTCCCTCCCTCCGTCGCTCCCACACGTTAATGTTCGATCTGAACCGTTCGCTGAGTCCTGAAAGCCCTAATCTGGTGATGGTGATCCTCCTGCTCAACCCTAGGTAACGGACGGACGTCCACATCCATATGGAAGGTTTCGAAGAATATTCCTTTCTTTCGCTTAGGTTACGATAATGCTGCACAAGGTAATTGCTTAAGTAGACATGACTCGCTCTGTTTTTCTTGAGTTGCAACACAATCTCAGTTGCATATAAACAGAGGATGTGTTACAGTGACTGACCGTGGCAAGGATATAAGACGGAATGCGCGGGTGTATTAGTTGTAGAGGACACCTGGAAAGTGTCGAAGTGTCTAGACAGCTTCAATGAGGGGTTTGAAATGGAAAAGGAGATCTCCGACTTGAACCACAAAGTAACAATGACACCATATCTTTCTGGTAAACAAGAGTCTGAAATTTGGTGCAAGGTCTGTAACCAACAGATGTAATCTAGCAAAAATTTGGAGCCTTGAGCCACCAGGAGCTGAGGCTGGTAACTTAGCACTGGGAGTCGCAAGACACCTCTTGACAAGTACGGTTGCCATTCTTCAGTCACCAAGACCAAATACTCTTTTGTGTAACACCACTACGCAACACATTCAAACTTTGTTGCCATTTCCCTTTTTGAAAAGTAAGCAGAAAGGGGTGACCAGATGATCAGAAGAAAGTTTTGAACTAAAAATTTACATTGAGATCAACAAAATCCTCAAATGCATTTGAATACAGAGGAATACTTGAGCTATGAGGATATCAGGCATTGATCCAAGTGGGAGTTGAGCTCTGCATTGGACATACCCTTAGGAAGCACCTTCTGGCACCCAGGGCAGCGCTGCTCGTCTGCATGCCAATCCCCCATAAAATCAGGTTAGTGATATGCTTTGTGCCAGAGATTCCCCCTGAATGAAACATTTTTATCCCTCCTGTACTCTTATCTTATTCACCAACATTGAAAATCTCGAGGCTGAGCCTAAAGCCCTGGCCCGAACTAATGTTTTGTCCCACTACTGGGAGTGAGCCCCTCACAAAGGTAGTGTCTGTTCTGCCCAAACTGGGCGCGGGATCTGTGGCCACAAGGCTACAACAAACGATATGAGTACATTCTTATCTCCGTGTACTCTTTTCCTCAGCTAAGGCAGCACGCCACTACCACAAGTCAAATCTGTGCTTAGCAGTGAGGAACACGACACCAATGACCACCTTATATCATTCATTCAATCCCGTGTGGGATTGTCACTGGCTGTACCTGAGCATCAGTGACATCAAGCTAAATTTGACCCTGATGGCCTTCTGCATGGCCTGCGAGTTTGTCTGGAACACAAGTTCACTCACTCGCCAACAATCTTGGCAGAAACACCACAAGAAAGATCGCTCTTCAAGTAGGCCAGTGTTGAACTCAAGTGAGTAGATGAACATTGTTTTTGTGTTTGTGGCAACCACGTCATGTGTTGATATACTTGTACACAGAACACGAATATTATAGAGGAACAAGCACCAAAACCTTGTCAAACATGTCAGCTTGGAACGTCATCATAAGCAGTTTCTTCAATGCCATACCTTGGCTTGATCCACCACCGCTCTCTTCAGGGCTATCATCCAGCTTGGCCAAAGGCCCACGGACCTCCTCCCCACTGTCATGCCCTGCAATTGCCTTTCCCCTTCGCAATCGCCTTCTGTATGTTATGACCTTCTTCGTTTCCCCTTCTTTCCCAGACCCAGAACTTCCTTGTTGTGGTGCCACGCTTTCCACTGTCCCTCCTTCCAGATTTCCATCCACACTCTGGGGCATTTCTTCTGGCCCAAAGCACTGGCTAATTCCACTCCCATATCTCCCACCCATACACACACTGCTATTTCCAGCTCCGCTGGTGGTTCCAGCTCCGCCATCTCCATCAGAAATGGCATGGCCATCAAATATGTGATCCCTCTGCTGTGAAGTGAGCGCCCGCCGCTCAATACTACACCTGTTGCTGTCTTCTTCCTCATCACTTAGCTCAATCACTTTCTGTTTACCCCTTCTGTCTACACCATCATTGGCCCCCCACCCTGTGTTTTCACCCTGCTCTTCAGAGACTTGGTCTCCAATATTAGATGGACCTACAGTCTCACCTGACTGGCACCACTCCTTTCGACTGCTGTCGTCAAACAGTCCACTTGTTGATCAGTCAAATGCATAAATGACAGTCTCTTTCAGTAGATTTTAGGGCCAATGCTAATTCCAAAAAGATGACAAAGACAGTTTCGGAAAGAATAACAACATGCAGGGCCATGAAAGTGGTCACAGTTTCAGCTTGTTTCATCAGTCTTCTGAGAAGCCAGAATCAATGGGTAAACGAGGCATGAAATTCAGTAAGTTCATACCTGTCGCAGCTTGGCAAGCCAATGTGGATCAGATGTTGGCTTTCAATCAAGTTGCTGGGGCCTTTAGTTGCACCTTCATCATTCACTACAACCTTGGTAGCCAAACCACCTACAGTTACAGGCCTCCCGTGTTCATTCCAATCCTGTTCTTCATCATCCAAATTGATGACTGATTTGTGTGTGCAACAAGATGCTCCCCCATGGAAACTTTTCTGTTTGTCTTCCTTGTCAGCCCCTGCCTCTGTGCAGATGTTTGTGCGAGTTGATTGAGTGAATGACTCATCTGACACTCTAACAGCCTCCTCTGGATTCCCTGCAATGCCATCAGCCACTGGGTCTACAACCATGCTTTTCTCCTCAAGTGCTGAAGAATTTGTCAGATCTGCCTGTTGATCAACTGACACAAGCACCGGCGTGCTGCTAATCCAGGATTGAACCCCCAAAACATCATCATGTCTGTTGGAATCCTGTGAGACATTGCCAAGGTGTTTGCGCCCTGCCACCACAGTGTATGAACCCCTATCTACTGCAAGAGTTCCATCTTCAGCAGTGCCGCTGCCATGAGTACCAGTTGCATGCTGACTGTCTCCCACTTTGCTCTCTCCACTTCCAAATTCTATGTCACTTTCACAAACGACCTCTCTACCAAGAGATTCTCCCAGCAAGCTGCCGTTGTCTGCACCCTCCAAGCCTGCATCTCCCTGCAGCCCCACCGTCTGGCTCTCAACAAAGGCTGTACCCAAGGCAAACACTCCTGCTTGCACACCTGTCTTGTCAATTTGTGAGATGCAGCTTGCCATGTCAGGGTCAGTGGATACTTCAGCAGTCTCTACTACGCAGCGGTTTTTCACCGACTCTTCCAGCTCTTTATCTGCATGTATCAATCTTCCATCAACCGTGTCCTTGCCACTTTTGCCAGCTGCATCTGGTGTAAGAATCCAATCATCCAATGAAAATTAGAGTATGTCAAAAGCATGCTATAAGACCAGACCAAATGATCCCATTGGGACATGGAGATCATTGTTCGCTCAACTAACATTAATAGTAAGGTGAATGTTTCACACGCAACATTACCTATCTGGTGGACTTAGTACATGACGGCAAAGGAGGAAAAGTCAGAACATTCAAGTTGTGTGTCTATCCCCTTGTTTATTTTAATTAGGAAGTACCTCTGCGGATGGGCTATGCAAGGAGTACCAAGCAACTTTCAATAGCGCACTGACATAAGTTGAACTCCTGCCCGTAAGTTTTCAATATGCCAACACTTTGGGGTAGCTCTCATAATCCCTGCACTAGATGGATATAGGTTCTCAACGGATGTCCACCGAGAATTCTAAACAAGATCTGGAAAAACTTATTGAACTGAACATACCGCAGTTAGACCAGGAACCTTGCAAGGAATGCGATCCGAGCGAGCACAGCAAACTTTGGGGCCACTAACCTTTGACATTATGGGTCAAGCTACGAAAACAAGAGAAGCATCAGGTTTTCAAGTATCTTTACCTGCATCCGCTCTCTCACTCTCTCTCCCTATCAGCTCCCCTTGCCTCTCCAGTCTCCGGCGCTCATCCCTTTTGTTAATCAAGGACACCATCCCTTCTTCACCTTCCTCGCCTTCAGACGTATACCACCCTTTCCATGCAAGAATCACTGTTGGCTCCCTGGCTTGCTTCCCACACCCCTGTACCTCCTCTGGCCTCCGTCGTTTTCTACAACCACCTTCACTTGCCTGCGGCTTGACCACGGGCTCAACTGTTCGAGTTTCTTGCTGATACTGGTTTCTTGGCCTCAAAGTCCGCTTTCTATTCAAACTAATCTCCGTATTGTCTTCGCAGTGATTTTGAATTGAAGGACCAGCAGCTTTAATGGCTTCCTCTTCTTCTAGGCCATTGCTCTCCACTACCATGCTTTTCCCAGCTTCATTATCTAGGGGCATAACATTCTCATTCTCAGAACCTTTATCCACTGCGACCAAAAACTTATCCAAATTGGAAGTTTGGATTGGCCCACCAGAAGAATTTACTGTCCCTCTCTTAGCTATGCCGCCAGTGGCATGGAGGGATGGACGCTTCTTGCCAACAACTGTACGTGCACCTCCCAAGGCTAGGAGTGCAGTGTCTTCCACGTCTTCTTCACAACACAAGTAATATGACTTTTAGAAATGTGCTTCGATGCTTTGCTTCTCCCTTGCATAGGTTGGCTAGTGCCAAGGCTTAAAAGGGAGGTTAACTGCTGTTTGTACAATCTCTTTGGCCATAAATCCTTCCACACAGTAAACAAAAAGCAGCAACACACTTAGCTTCAGTAATAGAGCAACATACCAGAGTTTTTAGGACGCACTTTTCGCCGATCCACATACCCTACAGGTTCAGCAGTCTTCTTATAGACTCCTCCACATTTGAGTTCATGACTGCAAAAGCCATCAACAGAAATTTCACTTCCATGGTTTTGAGTAGTCAAGAATCAAGATGTCATAATAAACTTTGCAGATTATTTTCATCACATGCAGCAGGACATGATCAACCTCCTAAGTAAGGACCAAGTTTGCCAGCATTTGTGACAGCTCTCAAAGCACCTCCAACCTACTCTGTTTCATCCAATCTAGGCTCAGCCTCCCAACAGCAAGCGAAGTCTATTATTTTACATCAGTTCTCTGCGTCTCACCGCCGGCATGCTTCACAAAGTACTGGTGATGTTCGTGGTGTTACTCAATAGAACACCACTGCACCTGTGGTCTGCATATTAATAACTCCGCTTGCCACTCTACGTCACATTTACGTTGAGACTGGCTATAGTGAAGCTCAGTCTCGAGAATGAGGGCCATTGGCTCTAACTTAAGCTACGGAAATTTTTCACAATGAGGAAAAGCTGCATCAGGAGCAGATTACATGATCTGGCTAAGGAAATATAGATCCGCTTAGGGACGCAACACATCCAGAATTCAAACAAGATTTAGGCTTCACAAAAATGGCAAACCCTAAACCCTGAATCCTACTTACATACCACAAGCCATAAACATTACAGGGCTTGGCACCACCAGATTATGGACTTGCAAGGTAATATCGCATCATGTGCATGCACCACACAGACTACAATATTCATTAATATATTGCAAGACACAATCATGTGAAATATACTATCACAGAGTTGGACTTGTATATCCACCATTGCTAGGCAGAGAGGCACATGCAAACTCAGGAATGACAAAAACCGCAGGGAATTTCCACCCAATTCAAAAGTTCCCGCAGAAACATTTGCATCCAACCACCATCTAGCACCGTGGTTTGAGTTAAGGAACTGTTGGACCACTTACGTGGACTTGGGTTCAATCAAGATGCGGTTAACCTCGGGGTCAATGGGCAAACTAGTCATCTACAATCTACATACACAGGATGCTCGGAGGATGGTCAGCCCCTTGTGTTGTCAAGACCTACAGGGAGACCATGCATGCCAGTGGCAGGATATGCAAGCAAGGATGACCCAAAGAAAACCCAAACACAATGACGGTGCCCCCACATTCTCAAACAGACTGTATCCTAGCCCAGTGGTTAGGGGGTTCCAGAACCACCCAAGAGTGGCTTAACAAAACGCTCGAGCCAATCATCTTCTTGCATCCAAGAAATGACATCACTGAGAAGTCTACAATGGTTGAACAACATTGTACTGCCATGATCTGACGCCCAACGTTATTCGTAATCTAGGATTTTTTTTCTGTACAACATACCATAGAAGAAAATGAAGAGGTGCAAACAAGAAGAGAGACATTCAAGTGCAGTGGGTCACACATGTGCCAGTGGCAGTTTGGTGCGGAGCAGGACTGGCCACCAGGTCCACCCCTAGGACAGTCAGACGATGATGGTACCCGATTATTTGCTCTCATCACAAGATCTCCACAGTTTTCACACTGCCCAGAAATACACCAATTTCAAGGAATTAGACTTTTCGGCAAGAGACTGATACATATGGAACTTACCCCACTTTTCATTCAATCTTCTCAATACAAAGGAATAACAGATCTAGACATACTACTCATACCGTCCACTGATGGCCACGGTACATCTCCACCTCATCCTTGAAATTGTGACAAATGCTGATCCTGTACCCATTCGCAGGCCGCTGCACAGAAGACAACAATAATTCCAAATGGAAAATTCTCTCAAACATTGATTTCATTGAACAAACTTGTAAATGTCAGGTCTGGTACAATGAGGACAACAAAACCACAGCCTCTCACATGACATTCAACTATCCAGCATCGCCACTGATGTCATGTCATAGTCCAAGAACAACAGATATACTCGGATACAATCACAAGTTGGAAGAAAAGGAGATTGTTTGGGGGGAGAGAGACCTGACAGTCATCAATAGTACATCCGTTTATCTCCATCATCAAATGCTGGAAACAGGGGCCATGATCACTGTCACAAAAAGAGAAGGTACGGACATAGACAACATCAGAGACGTTACAAAGAGAGATAAAAAAAAACCACGATATCCTTCATTCCCTACACAAAAGATTAAAGCAGGGGTTGCTTATGTAATGAGAGTCCAAAATAACTGAGGCAACTAAGAAGTACTATATTACTTGCTAAGGCACGAACCCATCTATCACTGAGCCCTTATCACACTCTGAGAAGCAGGGAACACTGGCTATCTGGAAGAGACCTAACTGGCCCCCAGCTACATACTTGTGTTTGGCTTTTTATATATGGTTGTTGGGAGGCTGCAATAGCCATGTTTAGCCTCGATATGCAGAAGTAGCCAGCCTCATTTACAACCACCAGACTTGCACTAGAATATCCACAATCTTGTTTTGGATAATGATGAATGAATCTATTATACTTGTTTGACACTGTCTGGGTGCTCGGTATGTCTGGCCTTTAGAGCTGTGATCATCACTCTATTTAATGACAAAGAATGGTTCCCATGTGTCGAGAAACTATGCTGCAGCACTTAGCTTGAATGTAACAGAGTGGGAGAAGGAAGAATGTATTCTCACTCGTGGTCTTTGTTGCCATTGGTGCTAAAGAGGTAGGCATGGATCATCTCATGCAGCAATGTCTCTTTCAAGTCTGATGTTGGCCGGTACTTGAGAAGGGGTTCTGACAACTTGATTTCACATCCACCACCTGGACTGAACTTACACACACCTGCGCATCTGCACACACATCATCCAGAGATATCCCTAAAAGTGGTCTCATACCCCCACCAACTACCGGAAGAGCAATATACACATGCAGTACTGGCTGCCTAATGAAGAGCACCATTCCATGGATGTGCTTCAATCCACCTTCATAGGAGAGGTGAAGTCTTTTGAGACAGAAATTCGTACTTTACACAAGGGCTGCAGTAAGATTAGGGTTTTCCAACTTTCCCCCTGGCATAACTGTGAAGAGCCTCTCAACCTATTGCATGGTGCATGATAACTGCCACATTGAAACAAGGCCTAAGCTTGCCATTTCGTGCTATGGCACTCAGTAGTGACCAACTCTAATTCTTAATCAGTCAACCCCTCCTCCAAGAGATTGGACGTGAGGAAATCTGCACTGCTTGCAACTACTGATTCCTCCAACCTAAAACAGAATAAAAAACGACAACTTGCTGGCGGCCAGAATTGAGCATCTATCCCTACCATATCACATGAATGGACCTCGTGCTCAATGCATGGGGCCACTCTGCTCACAACCTAGATTGAATGCCCCCTTCAAAGATTTCTTTATCTTCACAATGATGCAACCAAGCTTTTCATTGAAAACGATGGACTACTGTCTTCTGCAAGATTTTTGATGGCTTGAAAAAATGGGTAGGGTATTAGCCAGCATACTGGGTCATCCGCGGGGTACTCCACTCAACCGTACACGCGCCAAGCCTGCTCTCAAAGTACGTCTCATTGTAGAACGTGAAGAGCTCGTGAATGTCTGGGTGCGGGTCCAATAAATCAATCTCCTCTAACTCAGCCATCCTTTCGGGCTCCTCGGTAATTGTGTCTCGATTTGAGCGTGAATGCCCTTCAGCTCACAAATTGGTTGTAGCCAAATCAATCCCTCTCGCCCAGAACTTCCTTGGGAAGCTCTTCCCTGTATTTGATCTAATCTCCACGCTCCCTTGTACTCTGCTTTCTCCAACTGCAAACATAACAGGTGAGGAGGAAAGAGGGGAGATTATTTCAGCTGACAATGCTGATATGTAACAAAACACCTTGCTTACTGACATGTCTCTCGCTACATTCAGTAGAAACTATCTTAAGTTGTGGCTAAGAGCGTAATTCACTGACATGATGGATCCATGACATCAAAACAAGATGTCTCTTCTTTCATCCAGATCCTCACTATCACAGACGTTTACGGACATTAATCCAGCTACTCTACGCCAAGACGCGAGACTTTCCTTGCTTTGTATCCCTTCCTGCCTAAACGCTCATCAAACCATTCCTGCATCGCTCCAGAGCACTTGTTTGAATCCACTCCCACTTTGAGCTCTATATAAAGGTTTGACATGATAACATACCGTCCGATTGCAGTCATGTGTGCACAATGCCGTCCTGCACACAAGGGTGCAGGCGTGGAAGCGAGGGTGAAGTGCAGCAAGAAGAGAACATGGTCGCGAGGCTGGAGGGCCTGAGCGCCGATAAAAGGGAGAGCAACGCATAACCATCGCTGACGATGCTCCTTCACCTACCCCAATTTTGGTGACGCCTCCAACTCTGAAGCGACACTCTGCCCCCAAATTGTTCGCATTCCTGTCCCAATTTGCACAATTCGAGGTCCTGATGTCACCAAAGCTCCCAATTCAACGCTTTTTTTTGGCACACTGGATTTGACCGCCCTCGCGCGATATTCCAAACAAGCCACTTTTTTTTTTTTTTTTTAAAGGGATGCCGCTCAATCCGGCATACGAGTTCCTACGAGTTTCTCTTTTTTCTATTTCTATTTTGTAAAGCCTGGGACTCACAAAGTAGGCCCCTTAATTAGGAAGATAATAGAAATGAACTTACTGTACACTTGCAACCTTTGGCAGGAAGGTATGCGGGTTTCTGCATGTCAAATCTTCCGCACCCTCTTGAGAGTGACATGGAACTGAAGGAGTGTAAACTCCAGTCAGGGTTACATTGGGTTACACGATGAGGTGTGTAATTATAGTGATAGGAGAAAATAACCTCTCTCACAGGGTGTTTCCTTAATGAAATCGGAAGATTATAGATTATAGATTATCGATTATCGATTGAAGATTATACCACACCCCCAAAGCAGGATTTGAACCCAGAATTCGTAGGGGCATTCGTAGGGGCCATCCCAGGAAGACACTCGGTGCAACCGACTCAGTGACTCCTTATTTTTGGAAGGGAGATACTAGTTGAACGTAAGTGTACCTATCATTGCCCATTTAAGACTTTGAGAAGCCATAACTTGTTCATATGATCATATTCTGGTGCAAAATTTGGACCTAGGGGGAGATAAGTTGGCAAGTTGGCTTCAAAACCCAATTTTTGAAATTTACAAAAATACACTGCATTGAGGTGTTGGGCACGACGCGCCTATATAATCTTCATAAAACCAAGTATCATTGCCCCTATCATTGCACACCATTGCACCTATCATTGCCCACCCTTGCACTATCATTGCGCATTTGTAGAATTAGTGAATTAATACAGATTAGTATTTGATTTGTATTGATTAGTGTTTATCTACAAAACTAAGATGTGTTTTTAAGATATGCCAAAATGTAGGATCTTTCACCATAAGCTCATGAGCAGACTTCCTAGAATCAATTGGACATTTCTATGTTTCTATCAGGGAGAGGGTGTTGGCCGGTTCCAACATATTGGTTGATCATAAACCATTTTGTAGCATCAAAGTGCCTACTATACAAAAGAGAACACCTAATCAAGAGGCAAATTGACCACTCTTTGTTGAAGCCCTGAACATGCTATTTTTTTTCCAAACAACAAAGAATGCATGAATCGGTCAAAGAGCTCCACACGTTTGAGCCAGAGGATGCAAGACCCATTTTACTTATAGGCGGGTGGAAGGTACCATGCTCCTTCAATCAAATGTTGGTTGTGGAGGCTCTTTGCCACATCAATGAAGCCTAAATGTGACAGACTCTACTTGACTATTGCAGACTCCACATGTGAGATGAAATGGGTGTGTAAATTCCTCCCCTCTTCCTGATCTCAATTATGGAACCATAGCTGATCAGTGATAACTGATCCTCAGAGAAAAGCTCACACCATCTCCAAAACCTTAATATTTCCTAGGGAATTTGCAGCAACTAGTGTCTGTGACCTTCCTCTCTAGCAGACACTTGAGACAAACTGCCCAACATCCTCTTCAACCTCCTGTCATGTGATGGGATCTGTGCACCCTCAGTGCCTAGGGTACAGTTCCATTCAGATCTTGATATTTGGGTCTACACTCATGAGAGGACTAACAAAAGGCTTTACCTTCTTAGTAACCACCTTTTCACTTTTTTTGTCACATGTCTTCACGTTTTTCAACTTCTTTTCAAGTTCCTTTAGTAATTTCTTCCTTTGGGATTCAATCAATTTCTCAGCCTTCAATGCCTCTCTGATGGCTTTTTTTCCTCCATTTGCCATTTTCTATCAACCTTAGTCTGTACCTTTTCCTCCTACTCGCGTCGGAGTTGCTCCTCATGAGTTAAATATGCTTTCCCAATGATCAACTCATTTTTTGCGATAGCTCATCCCATGCTCAGCTTTGCATGTCGCATCCTGTATTGCGGTACATCTAGGATTTTGGACAGCTTGCAACCAACATCTTCACTTGTATCATGACTGTCACATAATCCTCTAGCATAATCTGGCGAGCACTGCATTCAAGAATAGAACAACATCCATGTATTAGCTTCAATGAAAATCGACAAACTGCACCACAATAACATTCATTAACCTACTCAAGATTGGTCTAGTAGCAAATAACTTTATCAATTCACGAATGGTCCCTCTCAACCCTGAAGCCACTTCCGGAGCAAACCAGTCAAGTCGAAACTGCACCTCCAAAGTATCACAAATGAGTAACATTGATAATATGGTATGTATAGTGGCCGTAGATTGTACTCTTACGTGTTTTTTGAAGTTTACAAATGCAACATCATGAACAGTCTGCATGTACAGCTGAAAATGGTTGAAAGGATCAAAGACTTACCACCTCACCAATATTTGTGGATGTCAAGCTTATGGGCACATCTTCCACAAATATTTCAATGTAGTACAGGAATAAACGTCCACAGTCAAATCCATTTTCTTGCTGAGGAACTTTTACTCTGATTGTAATAGCATCTTTGGGTGAAGTGTTGTGAGCATCATGACACTTGTAGTTGGATGCTTCCCACTCAGCAATAAAGATCTTACAAGAGACAACATGGTCAAATCAGAATGTGGTGTCGTGCGCATACATATCGCTACACAACTACATTGTTGTCCAAAACCACACAACACATGTGCACACCACACACTAGTATACCACTAGTCCACCACTAGTCCAGCCACTAGTCCAATCACTAGGCTACAACTAGTCAGTCACTAGGCTGCCACTATGCTGCCCACTATGGCAGTCACTAGTCCACACAATGATAAAGAGGAAGAATACAAGCACAAGTTCATGCGAGCTCACAAAGCTGAAGCATAAACTCATGCATATATAACCTCATCACTCAAATACAAGTCAAGCCAAGTGCACCCCACGCCATGGGGAATCCACACTACGGCGCCATAGCTAGGCGCGGTGAGGCTCAACTCGAGAAAGATGAGCCTCCCGCGCTTGCCGTGAAGATAACCACTCTAGGACCTAAATCTGTCTTGATCCCTGGATTGACACTTGGGCCAATCCCAAATGTCAATATGTAAAAGCTAGCTATTTCATAGCTAGTTTCACACTAGTGGTAAAATAACTTGACAGCTGTCGTGCGCATACATATCGCTACACAACTACATCGCTGTCCAAAACCACACAACACATGTGCACACCACACACTAGTATACCACTAGTCCACCACTAGTCCAACCACTAGGCTACAACTAGTCAGTCACTAGGCTGTCACTATGCTGCCCACTATGGCAGTCACTAGTCCACACAATCGCCCCCCTAGCTAGTGCTTAGGTCTCTCTAAGTTCAGGTAGCCACAAGATGTGATAGTTACCATAGTCTCACTAAGTCCTCCACCACTATCCCTACTACACTCAAACTCGATAGATCAAGAGGCCGGGTGCAAGAGTTGCCCCATCGTTAGTCGCCGTCTTGCAACCTGTGAACTTAAGCCTGGGATCTCGTGTATTGACTCCTATGAGCTTGGCCTCCCATGTCTTGTTAGCTGCCTCTAGTCATGTCCACTGCCACTATCCCAAGCAGTGTGGACATAACCAATCTCCATCAGGAACCCTCTCAAGATGTGGTGTCAAGCATCCCACATGCCAACCTCTTGAGCATCGATCACACACCAGCATGGTGGCTGCCCCTTTGGCAGACCCACAAAGCATGCACCTCAAACCTGCAGGTACCACTGCCAAGTTTGGGTCAACTCTACCATCGACATTGGGAAGGTGACATGGTGCACAATTACGCACATGGTCTTTCCAAGTCATGCCATCCCGACCCTCCAAGATTAGGACTCCTAAGGGCAACACCTCTCGAACCCTCAGAATAACACGCCCTGCAGTAACATCCAGGGTCGTATGAGCAGTCTGCTGCAAATAAACATAGTCACCAGGGCTAAACCTCCGAACCCCAAGACGATATCCTCCACCACGTATAGTGGCATACCTCAACGTATCACGGTGCTCTGTAATGGCAAGGTTCTCAAAAGCCATGGGCATGACTTTCTTGAACAACTCTGCACGCTGACCACATGCACGTACTCATACGTCCGGATCGTCAAGGTTAAGGACTTGAGCAGTGTCCCTACAAATGGCTGCAGGCAAATCCGGCTCTCGGCCAAAGAGAAGGAAATATGGTGAGAAGGAGGCAAATGATGCTTGTTTGCTGAACCTGTAGCCCATGGCTAACCAAGGCACCTGGAGATCCCAATCTCCTAGGTGTCCTTTCTGCAAACCATACTTGCGCAAACCCCTCTTCACCGTCTGAACAACTCTCTCTGCCAAGCCATCGGCCTCAGGATGATCCCGAGAAGTGGTGCGGTGGTCTATCAAGGCTTTATCACAAAGCCTGAAACTCCCCCAAGAACTCTCTCCCTTGGTCCGTGAGTACCTCAGCTGGAGCACCGAATCGGCTAAGCACACGATCCAAGAATGCATACGCAGCCCCCTCACTAGCTTGTCAGCAATGGAACCAACTCAGCACTTGGAGAAGTGCTCCACCATCGCCAACACATATCTGTGGTGGCGCATAGTCAGTGGCAACGGTCCTGCAAAGTCAAGACTCCACCTGTAGCCCAACCCCATGATTGGTAAATGATGCAACTGTGGTGTAGGGGCGTTGAATGAAGCACGCACCCTGTCACACACCATGCACCTAGCCACGAACTGTTGCACCTCTGTATGCATTCCACGCCACCAATACTGCCCCTGTAGTAAACTGTGAGTGCGTCGCACTCCAAAATGCCCCAACTCCTCATGGGCATGCCGCCCTAACCGTGCACGCTGTGTGGGGTGAGGCACAATCCTCACCCGACCATCCTCCCATACTCGGAGCAGGTGTATCCCCCCCACTTGAACCTCTTGGCTCGTTGCAGGATCCGATCCCTCTCCTTGGCAGTCATAGTGGCTACTGTGTCTCCAATGCGGAGGTAGTCCAACACAGCCGAATCCTCATGTATATCTCTGGTACCACCTGGCTCATCACTAGCCTCAGGGTCCTCTCAACACTCCGTCTACAGTCATCCCTGTTGTAGGTCCAATCTGACCTCCCGATGCCAAGATACATAAAAAGGCAGATGCATGCCATCCCGACACCATCTCCTTGTCCGTCTCACCATGCCACCGAGCTCCAGTGTCATCCTATTGGCTCGTGCATGGATTGCGACTCAATCCATCCGCATCCCGATTGACCCAACCCGGTCGATGCACAACCTGAAAGTCATACTCCTGGATTATGAGTGCCCACCGTGCAAGCTTCCCCGTAAGCTTGTTTGACTCCATCAACCACTTGAGTGGCTGGTGATCCATGACAAGGGTGAAGAGATTGCCGTATAGATAGCACCTGAAATGTGTCACGGCCCACACCACAGCTAAGCACTCTCCCTCATATGAGCTGTACTTAGCCTCTGCAGCGTTATTCGAGCGGCTAACATAAGCCACTACGAACTCTCTTCCCTCATCATCCACCTGAGTGAGCACCGCTCCAAGCCCCAGCATGCTCAAATCCGTATGCAGCTGAAAGGGACGCCCCCTGATAGGTCGTCTCAGGATAGGCGCCGAGGTCAACTTTGCCTTGAGCTCTTGAAAAGCTCGTTCCTGCTCATCTTCCCACTGCCACTCCAAGTCCACCTTGAGCCTTTGCAATGGCACTAAATCCCTTGACAAACCGTCTATAATAGTTTGTCAATCCCATGAAAGCTCGAACTCGGCTCACATCTGTGGGGCATGGAATTTGTGCAATGGCCTCTACCTTAGTTTGCTGTACCCCCAATCCTCCAGGATATATCATGTGACCCAGATACTCAATCTGGTTGTGGAAAAACTTACACTTCCCCGGATGCAACTTCAATCCGTGCGCTCAATACCACCTGAAGGTGTCTCTCATGCTCCTATCGTAGCACAAAGATGATGATGTCATCTATGTAGCACCGAGCAAAGTCCACCCCTGCTAGAATCCTATCCATGACTCTCTGAAACTCTGCAGGAGCGTTCTTAAGCCCAAATGGTAAGAACCGCCACTGATATAGGCAATCCTTGCCGTGCTCATTGATCCCCCAGAATGTCGTCTTCTGCTTGTCCGCCTCCTTGATGGCAACTGGTGATATCCAGATCGTAAATCCAAAGTGCTAAAGACCTTAGCATGCCCGATGGCATCAAAGATCTCCTCTGGTGTTGGCATGGCATACTTATCGGACTTGGTCTGACGATTTACAGGCCGTAATCACCGCACATACGTCTCTCCGTCCAATTGCCATAGACATCCTTCTTGGCTGGCATCACTGTGGCTGAAGCATACTCTCCACCAGAGAGCTCCACCAAACCTGCCTCCCAGAGATCTTGAGTCCTCATCTGAATCAAAGACCTCTCCATGTCATTGTATCTATAGGGTCTCCGAAAGATTGGCGTGTCAGTGGCCAACTCAATACGAATCTCTTGACCCTTCAGTGCTCCCAAGTCCTTCAAACTGAAGGCAAAACAATTCTTGTAAGCCCTCAGGAACCGCCGTATACATCGTCTTTCTCCTCCGGTGACAATGGGTCCAATGTCAGGCTCCCAATTGTCCTCCGTAACTGCAACCTTAAGTTCAGTGGGCTTAGAGGTAGAGGACACGTCCAGTGGTTGCTATGTTGCAACCTCTTGAGCAGTACTCCTGCCTGCTCAGTCAATGACAAGGCCTCATCTGCCCCATCATCTCATCCTGAGGACTTCCTCAACCCGAGAAGAAAAATCCCCAACCTCATCCATCACAGCCGCCTTTCTGCCAACTCCCTCTGAACCTCGAGCTTCCTCGTGTGCCATGGATGCACCCCGTGGTCCTCTCATGCTCGCCCCCACTCACTGCTTGTACCGTCTCGGTAGGCAAAGAGACCATTGAGGGAAGTGTATTCCGCACTCTGCGTTGCTCAGCCATAGCCAAGCTGATAATCCAGGTCAAGCAATTGAGATCCATTGCTTGCCCCAACACTTGACGACGTGATGCCTCAGAAAGAGACGCACGCCGTGGTACCAGTGGTAAAACCATTGCCCGCTCACGCTCGTCAGCATTAGGCTCCACTAACTGTTGCAACTGAGCATCCCACAGGAGGCCAGGTCCACTATCCCGGAAAGCATGCGATCCTGGGAAGCTGAGCAGTGTAGGTAATGCTGCTCGTGGTTGACCACCTTGTTGACCACTGCCAAAGGCGAACGGTCATTGTGTCTCACACGCTGAGACTGCCTCCCTGTGTCCAAAATGCTATCCAGGTGTGCTGGCCGCTGCACCCCATCAAATGCACGCTTGAGCAGTGCGGGTGGCATCAAGTTAGTCCACCATAGCCGTGGACGATGAGCCCGTGACCCCACTGTAGCTGCATCTAGCAACACTGCTGACCCAAGCCACGACCGGACTTGATGCACACTGGCCATCACCCTGGCCCGAGAATCGCCCATCAGTGGCACATTCTCCAAGATGTATGCTGGAGATACAGCTTGATGAAGCTGCAAGTGGCGCAAAACCCGCACCATCTCCCAAAACAGACCGACCTTGAGTCTCGCAATCCATTGCCATGCCCGGCTGATGAATGCCCTTGGCAGGGCCAACCTGCCACTACCAAATCAATGGAGCCAACCCGCTCCAAATCCTGCGCCCCAAACGAAATGTCTGCTGGCAAGGCCTGCTGATATCCACGAATTGCAGACATCGGCAACAACTCAGGGTACTGCTGCACCAACTGAGCAACATGGCGAAGTGAAATGCGTCGTGCAGTCTCATCCCTCTCCACATACAAGTAACGCCGAACTCGTAAACCTGCCTGTAACACAACAGCCAATCCGGTGCTGATCCCGCCAAACAAGTCCAGAAGACAAATGCCTTCATCCGATACTGCCACACAATAGGTGTGGTGTCCAATGGAGACAACTGAGGTGGTCCTGGTGCAATCCCCACACTCTCCTCCTCTCCTGACGGTACAAAAGCCTCCACCCAGGCTTGTTGCACGTCGATCAGCAACCCGCTGCAAATCCTTGCTCGTGCCCCACAATGGAGTCTGAGCAACCATGGCAGGCAACTCCGCCATACCATACATGTCATCCTGCTCTCCCGGAGGTGGCATCCTCTGAATGAGCATTGCCCTCAAGCAACTCTCTAGGCCAACTCACTGCCGCTGTGAATGCTGCTAGTGTCGGCATCTTGCCTCGCTGGGCAACCGCAACTCCTCCTATGAACGTCACAGGAGCTGCACACGCCCTCCCCTGACTGCCATGCAGGCCTATAGGAAGCTGAATCCTCCCAAAAATCCAGGGTGAAGCCCATGGGGTACAACACTGCCCCAACCAGGACATCGTATGAGACCGCGTCTGTCACAATGGCCTTGGCTCGCATCACTGAGCCATCTGTAGGGTGATCCGGCCGTAGTCTGATAGCCAACTCACGCCCGTGTCATGCCCCGAGCCTGCTCCGATCCTCCCAGAGACGTCTGTATCTAAAAAGGACAAGGCTCCATATCCGCCTCCGTGAGGCCCAAGCCTGCAATAGCAGCTCTGCCCAGCATCAATGGTTGAGCTCCGAGTCCAACAAGACCGCAGTGGCCGTACCTCTTGCCTGCGGTCCACTCAAACAGAAAATGTCATCCTGGTTGTCTAACATGACAACTCCAGGTGTCACCATGGCGCGCTCAATGGCTGGCCTAGCTGGCAGCTCCATCAACCTGGCAGCTGCAGCTTGCCATGGCGCCGCCGTGGCAGTCTTGACCCTCAAATCCGAGGATCCCTCCGGCACTACACCTCCCACTATCTCCGCAGAAGATGAAGTAACCTCCCCTCTCACAGAGTGTAGCTGCCAGCCTGAACACCTCAGCTGGTCTTACCCCCGGCGTCGCAATCATGGTAGCCGAGAACAATGGAGCCTGCACACAGATGTGGCCGCTCCCAGCAGCACACTAGCTGCCGTAGCCTTGGCAACACTAGGTAGTGGTGCTACCCGTGTAGCTCTCCCCAATGCATAGTAACCTCCGCCTCGGTAACAGTCGGGCGAGAGAACTAGGTGCCATGGATGGCGTCGACACTGTCTCCGCCAATGTGAATGACTGAGGAAGCCTAGCCTGACGGCTTGCCTCCCACGCGTGAATCCAACTCCACCTGCACCTCGTGGCTCAGGAACTCGTGTTGCTCCTCGAGTCACGGCTGCAGCAGACTCCACCTGCACTAGTGGTAGTGCTGCTCCCACACATGAATCCCATGCCTCCCATATCTCCTCCCTCAGGAGCAGGAGGTGGACCATCCGGCCTTAGAGCCGGTACCACCTGAGCTGTAGCCATGGCAGCGAGCCTCTGCTCTAGATGCTGAAGCCGGTTGGCCATGCCTTGGTCAACACCCTGACCTCCGCGTCCTTGGCCATGTTGAGCTTGCCCTTGGCCTACACCCCGTGCCTGGCCACCTCGTCCTCTTTGGGCTGCTCCCCTCGCCCCCGGCCACCATTGTTCCCTTGGAACTGGCCTGGGCGCAACTCGGGATGCAAACCATAACACTGGGCCTCTCCATGACCGTGCTTGCCACAATGCCCACACTGCAACTGTGCAGGCTGTGCATGTGCCGGCCCTTTGCCTCCCTCTGGACAATCCTTCTTGACGTGGGGTCCTCCACATGTCCAACACACCACATCCGCCCGTTGTTGGCCTGCAAATGAAGGGAGAGACCCCTGCATCTGAGGTCCTCTCTGCCCTTCCCTGAGCTTCACCTGAGCCCCCTTGTTGCCTTGAGCACGTTGAGGTAGTGGTTGGCTAGGAGCACCACTACCCCGTGGTGTCTCCTTAGCGAATCCCACCATGACCACTCGTTCCTCCACCATGTTGAGCTCTATCCGCTCTGCCAGCAAAAACACATTTGCTAAGGTAGGTTGGGCCGCTTGTAGGAGAGTTACATCCCGCACCCTTCTCCTCAGCTCCTTGTCCAATATCCCATACCAGAATTGGACTGCCTGAGCTTCCGTACCCCCTTGGGTTACATTTATCAAGCGCCTCATACGAGTGAAAGCCTCCCTCAAGCTCTCAGTCGGCTTCCGTTGGAACTCTTGCAAGCTCTGCAACTTCTCTGTCCTCACCCCTTGATAGTTCCCTCTTAACTCTTCAAAGAACTCCACAACAGGGTTGAAGGCAGGCACCGCCGCTGGTGCTGGTGCAGCAGTAGCTTGGGTGGACGTTGTAGCTACGGTATCACCAGTCCCACTAGTCCCACTGCTGCTTGCTGAAGCTGCCGGTGCAGCGGCAGGTGTAGCCACTGCCCTCGTGG
Organism: Takakia lepidozioides; assembly: GCA_030704615.1. Lineage (NCBI taxonomy): Eukaryota > Viridiplantae > Streptophyta > Takakiopsida > Takakiales > Takakiaceae > Takakia > Takakia lepidozioides. Next base: position 51,803,978 of record CM060731.1, read on the forward strand.
CTCTAGTGCCCTAGTGATGGAGACATAGTCGGGTGACCAGTACATCCTCCACTCCTCGATCTCAACCTCATGCCCCCGCCTGAACTCATGGTAATCATCCATAGGCAACCCCTCAAGGTGCTGAAACAGCCCCTTCCATGCCATGAAAGGCGTAAATAGTTGTGGATTGCGCATTTGCTACAAACACACCAACTATCAAACTCTTGGATAAAATCATCCAACTCGATGGTGCCCACTTCCCCAGAGTACCTTTGTGGCCCCTTGGTAGCTCCATAGATCTCCTCCATTGTGTCCCACAACAATGGCAAAGAAACAACTTGCACCGCCGGTGTGAGTCCTCCTGATTCACAATCCGAATCAGAACCTTCCGTAGAAGACACAAGAGGTGAAGGTGGCCTAAACCGCACACCTCGTCTCGTGTACCCACTAGTACTGCTAGTGCTCGAACCGGCACTGTCCCCAGCAACTAGTGGCACCTCCGTGTTGACAAACTGTCACTCAATCGGTCATGAACATGTCCCTAACCCCCTCTCCACAAGGTAACTGGGTAGAGAACCTGTTGCGGCTTATGGTTTGGAATATTAGGTTCCTAACACAGCCTACACCTGCACCTGCATCCACCGCAAACACTCCTATGGTTCGCTGGTCATCACCTCCAACCTCACCATAGGAGAAACAATGATGGTCTGACTGGTCATCACCCCAGCCTCACCATCGACAGCATGCTCTAGGACTGGCCGGTGATCAAATCCAGACCAATCACCTATAAAAACAAGCGTCCACACAAAACTAATATGGCGCACAGTCAAGCATGCAGGTATGGAGGGGATCCAAATACAAGAAATCAGAACGACAACTCCCCCATACCAAAACAACTCCACGGTGTTGTTCCTGCAAGGATACCCCAGCCCAAACCTGGACTGATTCTTGCCTCCACCTACGGAAAGGTCTTGGCCTAATAATAGGGTGGAAAACTACGAGGAAGATAAGCTAAAGCAATGCCTAACCCCAACATGCCCTCATCCCAACACTCTTTTTCTCCTCTCTTTCCTCACTTGCATGACCATGGAAATATCATGAAGATACTCCTCAAACCGCCCTCCACGAGCTTCAAAATTTGGCCTTCAAGACATGCTAGTCCTTAGGCAGTCCACCAGTGCCTCCACGAGTCAGCACAGGCCGTCCACAGATCAACACGGGCCACCACAGACCAGCACAAGCCCACACACATCACTGGTCACAGCCGTCACAGCCCGTCACAGCCCCAAAAGCCACAGGTCACAGCTTGTCACAACCCCTCACAGCCCTACACAGGTCACAGGGGTCACAACCCCAAAGGCCACAACCTATCACAGCCCGTCACAGCCCTACACAGGTCAGAGGGGTCACAGTTCCACAGGCCATAGGGCACAGCCTGTCACAGCCCCTCACAGCCCCTCACAGCCCCACAGGCTATAGGGCACAACCTGTCACAGCCCCTCACAGCCCCATCCGTGGCCACTCATGGCAGTTTAGCCATTTCTCCAAGGGGTTTAGCCACGCCAAGCTAGGGTTTGTGTCTCTTGGACTCTAGGCTTCTTTGCACCAAGCTATGGCGGCTGTGAGAATCAGCAAGGTATTCTTGCTCTTTCGGCTCCCACACACCACCAATAGTAGCCCTAAGCCATGAGGAAGATGGTTGCCACAAACCAAGCCTTCTTTCTCACTTAGACTCCCCAAACACGCCACTAAACTCAATGGCAAACAACCAAGCCTTGCTGGTTTCCAGCCCTTGTGAGCACTCATTCAAGTGTTTTCCTTGGCCATAACATCTGTTTTAGAGCCTATTCCAGCCCCTACATCTGCCACTTCAAGAGCCATGCTCTATCTAGGCTTGAGGTTGAAACCCCAACTAAGAACACGCTCTACAAGTGTCGGACTGTCACATAAGAGCAGATCAGCCCCTTACCTTCTCTTCTAGTTCTCTAAAGCTTGAAAACAAAAGCCCAATGGACTGAAGGCATGCTCCACATATGCCCCACTCTCACCACAAGAGAATCAGCCCCTTTGCTTCTTTTCTTGCACCCACCAACCTGAAAATACAAGCCTTCAACAGGCTGAAAACATGCTCCACCCATGCATTGCCCTCACATAAGGGAAGTCAGCCCTTCCTTCTTCCTTGCTTGCCCTCCAAGCTTGAAGATGGAAGCTTCAATGAGCTGAATACATGCTCCACACATGCAACCTCTTCACACAAGAGGTATCAGCCCTATCTTGGCTCCTTGGCTCATTGATGCTCTCTAAGACAAGACTAAGCACTCCACAACCTTTGCCAAGCTCCTGAAAACCTAAGGCTTACATTTCCAGCCACAAGGCACTCCTCTTGTGGTGCAAGTGCTCTTCTTCCAAGCTCTGAAACCCTAGGTGCACATTCCATTGTTTTGCCGCACCTCTTAGCTCCTTTTCCAGCCCTGCTCTTGCTATGACAAGAGCCCTCTCAATGCTGAAGCTCGAGATTGAAACCCAAACTCAACATACTCCACAAAGTGCACTGATTTGCCCCAAGCCAAATCAGCCCTTTCGTTTGGTCTTGCAATCCTTCACACAATGAAAGCTCGCATTCCCAAGGCTAGTTCTCAGATTTGCCACCAAAGCCACTATAACGTGCTCTTGACTGGTCCTCTTCCCAATCGTGCTTGCTCATGCATGCACACAATCTGAAACCATCAAGGTGCTCTGGAATTACCTGCAGCATGGTGCTTTCATCTCTGAAGCTGAAGATCGAATGCCAAGGTCTACCACCTCGTAACCCACATCGCCTCCGCTTCTAACAACCAAGAGCTCCATGGTGCTCCTTGCATAACAACCTAGTTTCTCTTATTCTCAAGCAAAAACCACAAGTGCTACAACTAACTCGTATCTGGCACTCACAGATACGAGCTCATCTTTCTCGAGTGATAAAGATGAAGAATACAAGCACAATCTCATGCGAGCTCACAAAGCTGAAGCATAAACTCATGCATATATAACCTCATCACTCAAATACAAGTCAAGCCAAGTGCACCCCACGCCATGGGCAATCCACACTACGGCGCCATAGCTAGGTGCGGTGAGGCTCAACTCGAGAAAGATGAGCCTCTTGCGCTTGCCGTGAAGATAACCACTCCAGGGCCTAAATCTGCCTTGACCCCTGGATTGACACTTGGGCCAATCCCAATGTCAATATATAAAAGCTAGCTATTTCCTAGTTAGTTTCACACTAGTGGTAAAATAACTTGACAGTGGAAACAAAAGTCAATTCCATAACGGACATAGAATTTGACAAGGTATTCAGATTTCCTGACCCCTTGAATACATCAAAGATTGGCTTGTTGTCATGCCCGTGCTTGAGTGAATCCAAGTGCAAGATGAATCTTGTCTCCGTAGGTTGAATGATTGCCAAGCTCCAATGGAAGTTGCCACGAATGGGACAAAAATGTATTGTTTTGAAAATATATCAATGTTTTTCGTCCACTTCCTCAACTTTCCAAAGTTTGACTCATCCAGCTTGTTTGCTCTTTCATAAAAGAAGTTATTAAAAAAGAGAAATCTTTGTTCACCTTCCACTGTCCCGCTCTAGATGTGCCTGCATGTGCATACCAAAAGTTTAAAAGAAAAATTCAAAGCTTGATGCAAATGACATGAATAAAAGAAGTTGAATGTCCATACTTGGATGTAGAATTCTATGATGATGTTGTTCAAGAAAGTGGCAGGATTCAACGTCTGTATGTCAAATATCGTGATCTCCAATGCTTCATCTCACTTAACCAGCCCACCATGTGAGCAACTCTTTGCTTTTGTTGGTGACCTTGTTATTGTTGAATCTTCATGTGGTCTTCTTATTGTTGAGTCTTGACCTGTCACACAGTGGCCTATAGGTCATCAGTAAGGACCAAAATATTGCACGTACATGCTTGGACAACTTCCATCTTGAAGCACATTATAGGAAATAGCTCATGTAGTTTTTTATCAAGCATCACTATTTAGGCTCGTTCAACAACATCCAAACTATGTAAAGCCAATATGGGGTCTTACCATTTTTCATTTCTGACTCCATTGATGTTCCTTCATTTTTCAACTCCACTGCGGTCTCATGATATAGACCTTGTTCCAGATTTGTACCACCTTTGTCATCCAAGTTGACAAACACGGTACTGGGGCCAATTTCTTGGTCCATGGCGCAAATATCCAGTGGGTAAATACCAGTCCATCAGAAGCCAGCTTGAATATTATCCACGGAAAGGGCTTTATCAAGAGCTTTGCTAGCTAACTCTGCAAGATAAGCTTTGTTGAAACTACCATTGGCCCATGCGGGGTTGCTTTCAATGAATCCTTCTTTCAGCAAAGTAGAGAAGTTGCTCTTGAATGATTTAAAAACAGATACATCCAGAGGCTGTAGTTTGTGGGAAGTATGCGGTGGAAGTAGCGCGATGGTGATACCATAATCTGCTGCCAGTGTGCAAACATCCAGACTAATATGGTTGTTATGTCCATCAACAATGAGGAGGTGCTTATTACTTGGTGAAACTCCACCCAAGACAATTTTTTTGAAATGATCCAACCATCTTCAAAATATCTCCTCTGTGATCCAACCATTGGTCTGCATGGCCATGATGGCACCCTGTTCACATTTCACAACGTAGTTCTCCCACATCCTAGCCCCTGAGAATAGGGGGATGCCTCCGCGTGAGCCTGGCCGCGTGAGCACGTGAGCACAGCCAGGCTCACGCCACGTCAACAGTTCTCGCCACATTGGTTCACGGGTGTCACGGCACGTCAGCAGTCTTTGCCAACGTGGTTGATGCCACTATGCTCCTTCGCGGCCAATGCAACTATTCTTCTCTAATACTCGTCCTCGTCGAGAGGCGCTAGCATTTCCGCATGGTTGTTCATATGTTTCATTTGTTGTTCTTGAAACATCGTGTGCTCAATATGTCCATCTCGAGTAGTTGGTCTTTGGTTCGTGATTCTCTGATGATGGGCCTGTTGTTTTCATACGCGTAGATTTCCATGTTTTGGAAACCGTACCATAAATGTGGTGTCGCTCTCTCATTGCTTATTTCTTGGTGCTGCAAATCTTGGTTGCCTTGATGACCTCGGGATTTTTTTGATTCAGAGGGAGCATGGTTGCCGGCACTGCTAACTTCCCTGGAGGTTCGTTGGGGCGGGGGTGATGGGAGCTTGATCGCTGTTGGGCTGGTTGCAGGGTGGCACATGTGGTGTCTCATTTGGTGTATCTTGCATATGTTGGTCCAAGTCGAGGGGGTACGGCGTGGAGAGCGAACAACTTGACGGTGGCACCTGAGTAGTGGGCACTGTAGGGGTTGACGTCTCAGCTTCCATTGCTATGACGTGCGGGGGGGGAGGAGGATGATGATCGTAGGTGTTGTGTAGTGGCTTTGCCTTTGGTCCTGGCCTTGAGTGGTGTGGCAAGTAGTGGTAGTGAAGACATAGGTACTGAATTGAAGAAGGGGAAGTGGCAAAGAAGGAGGCAAGTGCTACTGGGGGCAGGTTTGTTAGACCAAGGAGAAGAAGCAAAGGCACAATATCGGTGAGAGTACAATGTACCATCTAATAGGTACCGGACTAATAGGAGATCAATAAGAAAATCATTCAAAGGGCGATTGAATCGTTGCCCATCCAAATGATTTTTGTTTGTTCTCAAACCTTGCCAATATGTTCAACATATCATCTAACAGGTCCCAGAGTAACATGAGATCAGTCGAAAAGGGCAATCGAATCATTGCCCATCCAAATTATTTTTGTTTGTTTTGAAACTTTGCTTGTGTGTTCAACATACCATCTCACAGGTCCCCGACGAATATGAGATCAAACGAAATTCATTCATGGGGCGATCGAATAGTTAATCATCCAAATGATTTTTGTTTGCTAGTATGCCCAACATACCATCTAACGGTCCAAGACTAAATATGGGATCAATCGAAATTCAATCAAACGGTGGAAAATGCGAATTGGCGGTTGATTATTTATTTTAAAAATTAACCGACCGCCAATTTGTAATAGTGTTTTTTGTAATAGTGTGTATTTGTTTTTCCATTTTTTATTAAATTTTAAACAGCAACCGCCATTTTGGCGGTTGCTTATTTTCTTAAAAAAAAAACAATTATGGCGGTCGCTTGATTCTTAAAATTAAGACAAAACGACCCCAAAGTTTCAGTTTTTTTTTATTGTTTTACTTTTATTTTTTCCTGTTTCTGGGTTAAACTTTTACCAGCGACTGCCAATCTGGCGGTCGCTTTGTTTTCTTTTTTAAAAACACAATTAAGCGACCACCAGATTGGCGGTCGCTTACTTTCTTTCTTTTTTAAAAGAAGACCCCAAAATTTGTAGGTTTTTTTGTTTTTTTTTGTTTTTCTGTATTTGGGTTAAACTTTTACCAGAGACCGCCATTCTGGCAGTCGCTTTATTTTCTTTTCTTAAGGAACTATTAAGCGACCACCTGATTGGCGGTCGCTTAATTTCTTAAAATAAATTAAACCCACCGCCAATTTTGCAGTAGTTTTCTTTATTGTTTTTTGGGTTAAATTTTAAACAGCGACGGCCATTTTGGCGGTCACTTTATTTTCTTTATGTTTAAAAATAGTAAACGACTGCCAGATTGGCGGTCGCTTACACATTTAAAATTAAAACAAAACCACCACAGATTTTTCAGTTTTTTGTTAAAGTTTTTTTTTAAATAAAAAAATAAAAAACTTTTCGGTGAAACTTTAACCAGCGACCGCCAATCTGGCAGTTGCTTTATATATTGCTTTTAAAGAAGTATTAAGCGACCACCAGATTGGCGGTCGCTTAATTTTTAAAAATAAAAAATAACGACCGCCAATTTTGCAGTAGTTTGTTTTTCTTTTCTTTTGGGTTAAATTTTAAACAGTTACCGCCATTTTGGCTGTAACTTTATTTTTTCTTATTTAAAAATATTAAGCAACCGCCAGATTGACGCTCACTTAATTCTTAAAGTTAAAACAAAATGACCACAAAATTTTCGGTTTTTTTCTTTTTTACTTCCGCCCCCCCCTGTTTCTGGGTTAAACTTTAACCAGCGACCGCCAATCTGGCGGTTGCTTTCTCTTCTTTTTTAAAAGAAATATTAAGCGACCACCAGATTGGCGGTCCCTTAACTTTTAGCAATGACCACAAATTTGGCAGTCACTTCAATTGTTTAAATACAAAAAACAGTTGGCAGTCGCTTCAGTTTTAAATAAAACAAAGCAGCGACCGCCAATTTGGCGGTCGTTTTATTTTCATTTTTCAAGAAAATTAAGCGACCACCAATTTCACGGTCGCTTTATTTTTATTTTTTAAGAAAATGAAGTGACCACCAATTTGGCGGTCGCTTCATTTAAAAAAATCCCAAAAGAAATAAGCAACCGCCAACATTGGCGGTCGCTTCATTTTTAAAAAAACCAAAAGAAATAAGCAACCGCCAACATTGGCGGTCGCACATTATTAGAAGAATTAAAAAAATTAAACACTGTCCCCTATCCCCGTGTGTTTTACACGCCTCTCATTATAGGATAATAGCGTCTTCAATGCACCAATGGGCCCCGCCAGTACGGCCATGGGGTGAGCTCATGAACCGACCCCCTTTCACCGGGTCTAGATTCTGAATTTTTTTTGAAGTCCTAGTTCTTTAACGGTGACGGACCTTCTAGCGGACTGGCTAGACCCTCCAAGAGACTGATTCCTCCACCAGACTAACTCCAACTGGCGAGCGGACTGACCAGCAGATTGGCGATTGGCGAGCGGACTGACCGGCGGACTGGCAATTGGCAAACGGACTCACTAGCAGACTAGCGATTGGCGAGCAGACTGACTCAGTCCGACGGACTGGCGAGCGGACTCACCATCAAACTGGCGATTGACGAACAGACTCCAACTGGCAAGTGCCTAACTCCAATCTTCAGACCCTCCTCAAACAAAACATATATTTATAATTAACACACATTATCGCCACAATGTCACCTACCAGGATTTGAACACCAGACCTCACATTCATCACAAGTTGCTCTTTACCACCACAGTTTCCGCTGCATTCTACAAACCCTTGAAATAACTAAGTATTTATCTACATATTTCAGATGTTTTGTGGGCCCAACAGATTCGCTCCCCCCTCTCGCTTCCCCTGCGGGCGCCCCGGGGCGGCTCACCAGAGCAGACTGACCCCGCCGGGTAGGGGCGCCCCACCCGTCGCGACCCCCTCTCCCATATGCGGGCCCCGCCGCAACCACACGTGCCGGCATTGAAATCGCTATTATCAAACAATGAGAGGCGTTTTACACTGTGGCTGCCATGTCAGTAGAAGTAGATCGTAAAAATTAAAAGTAAAAAAAAAATACATGGCACAACGTCCAGTTTGGACGTGACGTGATGTGACGCCGACGTGTCCGCGCCACGTCACGTCGGGGAATGACAGGTAGGGTTTCTTGTGAATGGTGTACTCGCGGGTGACCACCTCATCCTTGCGGTTCTTGCCTTTCTCCACCATCGTGCTTTAACTGTAGCTGCGGCAGACCGCTGCGTTTTGAGAGGCAAGACAAGAACTTGTGGCCTGCGATATGACCCAACATTTGCTAATATCATCCATCGATATCAAACCAGTTCAATCTAGGCCATCTAGATTTTCTTTGTTATTGGTAGTGACAGGTCGAGGCATTAAGGTTCTGGGCTTCAATAGTTTCTCCTGCAAATTTTGTTGTGTGGTTCCTCCACTTTTACTATAGTCACGGAATTCCACTTGTCTGTCCATCCCACATACATGACGTCGCTAAGGGGAAAAGGAAGAATGAAAAGAATTGCGAGGATAGTACAATTGGACATGATAAGCACATTACTTCTTCATTCGTCTTTGGGTGACATGTTAGCCCGTATAATTGATTTTATTATTAATACCAATTTTCTGGATCTCCCTTGCAGGAAAGGCAGTTGTGGGTCTTCAGGAACCTCCATGGTGTGGGATGATTCCGTATTCGACAGCCCCCTGCCCAATTTTTTGCTTCTTGTGTATGTAGAAGAAATGACACTTCGCATGTCCAAGGCTCCATCACCTGTCTGCACGCGGGAGTAGATATCCTAGGTCCGGAGTTACGAATTTTTTGGACTTGGATGCAGAGGATGTGGGGATATGTTATGATGAATCCGAGTCAAATTGACCTTCAAAGTTTCTATGTACTCTTTCTTCATCCTCATAAAAGTATTTTGACTTGTTGCAACTGTTCATTTGTCCCAAGTACGAACAGAATGACTAATTACAAAGCACACATTCATGGGTTGACATAGCCCCACATGATATTGAAAGATAAGAAATCCAACAAAGTTAGAAATTGCTTTCAGGGAAAAAACTACATCAATCCATCGCAGTGTTCGCACTCATTCCCCTTACATTCATCCATCCTGCATTCATGAATCCTTTGCATTGTTCGCACTCATCCATGTTATATTCATGCATGCTACATTCATCTATCCAACATTCATCCCTCCTGCATTTATCCATCCTACATTCATCTAATCGGTCGGCTGGATGTTAAAGATGTAGTCTGCAATGACTGGAAAAGGTAAATCATTCCGCAGAAATAGGCACCTACCTTCTGTCCGCGGTTATAGGTCCGTGCCTTTGGAAATGACGTCTTGGTTTGGGACATCTCAACGTGACAAAACAAACAAACAAACAAACAAACAAATCGCCTTGCTTCATATATTGAATGTGACAAAATGCTCCGTTGTCGGAAGGCCTTCCCCCGTGTTCCACAACGACTCTATCCTGCAACCCGCCCCGACAGACTGAGCGGCCAGTTTCTGCACCTCACGCAACTTCCCCTTGGCACCAAGGTCAATCCGATTACAGGGCTCCCAGCAGACCCCTACCACATTATGATTCGTTTTGACACTGAGGTCAAATTGACGAGGGATCTTGTCCTCACCCGCGTTACCCAAAGATTCATGACATTAAGCTCGGCAATGTTATCTATGCACCTATCTTAGTCTACTCAAAGCCTGCCACTCAGATCTGGTCTGGTTTCTTGAAAGTAGACCGTGCTTAGGGGTTCGATTAAACATTGAATTGTCAAGAAATCACTGAGTTCCATGTTGTGCTAGTGAACCTTGAGTCGACCGTACTTAGGGGTTCGATTAAGCATTGAATCGTCAAGAAATCACTGAGTTCCTTGTTGTGCTAGTGAACCTTGGGTTCCTTGCTGTGTTTTACATTTGTGTTTCGTGTGTACGCTGAGGCGTGTGTGTCACCCTCAACTGATGGAATTCCGCAAAAAACTTACTGGGATCCAACAAGACCATGTCAATAATAGGTGTGTACACAAATCAAGCCCCGGTTAGTGCTATTGATTCATCAAGAAGAAGGTTGATTCACAATATCGGGAACTGTCGCAAACATTGCATGTCACTTGTATCTGGAAATTTGTAACTACCGAGGAGTGTGGTGATGTACAAATGTTTGAAACTGTGATGCATCCACATTGCTATGGATTTTGCACAATTTCGAGACCTTATCTTGGTCTTATTGCAGATTGACAATGGAGTGTCACTTGTAAAAGCTCTTGGTATGCACGATGTGTGGTTGGAGGAGTCACAATGTGATGAGCAGACAAGCGGTGGCAACGTGGTCAACCGTTAGACTGGGATTGTAAGGTGATGTTTGAGTCTGAGTGCAAGTGGAAATACATTCAGAAGCCTCCATACTTGAACAGGTTTGAGACTGATGCATTTGGTATCTGCTCTGATGCCACCTTTAGCTACTCTCAAAGTTCTACAATTAAAAGTATTGTAAGATATCCACTGGTAAAGACGTCTGAGAGGAAATTCTTGTTTCTTGAATTTTGTAGTTGATCTGGTGTCGGCCGAAGTTAGGTTGTCCCTAGGTTTTGCCTTGTGTAGTGTTGGGTGAGTAACTAAGTTGACCATTTCCAGTATGTGGCTCTACTGTACGTGATACTATACTAGCTTTCCAACAATTGCAAATGTTGTTTTTATGTGATTGAGTTTAAGAAAAAGTTTTTCATTGTGGCGCTCTCAGGGTCATGCACGAACAGTGAGGCAGGCTTCAAATGGAAAAATAGAGATACAACTCCATAGTGAAGAATATGAGGAGGCTGAAACTCATGTTGAGTGTAATAAATGTGTTTGTAGGCTAGTCAAGGTTGTTCTCCTCTCCCTGTTTTTTCTCGTTATTTACAGTTTAAGTGCAGGTAATTATGAGAATCATAGTTGGTCATGTGCTTTTGTGGATTGTTCGATGTAAAGGTCTTTGTTCTTCTCTGCAATACTTTAAGGTTTTATATCACAGTCAAAGATTTGTGCGAGTCAAGCTCATGTTGCTTGTTCAAATGAGAAGTGACTTACATTTTGCAAAGCCTCGATATAGGAAGCAAGACTCTGGCTGGCAAAGACAACGAAAGCGTGCAAAGAAAAAGGTCAGGGTTAATACATCTTACCATGTTCTTGATGCCTTGCATGTATTGTCAAATCGCAGGTGTGGTCCAACCTTGACAACTTTCATGGTTCTAGTCTTTAGTATGCTCTTGTCAGTTCAATCATGATGAGATTTATCAATGTGTTGTGCTCTCTGATAGGGTGCTAAAGCTGACCTTATATTGAAATTTCTCTGTGGGTTCAAAAGTGCCAAAGAAGACTTGATGCGAGTCCATAAGTCTAGGGTTTGGGCATTACCCAAATGGGGCAGCACTAAAAGGCGGAGTGGTGTAGTACATGGAGATTTTTCAGTGCAGCACTTCAACACAATTGCAAAACAATGCAAAGAAAAGCGAGGAGCATGGAAAGATGAATCAATGCAAGCCGCTCTCGATGACATTAAGTGTGAGAAAAGGGACATTAGGGAGGCATCACTATTCTATTTGATTCCAACATCTAGCATTCGAGCGTGACAAACTGGTAAGGTCAAATCAAGAAAAGGTGGTCCAGCTACTATACTCACTGCTGCAGAGGAGCAAATAATTGTAGATTGGTATGAAACCCGACAACGTCTTGCTCACTGTGTCTCGTTGAATATTCTCAAGGGAAAAGTCCAAAAAGTATGTGCTGATAGAGAAATGTCATTCCAAGGTGGAATTCCAGGGAGAAGTTGGTGGCAATGGTTTCAGAAATATTTTCAGGCAACGACGCAACGGCGTGAGCCTTGCGCGTGAGCGTACGCTCACACAGGAGTGACGTGGCGTGAGCGTGCACCAACGTTGACGTGACATGAACGTGATGTTAGTTGGTTGACATGACGACAAATGCTGACGTGGCGTTGCGTCGTCATCTGCCACATCAACATAAACATACGGCGCCTATATCCGAGGAGGGTCCTATGACCGTGGGATTAATCCAGGCAATTGTTGGCTGAATACAATGAAGACTACCATCAAATACCCGAAATGGGAAATAAGCCTACAACTGTGGCATCCATTCCACAACATTGTGCAATTAGAATTGTAAGTTTCACTATTACAATTACAAGGACGAGAGGCTGCCATGGGAAGACCCTGCTCCCTCCCCAAATAACAATGAGAGTTGAGATCACATTCAAAAGAAGCCTGCGGTACATAGCGACACTGCAGGGATACACAGTAGTTCGAGATGGAAGAGCATATAATAGGAAAATAACACCTTCCCCCAACCCCGGCATGTCCTCTGACAAACGTTCGAGTGGACCGAGCTTACAAGTTTATGACAACATGGTTTCCCCTCAAGAACAGGAGCACATGTAGACAGCTTCGAAAGATGCCGTGATGCATATGCTTTTAAAAGTTGCCACTGAGAGCTCACTGAGTATAGTTGGAAGCATAATCGAGAGAGAAGGGATGCCATATCATTGCACCGCCCGACGATGTTGCAATTGAATTGAATTGAATTACAATGACAATGTTGCAAGTGCACATTACACAACATGGTTGTCCACATACCAGATTGCATACTCACAGTCCATATAAACTAGATTTCAGATTTCAGATTCCAGATTATACATTCACCACATTCCAGATACACCAAGTGATAGTCTGTGTTGTATCCCGCTGCAATAGAGTATCGACCTCGTTGAAACTCATAGTGGCCTGGTGAATAAAGTTGTCACGCTTGGGATCACAAACCATCATCTTCAAAAATATGAAATACAAATGTTTGCAGGGTATGAATTTACCTCTTTTGCCCAAACTAGTTCAAAACATACCAACAAAATCCTGACAGGTGCAATTGTGGAAATTGGAAATAATGATGTCGTACGCCCTGTCCTGCAGAGTAGATGTGGACGTGATCATTGTGTACACCCGACCATACCCCGGATCGGGCACTTCCGTGGTACTTGCAACACGAGCTTGAAGCATTCTTGCGGACTCCACCTTGCTGAAATGTTCTGCAGTTGGAGGAAGCTGAACCAGCTTTCCATCCCGTTTTGTTGGCCACGAATGAGCATTTGCGGGAGGGACCCGAGAATTCGCGGAACTGGAAGCGCCACAACGCACATGGGGTTGCTTTGCAAGGGAGAAGCCGGCCTCCTCCAGCATTGCAATCTGTGTACAGATGGATTCTCATATGCCCATTCTTGAATTTCATTGCGATGATCATTGGCGATCATCGTATTTTCCTGTTGCCTGCAGTGACCATTTCCAACAGACAAAGCCTTTCCCCGGCAACGAAGTCAGTTTTTTTTTTTTTTTTTTCTCCAGTCAGTCTTATCCCTGCAAAGAAGTGATGATCGGCACCGATCATTACTTCCAGTGCTTCAAGATTTTGCAGACCAGCAACGAGGTCAGTTTTTTATTTTATTTTATTTATCGCAGTCAGTCTTATTCCTATGAAAAAGTGATGATCGGTACCGATCATCATTCACAGTGCTTCAAGATTTTGCAGACGGGCAACAAGGTCAGTTTGTTTTTTTTAATAAAATTTTTAAATTTTTTTTACCAATTAGTCTGCGAAAAAGTGATGATCGGCACCGATCATCACTTACAGTGCTTCAAGATTTTGCAGACCGGCAACGAGGTTTTTTTTTTTTTTTTACCAGTCAGTCTTATTCCTGCGAAGAGTGATGATCGGCACCGATCATCACTTACAATGCTTCAAGATTTTGCAGACCGGCAACAAAGTTAGTTTTTTTATTTTCTTATTTTTTTCCCAGTTAGTCTTATTCCTGCAAAGAAGTGATGATCGGCACCGATCATCACTTACAGTGCTTCAAGATTTTGCAGAGTATTTTTCATTTCGGCCAGAAATGCGGTTCACATTGTTTTGCTTTCGTGTTCGAGTCCTGCATCTTTCCCCCATTGCAAAGTTAGTTGTACATCAAAACATGATCTTAGGGCTGGAAGGAAGTAATGATCGACACCGATCATCACTCAAACTGCTGTGTGCTTTTGCAACGAAATCTTCATTTCGTCCAGAAATGTGAATTGCATCGTTTTGCTTTCGTATTTCAATCCTATTTTTCCCCGATTGAAACTGAAATCTTCAAGAAAATATGATGATCGGCGGCGATCATCACATTTAGACCTTCTTCAGGGTGATACTTGTGAGGTAGTAGAAAGCCCATCAGCAGTCACTCTCTGTAGGGAATGTGATGATCGCCGGCGATCATCACATTCTCATGTTTTGTGAATTGACATGTTGGGAATTGCATTGGGTTTGCAAGTTCGCAGGTACACAAAATATGTGCTCATGGAGGGAAAACACTTGAGCGGTGTCCGTGATTATCTCGACATGTGGTCGGATCCTGCCAATGACCCAACCGTGTACGCAGCTGGGATTTTGAAGGACTGGAGTCCTGCCCATTTCAGGGACTGCGGATGGTACCTGGACAGCCCTCCTGGCTCCAACGCTAGTGCTTGGTACCGTTGGAAAGCCCTCGATGAGGAGGGGTGCACCGGCTTGATCTCATGATTTTTGGACCCGCGGTGTGGGAGATATGGAATTTCAAGTACTTTTGGTCTTTGGAAATTCGGGAAAAATAGCAAAGTGGGCTTTCCTGGAGCAATGATTGGCCCTTCATGGGGGAGATTTGGAATTTCAAGTACGTTTGGTCGCTGGAAATTCGCAAAAACATAGCAAAGTGGATATATCAATATATGAAGCCTCGACAAAAGATTGGGCATCAACGACGAGGAGCGAGCACGAGGACGAGGAGTCGTGAGGACAAAGAGTGCAACAAAACGAGGAAGGGCTTAGTGCATGTTAGGGCTTAGTGCATGAGGCGGAGAGAGAAAAACGAATGCAAAGAGATTTGATCCCGCGATGCCACGGCGGGCAGATAGAGTCCTTACATACAAACATCCTAAACCTATCCCCCCCAAAACCTAATAGCCCACCTAATAAACCAATAATTAAACGACACGTGTCCCAGGTATTTATTAAGACCCTATTGGTAGTTGTAAAAAATAAATAAAAAGCTTCTATATTTCACATCCTATATTAATTTAAATTTTGCAACAAGATTTAATGGCACCTTATTTATTTGTAATTTTTTTTAAATAAATTTTATCTACCTAGAATATATTGTACCCTATGTTTTTTTGCATGTATCTCCGGAATATTTGGAAGTGGCCTCCCCGAGGGTCGTGATTGCAACTGAGAGAAAAAACGCAGAAAGATATGTTTTGGTCCATGTATAGCTTACAACACCGATGCAATACACGATTGTAGCAAACAAGCTTCTCTATACATGGAAACGATTTGGTCTTCACCCCTTCCTACATCACTTGTTCATAGGTCTCCAAAGCCTCAAGCTCACACTTGCTGTGCATGCCTTTGGACAAGACTCTATAGGACTTCGACGAATTAGGCAAATAATGGCGCTGCTAATGAAGGTACCTTCTTCAACATATTTCACCTTGTTTTCCCCTGCTATCAGAGTCGTCACTAAATTTTAATGTTGAATTCTGCAAGTTAGCTCGTTGGTGGATCTATGGTAGTTTTGGAGTGATTTTGACATGTTACTGCCAATGTGGTCGACAGGAAAGTATCAATAAATATATAACAGAGACTCGAGGATAAGCTCTAGGATGAATACGTTCCCGACCTCAGTCAATGGTGGAACAATCGAGGCAAAAGGTGAATGTCTGTTGGAAGCAGACGCAAGTCAGCATAGGAACTAGTGTGATAAGTAGGGTTGGGGTGTTTGCTCAAGCAATTCTAGGCTGTCATTGTCAGCTGCTAGCAGCAAGGCGAGGATGTATGCATGATTTGTGCAGGGGCATGGATAGCTGAAGGAACAGGGATAGATGTGTGGGTCCAGATTCATCCAAGAGGGCCGGATTTCAAGCTCCATATTACCTATGATTCCATGTGGAAGGATAGGTACAAGAAACCTGCATGGGTAGATGGTCAACTGGAAGCCGCAGCAGCAGCAGCACAATTGATCAAATCAGGCACTGTTAATCAATGCACCTTCTTCAACACATTTCACCCTGTTTTTCCCTCTTATCAAATCGGCCGTAAGTATTGCACTGTTTAATAGGGTCCTTGATTCTAATAGCACCAGAACAAACTAGTATTACAACAATTCAGCCCATGTGTGGGCTTGCTTATTTTTTGCTTACTGGACCTTTTCAGGCATGGATTTTTGGACCTTGTGGCCTTTGAGGTGTCCATTGGGACATTGGTCTCATTTGGATTTTTGTAATATAATTTACACGGCATGTATTTCCCTGTACTTGTCTATTTTGAATGTCCTTGTGGTTGCTAGTATGCAAGAGGGGTCCATTCTGTTTTTATATCAGAATTTCACCATGTAATGAAGAGTTTAAATCATTTAATCTATTTTTATTTTGTATAGCATTATTAAATTAAACAATAATACCATTTAAAATTTTCCAAGCTGCTATCCCCTGTTTTCAAAAATAAAATATAAATTTAAGAATTTAAAATTACAAATATAACTATTAAATTATTTTCAGAGACATTCTTGATGACACGTGGCATAAACCCTGCCATATATGCTAGTCATATATTATGTCTAAGTGCCACATGTCACATCTGAAGTGCAACAGGTGTCGTGACGTGTCGCTTGCGCAGTGGTGCATGTGTTCATCTAAAGCCTCTCCATGTAGGCAACGCTCATCAGACAATGTAGTCATATAGTTAGTCGTATGTAAGTCATAGAGTTGTAACTACATCACTCTCTTATGCATGACTCTAGATGCCACGCACGCAGTCACGGCTATGACTTGCAAAATGCAGTCCTAAAGACTAGTCGCTATGACAGGGCTTTTTTCACTACAGAGTGATGTAGTCATGAATGCATATAGGACTGAAAAAATAGTCATATGTGCAGTCATAAAAACGCTCATCTGTTGTAGTGAGGGACATCATATGCGGCAGCTCTTCGTCAAGATGCTGCCAATGGACCAAGGACCCTCCAATCAGCTGGCAGAGATCATCAACGCCGCTTCCAGGACTCATCTGAGTTTGACAGAGAAATAAACTGGAAGCATGTCAGCGGCAGACGTTCCACCAGGCTCAGCTTCGATCATTCCTAAACTACATTAACTCATCCACTCACCTGCCTTCTTCCATTTCTCTGGTTGTTGACTGCCACTTGCAGGGCTCCCTCCGCTACCTCTCGTCTTCTCCCAATCCTCCCTCAACGCTTCAGCAAATCGTACCGTCACAAGCAATCCGAGTTACCTCCTTCCCAGTCGGTCCAGACTACCCCTCCCTTGCTGGAATGCAAGGTTACCATCGGCTCCTTCTCGACCTCGTCGTTTCTCAACATCCTTTCAAATTTAGTCTCTCATGATAGATTCTCATTTCTGCATGTCTCTCTTTATAGATTTCTCTCTGCAAGGTTTTCATAAGCGTTGTCAGTTACTCTTAAGATCAGAGGTAGGGTTGTAGTAGGTCTGCTCGACATCCTCTTTACCAAATTTCGCCCTCCAATCGAGAGCTCACAACTCGTGGTCTCTGATTCAGTCATAGCTCGTTCCTAGGAGTTAGTCTAGGGCTATAGCTATAACTTTCATCCGGCAGGATGGTTCTCTCTCGACATTGATCTCTGGTGTGCATGCTTTATGGCCCCTCTGGGGTTTAATTTTTCCCCATTCAAATAAAGTTCAGGGCTTCACCCCTTTACCCCCAAAAAAAAAAAAAAAAAAAAAAAAACTTGAAATTCAATATCAAGTCCAAAAATTATGAAACTGCCTCAATGCACCCTTACTCGTCGAGGGCTTTCCAAGGGGAAGACAATGTAGTAATTAGAGTACTAGCCAGTGGGACAAGGTTTCATGTTCACCGCGCAATATGAGATAAGTTTTGTACAACCAAGAAAAGTAGGATGTATGGTGAACCTGAAACCATTGTAACCTTTAAAAGAGCTATGACCTTTGATCTTAAGGTAATTCACAGTTAATTCAGTTGGAAAAAAAGATGGTAGTAAAATTTCAATCAGGGCTTCCATCCCATGTTCCTTTAAAAAAACATTAAAAAAAAAAAAAGACTACTTGTGATTTTTGTATTCAATCGTCTCATTTGGGGTCACCTCTTTGTTTGTGTAAGCATGAAGCTTCTTCAATCTGAAAAATTCCACCTCTCTAGTTCATCAAGTTTGTCCACGGTGTACTCGATCATGTTGTGTTTTCTAATTTAGGTTTCATGACAATTTCCAAAGCCCTTTGGATTAGAGGATTGTTGACCTTCAAGTTCACAATACAAAGAAACAAGTTCAATGGAAACATTCAACTTCTAAACAAACCTAGTTGGATATTTTTTGGCAATAGTCAAAAAATGAAAACTAGGTGTAAGTGGGTAGCTTTGTGAGTTCTAAGGCTATTCTTGGGCCCAATAATTGTGTCAAACAAGTTTTAAATGACTAAGATATGCCAACTAGACAATAAATAATTTAATATCATCATATCTCTTTTTTCAATAGATTGCATTGTGGTAGATGTGTTCATTACAATAATTTGAAATCTTGAAAATAGACGTTTATAATATACTAACTAATAAAATCTTTCATTATCGATAATGGGACCTACAAATGTTTAAAAATAAGGGTTCTTGTAGCTACAAACAGAAAAACTTGTATTGATTAAATGTGCATGGTAACATAGGCATCGTAAGATGTAGAAGGTTAGATCGTGCGATAGAGAATTTTTTTAATCGTTGGATGTGTAAACATGTAACTGTTGGACTATAGCAATGGACTGCTGCAGTGGACCCGCATACACAAATGCTTTAAAGCAATCCATCTGACGGCAATACGCTCTCTCACTGCTATTATCACTAACAAAAGGCTGCTTGAATCCAGTCTATCCGCTATCTCTTAGGTACCCCCGGGTACCCTTTCTCCTTTGGTTGCTGGGTGCCCCCCGGGCACCCTCTAGTTTCATAGGGCCCACCCCCGAAAGGGGGCAGTAGCCAGGGGCTGTGACAGGCTGTGGCGGGCTGTGAGAGGATGTGCCCTGTGACCCTCTGACCTGTGATAGGCTGTGGCTGTGACCCCTGTGACCTGTGTAGGGCTGTGACAGGCTGTGAGGGGCTGTGCCCTATGGCCTGTGGGGCTGTGACGGGCTGTGACAGGCTGTGGCCTTTGGGGCTGTGACCCCTGTGACCTGTGTAGGGCTGTGACAGGCTATGATGGGCTGTGAGGGGCTGTGACAGGCTGTGCCCTGTGGCCTGTGGGGCTGTGACAGGCTTGTTTTATGAATTGTGCTGTTGCCGCTGTTGTCTCCAGTTGACCATCTACCCACTTGTAGCCGCTGTGAGCTATTGAAGAAGGTGCCCCCTTCCCCCATCATTTGATCATAGGTCTCCATACCATGTCCCTGCTCTACATACCCTGCAAGCATCGCGTTCCATGACACCACATCTCGTTCAACCATAGTGTTGAAAACTCCCTTCGCATCCTTAATGCACCCACATTTCGCATACATGTCCACCAGGGCAGTGTTCAGAATGACATCTGGTACAATTCCAGCTTTGATGATGTCACCATGGACCTCTTTCCCTTTTTCCAGAGGTCCCAGGCTTGCACACGCATTGCAAACACAAACAAACGTGATGTGGTTGGGCTTCACCCCTTCGCACAACATTTGCTCATAGGTCTCCAAAGCATTCCTACCACACCCATGCTTGGTAAATCCTGCCAACATTATATTCCACGTAATCAAAGATCATTGAGACTTTCTGTTGAAAACTTCGTGAGCATGCATGCATGATGCTCCTGCACTTAACATACATGTTTGCTCCTGCACCCACATTTTGCATACATGTCCACCAGGGTATTGTTCAAAATGACATTTGGTACAATTCCAGCCCTGATGATGTCGCCATGGACCTCTTTGCAAGCCCTTTTCCAGAGCTGCCATGGCTGTGTTCAGAATGACATTTGGTACAATTCCAGCTTTGATGATGTCACCATTCACCTCTTTGCCCTTTTCCAGGGCTGCCAAGCTTGCACAAGCATTGCGAGTGCACACAAACGTGATGTGGTCGGGCTTCACCCCTTCGCACATCATTTGCTCATACGTCTCCAAAGCCTCCATCCCGCGCCCCTGTTGTGCATTCACTGCGAGCATCGCACTCCACGACACCACATTTTGTTCAGCCATATTGTTGATCACTCCCTTTGCATCCTTGATGCTCCCACATTTGGCATACAAGTCCACCAGGGCAGTGTTCAGGATCACATCTGGTATGATTCCAGCTCTGACGATGTCGCCATGCATCTCTTTGCCCTTTTCCAGGGCTGCCAGGCTTGCACACGCACTGCAAACGCACACAAACGTGATGTGGTCGAGCTTCATCCCTTCACACATCATTTGCTCATACGTCTCCAAAGCCTCCATCCCGCGCCCCTGCTATGTATACCCTGCGAGCATCGCACTCCACGACACCACATTTCGTTCAGCCATATTGTTGAACACTCCCTTTGCATCCTCGATGCTCTCACATTTGGCATACATGTCCACCAGGGCAGTGTTCAGGATCACATCTGGTACGATTCCAGCTCTGACGATGTCACCATGCACCTCTTTGCCCTTTTCCAGGGCTGCCAGGCTTGCACACGCACTGCAAACGCACACAAATGTGATGTGGTCGGGCTTCACCCCTTCCCCCATCATTTGCTCATAGGTCTCCAAAGCATTCCTACCACACCCATGCTTGGTAAATCCTCCCAACATTATATTCCACGTGATCAAAGATCATTAAGGCATTCTGTTGAACACTTGGTGAGCATCCATGATGCTCCCGCACTTAACATACATGTTGACAAGGGTGTTGAGGAGAAAAACATTTGGCGTGAATCCACTTTGGATAATGTGAGTTTGCACCTGCTTTTCAGCTTCCAGGCCTTTCACCTTGATGCACTTATGCAAGAGACAGACATACGTATCTGAATCTGCTGAAATGCCTCCTTGGTTTAAAGTCTGTAGAGCCTTTGTCAGTCTGCTTGCCTCACAAAGCATCTTCACATGCCCATAAGTGCCAGAAGAGACATTATGGACTCCCTCTCTTGATCCGCTTCCAGAAGCTGTGGTCACGGTTCAGGTGCCTGGTTTTATCAACTGTGCCGCTGCAGCTGCTGCCTTCAGTTGACCATCTACCCATGCAGGTTTCTTGTGGCTATTGATCCACAGGGAATCATAGGTAATTTTGTGCTTGAAATCAGGCCCTCTTGGAAGAATCTGTACCGACTCTCTATCCCTGCTTCTTCAGCTATCCATGCGTCTGCACAAATCATGCATTCATCCTTGCCTTGTTGCTAGCAGCTGACAATAACAGCCTAGACACCCAACTCAGCTTATGACCCTAGTTCCTATGTTGAATTGCGTCGATACTCTCTGTAATCTAACAGACATTCACCTTTTTTGCCTCGATTGTCTCACCGTTAATTGGGGTCACAAAAGTATCCATTCCACAACTTCTCCTCATCTCTGTTACATACTTTCTTGTTGTCACATTGGCAGTATCATGTCAAACTCGCTGCAAACTAGATTCACTCAACCAGCTAACTTGCAGAATTCAACATGGAAATTTAGGGCCGATTCTGTGATTGGAAAGAGAACCCAGAGGGATGGAATGGAACCAGTAGCATGGGTGTCTCTCTGATGCATCAACAGACAGCGGTCAGACCAAGTTCTATGACCCAAACCCAGAGTGAGCACAATGGCTTTGTAAGGCCAATGCCTACAGGGCATATTCAATACTACAATGAGGATACGCAAGCAGCAGATACCATGTGCAAATAAAAAAACAACAAAGGTGGTGAAGGTGTGCAACCTGCCAAAGAGAGGGCGGAGTTGAGGAAAGATGAAGCAACTACAGACATTGGGAAATGCTCTGATGCGGGCAGAAGGGAAGACCCAGGCCCTGTCGGGGTTCAGCTGGAAGAAGAACAAGCTGCTGACAGCAACAACATGGAAGCAGAGTGGATACAAGTTGATTTTGACAAACCTGAGTCCATCAGACAAGGCATCAAAAGGCCCAAACAAAGAACACTGTGCAAAATCTGTAATAACATGAGACACAGTCGTCACACACTAACCCAACATGGGTCTTGGCAAACTTTCAGCAAAGCTGAAACAATCACAGAAGCAAAAAAAGGGGCAGGACCTCAAGGGAAGATGTATGGAGTACCTTTTGCAGTGATCAATGAGTATGTGGAAGGAGGAGAAGCTTACCCACTGCCAAGCACGGAGTACATGATGCAACCAACAGCACAAGTATCATGTCAGTTCACTCATAATGAGTGGAGGCACTGGATGAGTTGGACGAGATATACCATATAAGTGATCACACTCCAATAAGACTACAACAACACCCCACATCAACATGTTGACACGAGGAAGTGCAAAGAAGGCCGAAATAGGGGATGGGATGCCTATTCTGCAGAAATCCAGCCAAGACATCAAGGATTTAGGGCAAAAACATGGATTTGGTGAAGAAAAATGCATTGGCATGGACAACATCTACAGCTCAGCAGGGTTTGAGCGCCAACCAGAGATAATCATGGGAGAGGGTGACAAAAGTGAGGAAGAAGCCAAAACACAAAGCCTTGACGCATTCACTGAAGATTGGGCAGACAAACAGATAAGAGAAGACAGCTCGCAAGAAACGGATAAGAGGGAAAAACAGGGTGAAATGTGCTGAAGGAGGTGCCTTCAGTAGAAGTGCCTGACCTTATCAATTGTGCCGCTGCTGCTGCCGCTTCCAGTTGACCATCTACCCATGTAGGTTTCTTGTAGCTATCCTTCCACAGGGAATCATAGGTAATGTGGAGCTTGAAATCCAGCCCTCTTGGATGAATCTGGACCCACACTCTATCCCTGCTCCTTCAGCTATCCATGCCTCTGACAGCCTAGAATTCTACCAGCAAACACCCCAACCATACGAAACACCCCAACCCTACTTATCACAATCTAAAATGCATCTGCTTCTCTCTGTAGTCCAACAGGCATTCGCCTTTTTGTCTCCATTGTCCCACCATTGACTGGGGTCGGAAAGTGTTCACCCCAAAGCTTCTCCTCACCTCTATTATATGTTTTTGGATACTTCCCTGCTGGCACACTGGCAGTAACTTGCCAAAGTCACTCCAAACCACCACAGATCTACCCAACGACCTAACTTACAGAATTCAATATGCATCTTACGGCCGAATCTGATGAGAGGGCAACACAGGCTGAAATAGGTTGAAGAAGAAGGTGCCCTACCACATTGTCCTTCACCTGTCCTGACCCATGGAGGATTTGACCAACCATCAACCTAAAAGGACCTCTTGTGTGTGCTGCTTGTGTCTGTAGTCAGGTAATGTTGGATTGGTCTGTGAGATCGAACCACTACGGCGTAGCTGAGTAGTCAGAGATTGAAACACGCCTGCTAAGACCAAGCTGACTCTCCCAAGAACGGCGAGTTCGCTTCTCCTCGTCTCGTCTCCTCCTCCTCTTCTCCTTCGTGCATCATTTGCTCAACGCCTCTATCCCACGCCCCTGCATATCCTGCCATCATCGCGTTCCATCCCTTGGCTATGTGGTGTGGCGCAGGAGACAAAAAAAAACGCCAAGTCCCAGCCCTCCTTTCTGTTCACGATTACCCTAATGGACAACCTTATTAGTAACTTTTTAATTTTTTTAAACCTAATGGGCAACCGTATTTGCATTATATGTGCCTTCAAAACGACACGTGTAGTGATGTAGTCGTATAAATAGAGCTGTGAAACCATCTTCAGTCATGGAGTCATAAGATTCCATGAAACGTCGTCCACGTGTAGTCAAACATATCACACTAGTCATATAAACCATCCCTGTCATCATGGTCAACAATGTTTGACCAATGCTCCCTAACTTTCCGGAGTCATGTAGTGATATCCATTACTACAAAGTCATAAAACTATGACTGCAATGCATTTCAGCGCTCTGTAGTCATCTACCTAGTGCAGTTTTTATGACTCCGCCAAAGCCGTAGTCCTAAAAACGCTCATCTCTTGTAGTGCCTGCCCCATGAGTGTTGGAATTTGCGGAAGATCCCAGGTCAGCGTCCGGATCCCTGCTGATGTCTGCAATCATTTTCACCCAAGCATTCCTTGCCTCAATTTGAACTTCATAAAAGATGGTGGCTAACAACACAAAGAGACATGTCTTTTCTCTACTCAGGGTCCAATTGCATCTGACCTTCCAGATGTTCCATAGTGTGATTGATCGGAACGCTTCAAAGACAGGAGAATGACTGTAGATCCTGTGAGACAAAATGTCATAGTTCAGCAGCTTTTGAATTGGGGATGGTGAGCCTGATTTCCAAGTGTTCATTATGGGGATGAGTCGAGACCAGGTTTTTGAAGGGATGCTACAGTGAAGGAGACAATGCTCCAGCGATTCCCCTATACCCAGGCTGCAGCATTTGCATATTAATGCCTCTGAAAAGGAAAGCCAAGCTCCCACCTTGAGAACCCGGTTTGCCATTTGCCATAGAAATGCAGCCACTTTTGCAGATCTGACCTTCTTCCAGATGTTGGCCCAGATAAGGTTCCATTTCGCGTGTTGGAGGCCCTGACCTGCCCACTTGGAGGACCATTTGATCTGGAATTGGGGTGATTTAAGCAACGAGCGGTATGCTGCTTTGGCAGAATAATTAAAGAAGGAGGGACGGGAGGTGTCAAAGTTCCATGACCATTCTTTAGGGTCAATAGCCAGCCCCATGAGAGGACCTCCTTCCCCCAAAGGAACAAGTTTGAGGATAGCCAGGTAGCCGGTGACTGGTCAGGAGGCGCGGAAGGGTTCATGTCTTTGTCGGCAGATGACCAGTGGCATATTCTCACAGGGGTGAATTGCCCACCGGAGATTTGTATGGGAAACAGGGAATAAAGCCTGAGATAGTTGGATAGATCCAACCTATTAAGAACCAGCCTCGAGAAATGGTCTGTTTTCGTATCCGTAATGTAAATGACCTGGTTTGGGGAATTGGAACAGGTGACCCAATTGCCAGGACTACCTTGATCTGGCCCTGAGATGAGAGCTTGTTTCCAAGTATCTGGAATCCTTTGCAGTAGCAGTTGGTAGCCCGATATGCCTCTTTGAATACCTACTATGTCATTGATTTGGTCTTGGGATAAGAAGGCCCGCCCACTCCAAATATCCTTTATCTGAGTGATGTGCAATCTATCCCAGGCTGAGAACCTTGCTGCAGAGGCTCTCTCAGATGCGGAAGGAGTGTTCGAGTTGAGGGTGAGATATTGGCGCATTGTTTCCTCATAATTTTGCGGATCAGCTTTAACCAGGCGAGGTCTAATTAAGTTCCAGATTGCCCATATAGCTCTCCAAAGAGGTGAGCCCAAGGACTTGTGTTTAAATCCATGTGTAATCCATCTCAATGATGGGTTCCACAGTTTAGATTTGAGAGAACTATTTAGGATGTGCCCATAAACTAGGTGCTTCCACCAGCCACCCTCTGGTCCCAACAATCTGACCATCCACTTGCCCAATAGAGCATAGAATTGGGTCCCCGGATCAATAACACCCAGGCCTCCCTTCTTCTTTGGAAGACATATCAGATACAGTTGGTCTTGGGTTTTTGTCGCTGGAATCTGCCCTCCATATAAAGTTACAGATAGTTTTCTGAATCAGTTTGATTTGAGGAAAAGAGGGGCTCCAAACAGAAGCAAAATACCAAATGCTGGCCAGAAGGATCTGGTTGGCAACCAGTGCCCTTCCGGTAATGGATAAATGGCGGGAACCCCAGTAGACTAATTTCTTTTGGAGCTTGGAGATGACATGGCCAAACCTTTGATCATCAGACAAGTTCACTCCGAAGGGATGCCCCAATAGTGTTGTGACCTCACCATTACCCAGCCATCTCAGGCCCATTTCTTGGCCCCAGTTTGGAGTCTGCCCTATGGGAGAGTTGTTTGTATCTCCAACTAAGATAGCTACCGTTTTTGACCAATTTACTTTGAAGCCTGAAGCCTCACAGAAGGTAGAGAGTGTGTTTGAAGCTTCCTGCAGGTTGCTTGCCGAGGCATGCAAGTAAAGTGCTGTATCATCAACAAACATTGAGTCTTTGATCTGCAGGTTGGGGTTTGTTTGGGTTTGAATTTTCAGCCCTGTTATGTTGGGGTTGTTGTCTAAATCCCAAGGAGTCAGCGACAATGAGGAAGAGGAATGGGGCCAGTGGACATCCCTGGCGGTCAAAGGGTTTGGAAATGAAGCCATTAAGCGAAACCCTACTGGAAGCGTTGAGTAGGAGGATCTTGACCCATTGACAAAAATCCTGAGAGATCCCTGTCTTCTGGAGTGTGGCAAATAGCATTGGCCACTCAACCTTGTCAAAGGCTTTCTCAAAGTCCAAGAGGAGCATGGCTATGGGCTGGCCAGTTGCCCCAGCAAAGATTGGCGTTTCTTGAGCAAGGAGAATGTTGTCCAAAATGTATCTGCCCCTAATGAAACCTGCTTCACCCGGTCTGATAATTGTTGGGAGGAGAGGCTGGAGGCGCAATGCCAGAGCCTTAGCAATAATCTTATAGGATACGTTGAGTAATGTAATTGGTCTATAGTTGGAGATGTCTTTCCTATCCCCTTTCTTGAAAAGCAGAGTTATAATGCCTTGAGACATCATCTGGGGCATGGAGCCCTTTTTTTTAATCTCATTTGCCATTATGCAGAAGTCAGATGAAATAACCGACCAGAGAGCTTTGTAAAATTCTACTGGCATCCCATCAAAGCCTGGTGCCTTCCTATCTGACATGAGCTTAATTGTGAAGTCCAGTTCTGATTGGGTGAACTCCCCGTCCAATGAGGCAGAGTTGGGTAGGCCTAGCTTGGTTTGGTGACTTTGAAGACAGGTTCCCCTTGCAGCTCTGATACTTGGAGAATCATTTCTGCTTTTGAAGAGTGCATGGAAGTGTGAATGAGCTACAGATACCATGTTTCTGGGCTCTGAGGATACATGTCCTTGAGGGTGTTTCAGTTCAGAGATAATCTGTGAAGTCCTTCTGACTTGGACCTTCTAAAAAAAAAAGTCTTTTTTGTCACTGGAAATTCATGAAAAATAGCAAATTGGGTTTTTTCCTGGAAGCCTGATTGGCCCCTTCATATTTCTTTTGGTACACATGGTCAGAAATGTATGTAGGCCACCCTAGTTAAGATAATATGAAGGTGGTCGGCTCGGACGGAGCGTGTGAAAGGAACAAGGTATCCCCACGGTATTAAGGGAAATACGGAGGTGTGGTTCACAGTTCATACCCAGTTCTTTGAAAGCTGTGATTTGTTGTGACGCAATTGATGTAAATCAAAGGAAGAGAGTGAAAAGGGAGTTTTCATTTTGCCTAGCTGTAATTGTAAACATCTGTATATCGAGTACCTTTATGTCTGAAGTGCATAACTTCATGGTAAGCTAAATGGTCCAATATGAAGGATAAATGTTTCAGTGCAAACTCAAAATCTGGGACCAATAGAATCTTGTAAACTTGCAATCTAAGTGGATAACAGGTAGTATCTCAGATGTGTGGTCCTCTGGAGGCATTTGAGATAAGTGCTTCCATTGATCTAAGGTAGCTGTGGTTTTTACAACAGTTCCTCCCACTTTTTATACACCCCAGAGATAAAGGACTCCGAAAAAAAGAAAAACTCCAAACTGTCCACAAAGAACACAAGTTTTGTGGTTAACTTTCTAGTCTCCTTCTGTGATCATCGTCTGTACCCAAACACTATTGTGAAACATAGTTTCCACTGCCAGCATCAGTGTGCAATTGTATGGGGGGATGGGGAAGCAAACTCTCTTATCTTCAAGTTCAAGCATGAATGATTGAGCTTGAATAAAAGTCTGTTCCCTTGTAGGTTTGGTTCATGACACATCCGTGCTTTCATAGCTTGCAGTTTCCCATAAGCAATGGTGTAGCCTATGCAGCAGAAAAAAACAGGGGGAGTTGTCCTGTTGTTGCTACACATGCATGGTTTCCAATGTTGGGGCAGTATGAGAATCAGAACACCACAAACCCAAAAAACAAGTAATGAGCAAATATCCACATATAACTTCCATCCCCTGTTTGCTAGTCAATTTCCTATTTCCTCAAAACTGTAATCTTGCCTTGCAACAGAATGAAGTGCTGTCTCTAACCTTCATCTGCAATGCCCTATCCTTGGTCACACTCAATGAGCACCAGCCCACCGCCAGCTTGAGTCAAGAACAATACTTGCCTAGAGACTTCAACTCTCTCATCAGCATCATTAGATGGCTAAATTAGGGAGAACTGCTTCTCTGAAATGAGGAATGCCGGAGCAATTCCACCAAGCGCTCTAGTTATGGCCGCCATGCTGGGCCAGGTTGTCGAAAAATTAGGTTGTTCAAATATCATCTGTTTCTCAGATACTGCTTGCTACACTTTCCATCAATACAACAAAATCCTCAGTCTGCTTCAGGTTGTTTGGTCCATGGCCTTCAAAAATCAACAGCCTGTCGATGTGAACCTTCCATGGATCATCCTCTTCCTTCAGCTCGAATCATCGACAACGCCTTTCATTGCCATGAACAGAGCTCCTCCTAAACAAACACAACAAGTGTAACTCTCACTCCAATTCTGCCCCATCAAAAAGCAGTACAAAGGTGCTGTTGGTAGCCGGTAAGCTCGTTCCAAAGCCTTGAGATCGTCTGCTCCATATCAATCCGCGTTAGGACCTACGAAGGCCCGCTTCCCTTATCTCCAAACACAGATCCGAGTTATCAAGCATGACTGTGTTCAGTTTCAGTTTCGCTGCTTCCTGTCCTATCTTCTTCTATAACTTCGATGTAAACAATTTCCCCGTGTCTATTGACCCCTCTCAAATCCCGATACCAAAGTGTGAAGATATGGTAACAAAAATAATGAACTCCTATTCAGAACCAAGACCACTTTCCACCGGAAACTGCATGCCGAACCCTACACCCAAGCACTCTTTAATCTGTCCCAAGAAAACACACCATCAAGGACTATCCCCGAACATCAACAGTTTCTCGCTATCTCTTTCTCAAAATCTCTGCCAGAAATCTCAATATCAAAATGACTGCCAGGCTCTAATTCAACAGTAATGCCCCACTGATCTTCCAAGGCTCCAATGAAAAACAAAATTGCCCCAGAAAGGAGGCTCAAAGGCGTTTACTAGATGGCTAAATATCTCCGAGAGAGCTGTTTCCCTGCCACGAGGCCTGCCGCTGCAATTCCTCCCAGAGCTCCAGCTATGGCCGCCGTCCGCGGACCAGCAGCCGCCTTGTACAACGCCCCAGTCCCTAGCCCCGCAACAACGTTGTTCAATATGTCATCAGTCCCTCGGACATGGCTTGTTGCACTTTCCATTCCAGCATACAGGAGACCTAAAATCCCCAGAGTGTTGCCGGTTGTTCGCCCTCTATGGCCTGTACCATTCAACACCCTGTTAATGCGAACCTTGGTTGTGTCACCCTCTTCCCTCGATCGCAATCCGTCCACAACGCCTCTGGCGCCCCCGAACACAGCTCCTCCTAGATACCCACAACCCGTGTAGTAGGTCAAATTCTCACTCCAGTTCCGTCTTTGCACCGCGGCTTCATCAGGGAACAGATACTCCGGTGCACTCGGTAGCCGATACACGCTGTCCAACGATTTCAGATCGGCTGCTCCATACAAGTCCGCATAAGGATTGTACAACCGCCCGCTTCCCCCTTCCTCTCCAAAGACAGATCCATTGGGCGAACCATCATCACCCTCTTGATTCATCGTCTCTCCGCCTCCTCTCGCCTAGTATAACTTATATACAGATTGAACTGGATCTAAGCAACACAGAAACAGAGGATCTTTGTTAACGCAATCCCACAGGCTGCTCTTGGTGTTGTGGAAGCAGGGGCCTTGCAAGCATCGCTTGCGGCATCCCTGGAAAGCATCCGTTATATACTCTCCCAAACCCGCAATTTGGGAACGTGTTATGTACACTGAGACCCATCAGGGAACACTCCGTTCCCTTTCAAGTGGCTGAGCTCCAGCGTTCTCTTCTCTTCTCTTCTCTTCAAGAGGTTTTGCGGTTCTTGCAGATCCCCTACAGACTCTTGCAAGCTATGGCGTGACCAAGTCTAGCTTATGGAGGCCCTTCAATTGTCCAATGGAATGTGGTAGCCTCGTGGCTCTCCGACAGTGAGGAATATTCAATTTTGGAGCCCCTTCAACACCCCCAGATGCTGTGAGGCTCTCCAATGATTCATGCCTAGCTCCATCAACTGCTTAACGGGATATGGTAAGATCTTCATATATTGACAATCAATCGCCCAGAGTCAGCTTTTGCAGTTCCAATCTCAAATCCACCATGGACCCTGTGATGGTGTCGAAAGGTATATGCAAACTAAGGTCTAGTTTTAGCTCCTACGGGGCCACCAACTGCTTTCTTGGTCACCAAGAATACTCCCGATTCATGAGCAGCAGTCTGATCATGGGATGAGATACGGTCACATAGTGGTATGAGGGATTTGCAGTTAGTGCTCTAGTTGGGGAGAATTAAAGCCTATTGAAGGCAACTTTTCTCTCTATGGTGGTGTCTCTTCTTGGAAGAAGACTAGTGACTGAAATATAGAAATGATGTGACTATTGAGGTGTCAAGGGCTAGTGACTTTTCGTGGAGTACAGGACGGATCTGCTCGTGATCTTTTTAAGGATTTGAAGTCTGCACCTGAGGTGGGACTTGCAGAGCTTATCTTCGAGTATTGCGACTCCCTTGAGAATCTGCCAGAGTTCATTGGGTAACTGGGAGGGTTGCTAAAGATGACTTTATCAAACTCCTTAAGTATTAAGAACCTACCACACACCATTGGAAACTTAAGAGAGGTAGAAGTGCTTGATGCCTGTCACTCGAGAGTGTGCCAGGGCCCATTGCATTGGGCAGTCTTACAAATATTGCTAATTGTATAAGTCATATAGCTTGCCGCATTGCATAGTGCAATTGACAGACCTGCTTGAGTTAGACCTTTCTTATTGCCACTCCATTGAGCATGCACCCGAGTTCATTAGGGGATGGAGAGGTCTATGAAAACTTAACCTTGCCCTTTCGGAAGAGCTTGCCTCCTTCTATTGCAGTTGAGTTGAACTTCGTGCACTGCAGCTCTTTTCAGGGTTTACCAGATTCTCTTGGAGAGTTGAGAGGGCCTAACTGGCAGAACCTAACTGGCACTAACTGTACAAGTCTGAAGAGTCTCCCACATTCCCTTGGGCAGCTCAGAAACTTACTACTCTTGGACCTCTGACACTGTTGATCAATCAATAGCCTACCAGAGTCTATTGGGAAGTTGGCAGGGCTACAGAAGCTCGTGCTTGTTGATTACATAAGTATGAAGGACCTGCCAGATTCAATTAAGCAGTTGGAGGTGCTACACCTCTAGCGTTGCATGTCACTTCGAAATTCCCTAAAGTTCTTTGGGTACTGCTCAGAGTGCTAAACAAAATGGTCTTTAGTACTAAAGAGGATAAGCTTGCATACTCCTACACAACCATCAGATGTTTGATAGATTTGTGCGAATAGAAAAGATGAATCAATTTTTCCAACTGTATTACCTGAAATGATGCTAGTGGTTCCAGGGTTTTCTCCGATCCTACCTGAGTTGACACAGTTCCAAGATGAAGAAAAGGTAAGGAAGAACCAGAAGAGGTAGACAATTGAAGTGGGGTGTATCAAATGTGTAGCGAAAGTGTAATGAGCTCTTTCAATTCACATTTCCTCCAGTTCTTAATCATAGGGGAGAGAGTGTCCTAATTTGTAACAAACAGGCCAAAAGCTGTTGTGACTCCACATCAAAAGCTTGATGCGATAACAGTGTCCCATGAAATTGATGCTGTGAGAGGGCTGGTTGTCCAAGATATGTACTTGTCCAGAATTCCGGCACGTTGACTATTAAGACTCCTGGCTGGAAGCCTGGGCTTGGAATATACTTTGTCTGCTTCATTCTGGATTCCATGCTATGATAGTAGATATAGTCATTGCCTTTCAAACCACCCGGGTTGTAGCACAGGAGATTCCACTCTTGCGGCCCCTGCAGTCATCTGTTGACTTCCTTCCAGTTGTATAATTAGAGCGAGGGTGCTGCAAGCGACAACAGTTGCAGGCTACAAGAACAGATGAAAATTCACTGAACAGTGTCTGTGAAATGCTCGCTGAGAGTCTCATGAACTCTGTGTTGGCTTTCCGGCTTTCATGCCAGTCTGTCACTTTGTGAGGGTGACAATGACTGTAGTAAGACCAATCAGCTTGCCATCGAAGCCCAAAGTGACACATGATAGAGAATGTTTGGCTCAAACTAGGAAGACACTGAAGCAGCTATGATGACAAGCTCAAGAAAATGCTGAGGTCTGGGTTGAAGTTTTTAAATGAGGCCATTCATTTGTTGAACTCAACATCACTCCAACAAATTCCTATCGAACTTTGGAAAGTCTCAACTTCCTCATCACCATAGTCCTTGGCTGCCACCATTGCTGTCCTAAACTCTGCTTCAGCTTCTTTGTGATTTCTAGGATACTTGTGTCAGCAATGTGTGCAAAAGATGAGCTCGGTCTAGCCTGGGGTTGCCTGCCGAGTGAGCTGTATAGGATTACAGATGATTGAGGGAGTCATCCCTCTCCGTTTGCCTGTATGTGCAGCTCGCCCTCGTCCAGTGGCAAGGAGGCTGGTCTTTGTCCTCATGCTTCCCAGAATCAAAGCCAGTGGGATGGAACTTGCTTGGACTGCACTGAGCTTCAATGGATTTTAATGGATTCAGAAGCTTGCAAGCTGGGAGTGTATGTAGATCTTCATTCTGGATTAAAGGGAATATGGATTGCTGGATTTTGAGAAGATGATGACATAGTAAATGTGGGGTTCTTCCCCAACTTAGTAGGGTGGTCGAAGTGTGATGATGCGGATGAGAAATGAAGTAGGAAAGTTATTTGCCTGAAACCTTAAACCTAAATCCAGCCCCACACCAACAAACTCGAGAGTGCTAGGGGGAGGAAGTTGGGGGGGGGAGATGGGGCGTGGGTTAATCTGGGCGACTGCAGAG
The DNA here is from genome assembly GCA_030704615.1 of Takakia lepidozioides. Lineage (NCBI taxonomy): Eukaryota > Viridiplantae > Streptophyta > Takakiopsida > Takakiales > Takakiaceae > Takakia > Takakia lepidozioides. The sequence continues at coordinate 51,837,467 of CM060731.1, forward strand.
GATCTGGCACACAACAGGGCCTCAGTGCGTGCCTTGTATCGAGGGATGTTGAGAGCCCTCAATTCTGAGAGACTGGGGCTTTCCCTCGCTGCCCAGGAGACGAAGAAGACGAGTGTGCGATCAATGTTTGACGTGGGTGCCCAGGAGCGTTCCATTCATAATATACAGGATTTGGTTGACACGGCGAAGTACTCTCTTTCGCAGTTGCAGAAGGGCGAGATTCCACGTGAATCTTACAATAAATGAGCTTTTCGATGTTTCAGATTCTCCGGAGCATGCTCAAGTATGAAGGGCTCTGAAGAAGGGTCAGTCTTTTAAGTCCTCCTGCCATGAATGCAGTGTGGCAGCGTAACAATCTTGTCAAAGGGTCATGGTAGCTGCTGGTATTTTTCTTGTTCTTTCTTATTCCCTCTTCTTCAGCAAAATAGAGATCCAGTTGAAAAGAGCATAAGGTAAAGAGTATTTCAAATTCATGGCTTGTAGATGAAAGATGTTGAGGGAAAGATATAACAAAAAGAGTTACTATCATGGAAGTGCGACTGGTAGCAATCAGTCAGTCAAGCAAGTTTCAGCTACAATGAAATGACAAAGTTCTGTTGCAGTGAGATGCATTAAATGTGTCTTATCTTTCATCTGTACTTTTCAGGTTGCAAGGTGTCAATTTGGCATACCTACACTATCCCCCCAGTATTAAGTTAACCTGCTTGTAAGTGCTGCTTTGAGTTGCTTACTGGTTGCGGGCTGTTTAGCACTAACCATTTATCATGGACTGATGTGAGACATACTACTGCAAATTGAGTTGCAGGTTTGGTCACCTGCAGAATTGGTATTGAACTAGGTAAGTGTCATTAAGTTGAGACTTTGGGAGTAAACTTTAATACATCAATCAGCCAGGCAAAATAGCCTGATTTTTTCAGAATATTCATAGAACAGTTGTATTAGTGGTGTACAATATTTGTATGTCTCTCTACATCTCCCCTTTAGCTAACAATGATGGGAGCATGTGGCACAGGCTTCCCTTGATTTCGCCACACCCAATTTCCATCGTTGGTTTGTTTAAAGTATTTAGGGCTCCAGGAATTGTCAGCAACGTCCCGCAATTTCCGTTCATGCCCCTCCAGAGTTGTTTTGGCAACACTTGCCTTCTCCCATTGTTTTCTGACAATGTTTTCGCTAAGGGTAGACCAAACACACACAGACTCCATCGGCGAGATACCCTGATTTCACAACAATGCTCAGTCTGTTACTAACATAATATTAACATATTTAGTAGCACGATGTACACCAGTCACTGGACTCTGTAGCTCCTAAAAATTTGATCCACAGATTTAAGAAACTTGCAGGTAGAGAATTTTACCTTCAGATCTTCAGTCTCAGGTGTGTGGAGATTAGCTAGGCATACTTGTGCATCATACAAAATGCTGCACTTCGCTGTCCTTACATCCTTCAAGGTCACTACCCTGCCATGAAAAGAAGCCACTGTGAATCCCTTGGCGCTTGCATACATATTCTGCATGCCTGTTGTTTCAAGTGATATGTAGTCTACCTGCTCACAACTGTCATGACCATATGACCGGAAGTACATAATGAGCCCTGACCACTGTATGATCAGTTTTTGGTAGGCTGAGATATGGCGGTCTGTTTCAGATCAAAACACTTAAATGCAGTGCAAAACACTTGATTGCAAGAACCAGAAAAAGCTGTGAAGAACTTAATACATACCAACAGAGAGAGATGAATGACACTCACTGATCCCAGCCGCCGCTTAGCTCATAAAGTATTTCCTTTGGGGAATCTATCTTCCATATTTTCCCAGAAATCTTATTACTAGCTCCATATAGCCTGAAGAACGACTTTGACTTGAAGCTCACTGATGCTTCTAACCCTGACTCCATGCAGCACACTCTTGTAGTCCCCACCCACTCTGTGCCGACTGTTGGGAAAAAGCGAATGCTTAGATTTGGAGAAGTTGATTCATATATCTCCTTGTGCCCAGTCAAGCTCAGCAGTCGTTGCCCGCGGATTGCGACCTCCACCGAGCTCACTAAATCTCACAGAATCCAATTTCAGTATACAAACCCACATATCCCTACTGAAAAGTCAAAATCTGCCTCTATCGGGGAACAACAGACTGTGTGCAGTAGTGTGCACCAACCTCACAAAGCACCTAACTTTCTCCATGGGGTGACTGCAAATCTACGAGGAAAAGGCATAGTTTATCATACAAGAAATTCTGTCAGTTTGTGCAGATCCTACCATTTGAGTGTTTGAGAGGATCAGGGATGGGCAGAGTTAGACACCTCTGAATAATATTGAATGGTTTATGGCAAGAGTGCCCCAAATAACCTTCACCTTGATTCAAGACAAGGTTTCATGTGTAAAGGAGACACAGGGGGAGCAGACTGGAGAGAGCTGGGCAGTGTAGAGAGACACCGTACTCATGCTGTTCCCTGGGAACGTTGGCTTGCCGTAGCCTAGCAACCATTAAACCCGTGGGTAACAAACTCTCCTGGAGCCTTTTGTGGGGTTGGCATCCACCAGGGTAGAGAGAGAGAATGTACTCATAAGACTTTGTTTGCTGTAGCTTTGTGGCCATCGACAGAAGCAGTTTGGACAGAAACAGGAGAGAGAGAGAGAGAGAGAGAGAGAGAGAGAATGTACTCATAAGACGTTGTCTGCCGAAAGAGAGAGAGCTCACCATAGAATCGCGGCACTGGGTGATGCCACCAAAGCAATTGAAGATTGTTAATCTCATGGGTTGCATACATGGCACTGACAGGCGGATGATGTGACACCTATCTCCACATTCATGCACCCAACCTATTTGTCAGTATTCCTCTCACACCACAACAGTGTGTCACCACTTCCTCTAGTCCATCTGCCCGTTCCTCTTTACTTTGCACTAACCCCAAATGATGATTAAAAAATTTCTTGCTTTACAGTGACTGTCTTCTTCCACCTTTCCAATCACTTTCATAAGATCACATTCTCTTTGGTAAGTGCCGTTAGTGGACAGAAACACATTGTCAATTTGAATGCAAGTGCTGCGGCACCTATATCTGAACTCCCCATACATGCATGCATTCAGGCGCCCCGACCCAATACAACCCCTGCAGGGTGCTCTGAACATGATCGTAGTAAACAGATGAGAATCTCAGTTCTGAATTCCCTCTATTTCCACTTTAGGCCCTTGGGAGGGCGTGTGGATGTGGTAAAAATCCTCTCTCTCTCTCTCTCTCTCTCTCTCTGCCCCCATTGTGACCGTCCAAACTGGGTGCAGGGTCTATGGCCACAAGGCTCTATCAAACAAAGTCTGATGAGTACATTCTCTTCACCCCCCCACCCCAACAACCCCCTTCAAAGAAATGTGCTCACAGACCCACCCCGAGAAAAATTACCAGGAAGCTCATCTATGTGACAAGCATATCAAAGTCTTCCGCCCTTTGCATCTATTTTCCTCACTGCCAGTAATGTACTTTTCTGCTCTGCTTCTCTCCAGAGGTAGGGTCAATGGCCAAAGGCCCCAACATGCAATTCACGCATTCTTCAGCATACCGCTACCCATTGCTCCCACACAGCATAAAATTGAGAAGAACTCACCTGTTCACAAAGCACATTAAGATGTCCGACAGATACATGGTGCGTCTCCCCGAGAATAGGATTATAGGGAGCCTTGACTGGGCCGGGCCGTGTGGTTGATATATGCCACCTCACTACTGCTAGGAATCTCTCAAGAGGGGTGGCGGCATCCACACACTTCGCCAGCAGATCCTCCGCACAGCAATACACACTCTCTCCGTAGACTTGCAGTTGGGACTTGGGAAGATTGAATTGTGGTGGTAAATGAAACTTTGTTAGGTCAGACCCAGGCCTCAATCCCTTGAACAACTCCATCAGGCAAGATTTCAAACCCTCATCCTTCTTGGATTCCTTCTTGCTCCCTTTCTGCTCCAACATGAGAGGTGGCGTAAAAACTGGGAGGTTCATTGAGGGGCCAGTCTTTGAAGCTGTGTCGTTGTTGTCATCAGATAGGGGAATGTCTGAAGACGATTCACAGTCTTCATCCGACGAGAAATATTCCTCTGGTGTTGAATAGTCATCTTCGTCCGGAAACTCCACTGCTCCTGACGTGGAATGTGAGTTCGGTCTTGAGCATTGAACCGCCACGGAAGCCGGCTCTGTCGGGGTGGCAGCCCCCATTTGAGAAACTCTGCTCTACCTGAGTCCCCCAAGAAGAAGGTGAGAAGACAGCAGCTGCACTCGAGACAACTGGTGAGCAGCGAGGAGAAATAAGTATGGACCTCCTTAAGTACGCCAGCTTCTCACAGGAGCATATATCCGAGCACGTCCACCTACTCCATAATTTTTTCCGCAGTTGAACTGTTGGTGTAGATTGATTCTAGCACTATGAACACACAGCGCTGAGTCCAATTGGAACTGCAAAGATGCTAGCTAAAGCTAGTGGCTGCACTGTTTACCGATCTGGCCGTGAGGAATATGGAACCCAGACCGTGGCATTCAGTATTGGGAGCTGGAGGGATTCAGACGTGTCGAGACTCATCAATGGGATAAAGGGAAAGCAAGCTACTTTATTGGAGCACGATCGGATTCAGGAACTGCAGACGATTCAGTGGGTCAGTCTCACAAAGGAGAAAATACAATTGAGCAGGATCCAATTTCATTGACAGTTAGAGAGAAACAAATCAGACTCAACGAGGATCCGGAGAGTATCCTGATTGTATGGACGCCAAACCATACAACACTAGCCAACAAGTGTCCATCGGTGACACATGGTCGCAGACGCTGACACGCCAGGAGCATCGCTTGCGAACGGTGGAAAGCTTTGGGAAACTACCCGGTAGCACCTGGGAGACACTGGGCATGCGCGTGCAGCCGCGTCTTTCTCCAAAAAGCCTGATTGGAATCACCGAGTGCGGCAAGTATCCAATCTTCCTTCGCTTCTGCCGCACACTTGCAGGCAGTGCAGGTCACTTTACTTTGCGGGAGCATATCCCCGAATGTACGATGCCACAACAACTGCATGCACCGAGCAGGACGGAGGAACCCGGGAAGAAGATGAGCGCTGTAGAGCTCAAAGGGCTACTAGGAAATCAGTAAGAGAAGAGGGATTAACGATGAAATGATGTCCGGAAAGCTCTCCGCCCAACCACAGCAACCCAACAAGCTGCTGGTTCCACCCTCCCAGCTCTCCCCTATTTATACTCAACCATGCTAGAAACAGCCAGAAAACTACAGTAGTAACCTATGGGGTCAAGTGACACCATAATTTTTTATTTTATTTTTTTCTTAAAGAGAAAGGGGACAATGACCCTTGAACTTGGCATCAATATATGAATTGAGACGTTTGTTTTGTTTTGTTTTGTAGATTTGAGATGTCCCAAACCGCGGGTCCCCGGCCTTGGTGCTTGGTACCGTTGGAAAGCCCTCGATGAGGAGGGGTGCACCGACTTGGTCTCATGATTTTTGGACATGCGGTGTGGGAGATGTTGAATTTCAAGTACTTTTGGTCCCTGGAAATTCCCGAAAAATAGGAAAGTGGGCATTCCTGGGACAATGGTTGGAGCAGTGTTTTTTTTTTCAAATTTGGAAAAGAACAGGAGTGGCTACTGAGTTTTGCAGGAAATAGCCATATTTTCTGTTCATCCACTGAAATTTGGACAGAATCATCCTCCTATGTACTTTCATCCATGTATATCATCCATATTAGGCGAATTCATCCTTTTTTTTTGAGAGTTTTGGCGATTTCATCCATGAGAAAATAGGGAATTTATGACAGAATATTCGATTTTGATTTTTGAGGTCGAAAAAGTGCGAAATTTCGCCAGAAATAAAAACACTGGGTGGGAGCCTCGACAGGAGAGAGATAAAGGGAAAGGTCTCCGGTTCAAATCTGGTCGTAGGCTCTGTGAAAAAAAAAAGATGAAATACGGCAAACACAAATTTCAAGTTCGTTCGGTCGTACTTTGGCCTCTACATATGAGACGCACTTGGATACACTTGGATTACACTTGGGCTTAGATGATAGTGGACTCTTCGGCCTGTACACGAGAGATGCATTTGGATATATAGAAGATTGCACTTGCGCTTAGATGGGCCTTGACATAGGAGACGCATTGGGATACGTAGCAAATCATACTCAGTTCTTCACACATGGGCCAAAGGCACAGGCTACGCTAGAGGTCGCACTTGGGCCTCAACATAGGAGACGCACTTGGACTTGGGCTTAATTAGATGACACTGGACACTGGGGTCAACGGCACAGGCTACCCTAGTATTAAATAAAACGGCCAAGGCTGGGCTACAATTTACTCTTTTTCTTTTTTTTAAATGAAAGGGGAGCATAGGCCCTTTTAATCAAACTAATAATAAAAGTTTACATAAGATACTCTTGCAAGTTGCATCAACAATTATTTAGTAACAACTTTACTAGTGTAGCCTATGCCGTTGGCCCAAGTGTGCATTGTCATCTAAGTCCAAGTGCAATCCCATGTGTATCCAAGTGGTCTCCTATGTTGAGGCCCATGTGTGAAGAATTGAAATCTAAGCCCAATTGTATTTTCCTCTATATCCAAGTGTGACTCCTATGTCCAGGCCCATCTAAGCTCGAGTGCAATCTTCTATTCATGTATGCACAAGGCAACCATGAGTGAGGGTTCATTAGCAATGACAAGTTTGTTTTGTTTGAGGGAGATGCAGTCATTGTGTGTCCGGCTGCAACCATGTCTGATTGCACAAACTTGTGTAGCTCTTGCTCCTCTGCTCCAGTACACCACGGCCTTGTGGCTGAACACCTTGGTCCCCAGGGCTGTCTTTGGCTGTGTTCCAAGCCTAGCTTTCACCCACTTTGGTATTTCACCTACAGCTGTAGAACTGCTGGCTCCAACAGAGTTCTGACTGTCCAAAGCAATATTGAGGCCCTCAACGCCAACTACAGCAGTTTGTTGTCTACTGCTAATGCCTGACTCCCAGTATGCAATCAACTCGTCCAACTGTTTTCCACTCAAATCAATCTGAGTTCCTTGGGAAACATAAATCTTGTCCCCTTGTGTGCACAGGCTAAGAGAAGAGACCTGCCCTTCAATTACGTCCTCATTTCCCCCAGCCATACAAGGAGTACATCCCCAGATTTATCTCTCATGTAGACCAGAACAGGTTCTAGACATAGAATTGTGGATCTTTCATGGCACACTCACACTCTAAAAATTCCATAGATTTTTAGCATGGTCCCAAAAACTAAAACCGTGGTCTGGATAGGTATATTTCCCCTTTCTGTAGGTCCCTGCGCAAGTTTTGGGTCAAACGGCCCTGGTAGACCAAAGTTATGGCCAAACAGGCTCTATCTAATTTAAATTAGATCAAAGAACGAATTTCTTTTAATTTTTCACACCCAAAACGTTCTCGCCATTAAAAACCTTCCCACTTTTTTTTTTTTTTTTTTTTTTTTTTTTTCATGGCAGGTTCCCTAAGAATTCCTTGGACTCATAAACCGCAAGGCCAATTGGTCCTGAAAGAAATGGCCTCACATTAATCACGAACTCAGTATACTCAGGAGAGAGAGGAAGGAGGCCACAGAGCGCACAGACAGGAAGAAGAAAGGAGAGATGGGCGACCGTAGCTGTCCAGGCCTTGGTGACTCCCGCTGGCAGGAGTGGATGCTACTATGCGGCAGCAGAGGTTGCTGAGTGGTCGGGCCTTGCGATGTTGTCCGTGCCCTCCGTCTCTTACCGGGGGTCCTTCTCTGGCAGTGCGAGCATCTTCTGACAGGATGTGAGAGCGAGCAGTCTGTAGTCAGAAACAGCTGGAAAGATGGCAGCGGCTTTGCCCTGGCCGCCATTGTTGGCACCCGCCCTTTTTGCTGATAGCGCACCGACACTTGCTATCAAGCCACTATTGAGAAGACCAAGAGACGTGTTGCCTTCTACGGCAACGAGGGATGCTGTTGTGGAACTGACGGTCTTTTCCCAACTTGTTGTCGATGGCGACCAGAAGCATTTGGGAGAGTTTGGTATACCCAGGAATCGTGTTTCTTGTACATTGCAGATAGATTGGATGGGTTGTAGGAGCTACCTGATTCCAGTCAGGAGCGGCAAGAAAGCCCCCCGCGAAGGAGATCATCATCGATGTCCCCCTTGCTGTGAATCTTCTGTGGACGGGATTCACATGGCCCCTGGCTGCAGTGAGTTCCAAGGGCAATATAGAGACAGATTGACGGAGGATGGCTGTTTAACCATTCTAAGCACCTTGCCAGCTACAAGGGAAAACCCCGAATTTCCTCCTTGCACAAGTGCCGCCTGACCAGATCAGTGTCACGGCGGCGCTCCATCACCACCCCAAGCCTGTATAAATCACTATAATGGCGCCCCTGCAATGGAGTTCCCCCACAAATGCCACAATTTTTCCTCTCATTGTCTAGGAAGGCTCTGCCATCAAGCCGAGGCAGCTCACAATCATTTGGCTTCCATTTCAGTGCAAATACCCACTGTCAGGACCCGTCCATTCTTCATGCAGTTCTGATCATCTCCAATTTACTGGCACTTTCATTCGTGTACAGAGGGGGTTGGGGATCAGGCACCCAGGTCCCCTATGGACAGGTCACATGCGTCCTGTGCCAGCCAGAACAGTACATTCGATCCCTTCGTCTCCAGAAATAAGCTTCCCAGCTTCCTTGGTGTGTAAGTCTCCTTGGTTGTTAAACCTTGAGCTGTGGTCACAGAGTTGATGGTACTAGACCCCTTCGTCTTCAGGACCAAGCTGTGGCTTCCTTGATGTCGTCAGTTCTGTGGTGCTTGGACCTTGAACTGCTGCAACCGCCAAATCGGTGAGATTGGATACATTGAATATGGACAACAAGCTACCAGCTTCCTTCGTGTCATGAACGGACAAATGGCCTCGTATGGAACACGAACGCACGGATCACTGCAACCGAAGTAGGGCAGCAAGCACACGCGTAAACCAAGCTTTTAAATCGGATTACACTTCGTGGCTTGAAAACGGGCTGGACCCGTTGTTGGGAAGAGAGGGTGCTGAAGTCCTGCGAATCGCTGCCTCTCCTTGCTGGGTTTCGAACTCAGCCTGCGAGGGGGCCATGGCACCCAGCCGATTGCACCTGCCTCGTCTTTGTCAGAAAATGAGCAAGCCAAAGAATCGCTCAAGGAGACCAAAAAGTCCAGCATTGTTGACAGTCAGGCGTACTGACTCGACACCACACCTGAGCTGCAAATACATCGGACCACACAAGTTGGGCACAACTGGCCCTACTGGGTGCTCAGCCTGTCCCAGCGCTCAGGCAGCAGGGCTGCCAGGCCCCCTGCCGCCCGCCCCCCGCCACCACAAACAGGGATCACTACACCCTGATCACCACCAACGCCAATGTGTAAACAACCACGCATTCCCATGGCAACAACAGGGCCAGATGGACTCCTGGCCCCAGATATATTATTATATAGTGCTAAAAAAAACTCACCTCTGACACTCACAGATGCAAGCATCATCTCTCTTGAGTGATAAAAAAGCTAAGAACACTATTTCCACCAGAAACATGAAATCCATCAACATCACTCTTTAAGATAATAGTCGACCAGGGGCACTCCCAGCTATGGGGACTCCACCCCACAACAACCTATACCCCTACATAGCACACTCAGATTCTAAAGCATGAAGGAGCTCGGTCGCGTAGGCTCAACTCGAGAGAGATGAGCTGCGCGACTAACGCTCTCGTGAAGATAAGACGGTTCAGGTGTCAAACTAAACTTAACACCTGATTTAACACTTGACCTAAATCCAATGTTAAATACAAATAACTAGCTTTATATTCTAGTTTTTAGTTTTTTTCACACTGTCTATTTACTTGACAGTTTGGCTGTCCGTCGTAGGTCGGAAGGTGGTGCTCATCTTGAGCCTCGTCCTGATCTTTTTCCAAAATGCCCTCCAAAATTTACTTGTAAACTTTGGATCGCGGTCCGAGACAATATCACTCGGGAGTCCATGATGTCTTGAAGACGTGGGCGAAGTAAAGTCGCTCCGTCCTGCGCCGTTGCCGTCTCCTTGGTGGGAATGAAATGGCCCATTTTACTGAAACCTATCCCCACCACCATGATTGCATCGAATTCCTTTTGACAGTGACATAACAGTCATGAAATCCATCGAGACACTTCTGCTTCCCAAAACCCCTCTGGAATCGGCAAGGGTTGTAACAGCCCCGCTTGCTTTTTGTAGCGCTCCGGTTTGTTGGCATGTGGTGCATGTCTTGACATACTCTTTGGCCTCCTCCCTCAGTTTGGGCCAGAAATACTCTTTCTTCAGGAGCGCCGCGGTGCGTTTGGCTCCGCCGTGGCCCGCAAGTGGGCCATCATGGCATTCTCTCAAGAGACTATCTCTGATCCCTCCCTTCGGCACATAGAGACGCTTTTGCTTGTACCGGAGCAGTCCATTTTGCAAGTGAAACTGCGATTTAACCCCCATCCTCAAGTCCCCACATCACAGACTTTGCATTCGTCCTTCTGATAGCCTCCGGATCTTCCTTTGGAGCATCGTCTCGCCCCTGTACACCAACATGAGCTGCTGCTTTCTACTTAAGGCTCGGCCACCACATTGTCCCATCCCGGTTTTGTACTGGATATCCACGTCGAACACCGCAAGGTGTCTTGCAAGCTAAGTTGTTTTGGGGAACTTAGGCTGCGTGGCAAAATACTTCACTGTGACATTGTCCGTGAACACCTTCACAAGGTTGGAACCAACATAGTGGCGCGAAAGCTCAAGGCAATGCACCACCGTCTTCATTTCTTTCTTGTGCGTAGGCCACCGTTGTTCCACTTCATTCAGTTTCTTACTTTCGTAAGTCATTGGACGTCCATCCTGCATGAGCACACCCCCAATTGCGAAGTCCGACGCATTTATATGAATCTCAATGGACGATCAAACTCCGGGATTTTAGGACTGGAGCTTCGCCATCCGTGCTCTCAACTCGGCAAAAGCTTGGCCACAAAAAATGTTCCATACCCATACCTTGGACTTATACAGAAGGTTTGACACCGGCCCCGCGATCTTGGCGAAATTTCTCACATACTTTCGGTAATAGGAGGCGAGTCTTAGGAAGGATCGCACTCCCGGGACCGAAGTTGGAGGCTCCCAGTCCAAGATCGCTCTCACCTTTCTGTCATCCATTTTGATCCCATCCTGTGTAATCACATGCCCTAGGAACTCCACTTTTGTGACCCTAAATTCGCACCTTGAAGCTTTGGCATACAGCTTCCCTTCCCGCATTTCTGGAACACCATTTTTAGGTGCTCCAGGTGCTCTTCCTTTGTTTTCGAGTATACCAAGATATCGTCGATGTACACGATCACAATGTCATCAAATCACTCCTGGAAAAGGCTATTCATTAGCGTGCTAAAGGTCGCGGGTGCATTGGTGAGCCCAAAAGGTATCACCAAGAACTTATATGAACCATATCTTGTCCTGCACGCGGTTCTTCTCCTCATCTTCTTCCGCCACTCTCGGATTATGTATCCGGAGCGCAAATCGATCCGGCTGAAATACTTCGCTCCTGCCAATCGATCGAAGAGGTCGTCGATCATTGACAAAGGGTACCGGTTTTTGATAGTCACCTTATTCATAGCCCTATAATCGACCCACATCCGCAGCGTCCCATCCTTCTTGTCTGCGAATAGCACCGGGGCTCCGTAGGGTGACTTATTCGGCCGGATTAGATCCTTGAGCTGAGCCTTCAGCTCGACCAGCTCTCTGTGGCTCAAACCGTAGGGCGCCTTGGCAGACGGCTCCGATCCCGGTATCACCTCAATCTTGTGGTCAACTCCTCTTCGCGGTGCAAACCGCTTGGTAAATCCTCCGGCCATCACATCCTGGTATTTCTCCAAATCCCCTTGACCAATCTGGGCTCGGCTCCCTATCGCCTTCCTCCCTTCACTTGTCTTATGTAAAGCAAAAATTGGGCTCGTGTGTTCCTCCACGACCCAACTCCTTTGCTGACAGCAGTTTTATTCGCCTTCCCACTGGGTTGGGTTATTCCGACACTCGTAAAACTTCGCCACCATTCCCACACGGTAACATGATTATTCTCTTGCGGCCATCTATGACCGCTCCGGATTTGCTCAAAAGGTCTCCCAAAATGAAATCCACTCCATCGATCTCGCAAATGGTTGAAGTTCTCACTCCTCCCAACTCCCCAGCTGAAGAGGAACATCGACCGCAACCTCGTCGTCTAGTTGTGGTTCTCCTTTGGCAGAACGCACTTCAATAGAGGCCCTCATGTCACTTGTCGGGAGCCCCAGCTTTCGTGCCGTTGTCGGTGTCATGAAGTAGTGCGACGCTCCTATGTCCACAAACAACGACACGTTGGTTCCGGAAATTATCCCATTCACGAACATTAATCGACTCCCTTTACACAAGGCGCCAGTTTTCTGATACAGTTCACAATAGTAGTTGCCTACCTTGCAAGTCTTGGCGACCACCGCCTCCATCAAGCGGCTGATGGAATCTTCGGACAGCTTCGTAGCAGCCCGAGTCATGTTCAATTGTCGGGGTTTCGTGCACTTCTTGGCCATGTGCCCGGGCTCCCCGCAATTAAAGCACACTCCATCGAAGGTTGCATTCTGTCCGCCATAAGCCGCCGCACCTGATTTTCCTTTCGGAGCACCGGTGCTGCATTGACTTGTAAAGGCCCTCCATTCGATTTCCACGTGTCATTGTCGCCACGTGGCTTATCCCACTTCTTTTCCGGTCGGAAGGAGTCACCCTCCCGCCGGGTCTTCTTGTGGTTTAGCTCCGTACGGCCTTGTCTTTCGCCCCTAGGGACATCCGAAAAACATTCAGCCCTTTCAATTACCTCGTTCAAAGTCTTAGGTGGCTTCTCCTCCAACTTCCGCCTGGCCCATGGGGCCAGTCCCGCCACAAAGTTGAAGACCATTTATGGTTCTTCCATATCCGCAACTTCGAGCAACAACACATTGAAAGCCTGAACATATCCCCGAATGCCATCCGTTTGCTTCAATCTCCTCATCTTGTCCCGGGCGAGCCAGGACGCGTTGAGAGGAATAAACTGTCTTTTCATAAGCTCCTTGAACCCACTCCAGTTCAAGGTTTCCAGGTTTGGACGTTGGTCGTGAAGACATTTCTACCACCATTGTTGGGCATAGCCCCTCAAATAGGTGGGAGCCACTTCCACCCAATCCTCGTCACTCAACTTGGCCGCCCGAAAGTACTGCTTTATCTCCAAGAGCCAAGTGTTGAGTGCCTTCCGATTTCGGACGCCCTCGAAGGTGCCGGGTTCCTTAGGCTTCACCTTAAACTTTGCCTTAGTGGAAGTGACATTAGCCGCCTTCAACACGTCTTTCAACGTCCCGCCAAACTACGCCAACAACCCTTCCCAAAAGGCTGCTGGCATGGAAGACATCTGTTGGTCTGGCGGAGCCTCCAAAAGGTCCTTGGGCTCCGACTCCCCATGTTCCTCCTGTTCTTGAGCGGCCTCGCTTTCAAAAGCATGAATCGCTTCCTCAAATTGCCGCTTCGGTGATACGCCGCCCCCATTGGGCTCACCAAGATCATCATCTTTCGGGCCGTTTCGCTTTCGCTTGCCCGACCCCATGATGAGGCCGATCTCAAGGACGATCGCGTACTGAACTCTAAGCTCTGATACCAAGTGTCGCGCACCCCACTTCGGTAAGCTCCCCTTCAAGTCATAGTTACTCGCTTTTGATGCACGCGCCTAACTCCCAAACTGGCCGCCGGGCCAACTCGGAGCTTCGGCTGCTCACCGGGACATAACGGTCTCCCTTTACTCCTCCACGAGACCCTCTCTCTATTTGGGCCAAGTGGAAATTCCCTTTGGTCGATGACAATCCGGAACAGCTCCCCACACCTTGGTCGCTTTCCGGCTCGCATGCTTACTCACTAATTTTTGGTCACGAATGGGCTTGCACCGTTCTCGGGGTTACTACTCCCCTATATATACTTCTGTGATTGTCCACGGGGGTTTCACAAACAACCCTGCCATTTTATGGCGAACCACCACAAAAACCCTCGACTCTCGGTGATGAGTCGCGGTGAGTCTTGGCTCACCCACCACGGCCCCATTGGGCCGTGATGAGTCCCAAGACTACCCACAACTTCCACCACAAGGTTCCACAAGTTTTCCGCCCCATGGTGAGTCCTATGCCACCCCCACTAAGACCCACTAAACTACCACCACCCCTCGTGGAACCACCCCCACCGCAACCCGGTGTGCGGGGCTCCACCTAGTGAGCGCCTCCGCCTTCTGAGTGTGCTTCAGCCCCGCATCTATTGTTGCCACTGCCCCCACCACAGGGGCAACCCCTCTTGTGTCCCGACCCCCTGCCGTCAAGGCGAAGGGCCGCGACACCCTGCTTCACATACAAAACAACCCCCCTCTAATTTTGGAGATTCAGGCCCATCTTTCCAGGAGTATTCCTTCAAGCCCAAATTCAGAATCTGGAACCCATTCACTCAGGAAAAATCTGGAAAATGCCAATTTGGCATGGTCAAACCCATTTTTGTCACTAGTTTTTTTGCATTTTCACAATTTAGGCCTTTTTATTTTGTTATAATCTCCCAAAGACAAAATTCCTGTAATTTTTCCACGTCATTCATGATGTCAGTAGGGATGCACGCATACGATTCATCCACGTGGATGTGAGTGGTTAGGTAGTTACAGCGATTTTAGAGAGGGTATACACCTGTTTTGTCAAAAAGTCCAAAAAGTCAGCTAATCCTTTAGGGGTTAAGTATAAGCCACGTGGCAGCTTTGTCAAAATTGTTGCTTCAATGGACAGAGCCTCTCGCGGCTTGTTTAAAAAATTTCCCCTTGGAGGAGTGTGTGCGTCTATATTATTTTGACAAATTTCAATCACACTTGGGCACTGGAAGATTCAAGTTTATGTCTTTTGAGAGACTCAGGGAGGAACCTTAGGATGCCGTCTCCCTCACGAACAATAATGTTCAAGACTCTTGGGATAGACGGGATGCCTATTGAATATCCACAATGAGATAGAGAGAAGTAGGCCCACTGCTGCTCTCAATTGGCTTCCGCACAAGCAAGAGTGATCCTGTACTTTTAGAAGTAATTCCCAAGAGTCTGTTCAGGACTGAGCTCCCCACATTTGCTGCTGTGTACTGCAGACAGGGCTCCTGAAGGGTCTACATCCGCAGCCCTTGTAGCTTGCTAGTGTCTGTGTGGCCCGCTCGCATAAATTCACGGACAGTAGATACAATCCGTGAAAATTCGAAGAAAAGGCTGGAGTGTTTTCCTTCCAACCCAGTGCAGGTTACGCGATTGTTTAAGGAAAGATTATTGCAAGGACTGCCCCCAACAATCAAATCGATGCCGTTGTACTCACTGACAAGCTCTGATAGTTCTTTGCGTCCAAGGGAGGTTACATCGTGATATCTCTGGTCGAGTCTACCACCTTGCTTGCTGGCTTCCCACCAAGCTTGAATGCAGCGACGGGGCGCTTCCATGATCTCAACGGAAACCACTACGTTGAGCTTGATGCCCAGCTTGTGGAGGGCAATCTCTGCCCCCCCAATGCCAGAAAATACAGACAACAGTTTAATGCCGTTCGGATAGAGTTTTCTTAGCACTGAAAAGTGGAAGGCCACAGTGTAGACAGAGAAACTGTTCCCCAATGTTGCAAACCGTGCACTCATATTGAAGTTGGCGCGAGTGTGGTCCCTATCGAACCCCAAACATGTCTGATCACGTTGACACAGAACAAGACAATGTTAATTACATCGACGACTTCCGATGGACAACATCGTCCGTGTCTGCCAAGTTTGTACACTCTTCCTCCCTGTTCAAAGTAACAAAAAGGCTATTTGTGGTAGTATCAGCTCAGCCTTTCCAGACTAGGCGACCGATAGACCTACATGTCTGAAGTCTGAACCGTAAGGGACCCTTGGATGCGCGACTACACATATATCGGTGGATGAAATTGAAATCCCAGGATCAATTCAGGCTTTGAGCTGGATCCCAGACTTACCCCCAGGTGGTTCAACTGCGCCATGTGCACACAAAACAAGATCACAGGCGATTGGATTATAGTCTAAAGAGGTGGAAAATAATGATGATAAAATGATCCCTTCGAAAAGAAGGTTACTTCATGAAGTTGGATTCCTAAGAGTACCTCGATCTCATTCGCTGAAATGGGTGTGGGGATTCTGGGCGCTGTCCACACCAGATTCCACTTCTTGCATAAAGACATAATTTCCTTTTGTTTCAGATCCATATTGTCATACTCTAGGGTGTCAATCAAGTCCAACTTCTTGCACATGAATTCCGAACCGTATGTGGTAGTAATGCAGTTAAACTTGGTGCGATCGTCCCAAGGAGGCCAAAATTGTAGAGTTTGCGGCATGAGCTTCTGAATAGTCATAGGAGGATCAGGCAGAACTTTCTCCCGTCCTTGGATTGGAAGGTTATGGATGTAACCGCGGGGTCGCCGGGTAGGTGAAAAGTGCATTGCATCCACAAATTCGGGTTCTATGTCGAATAGATGCCTTCGGATCCGTCTCCATTCGTCATTGGGCATGCTAGCAACATTCTCAAAATAGAAGTATGGTGGACCTGTCATGTCATCGGGGAGGAGGCGTGGCTGAACTTGCTCTCCAGGAAGTCCAAAGCCTCTGGCTCCTCTATGTTTGTGTATGGTTATGTCATCAACTCGACGCGGCCTGGGCATGCTAGTTTCGGGATCACCAAGGCACTCCCCAATCTTGCGCTTGCCGTTTTTCTTTGCTACTTCTGCAGGAGCCATATGATCTACTTCTGGCTCAGCCATATGATCCGTTACCCATTTCCATGGATTTGAGTGTGAACTACCCACACGGTACTCCAGCGGCATATTATCCTGCATCCTCCACATCACATTACATGGAACATCAGGACTTGGCCTGCACTAATTTGTACAGAATGCCCCTTGTCGGAAAATGGTTGATATGTAGATACGAACACTTCAAGGGTAACATGATCAACAAGCTGACAGGGTAGCTTAAAAAAAAGCTAGACTGATGAGAGCGAGCGAGCAAGCAAATCTTTGACTCCTAGAAGGAAAGCAGGTCTACCTTGGAAGGGCCATAGTGCCATGTGAGAGTGGATCGTCAACACAGCATAGTAGGATAGCCTACTAATAATACAGAAACCAAAGAACAAAGAAAGAAGAAAAACAGGTTCAAAGTTTGTACGAGTCCAAAAGGTTCCCAGGTGCAAATTGAAGCACTTGACACAGTCATTCTGAAGAGAAATACAAATGCGCAGAAAGGCCCATGTACGCATAGATGAGATATCTAGAGATTAGATTAGATAAGATTGCAGCGAAACGGCACTCAACTTTTTCCAGCTCTTGGTGATGGGCCTCAAGAAAATCTACTACATCCGCAATCTCCCTCTCCTCTGCATTGAACCGTGGGGTGTCTGCAAACATCACATGCTAAATTAGTTCTTTTGTTACGGCATAATGTGAAAATTGAGCTACATTACTGAAAACGGGTGCGAGCCCCATACGAGCACTTACTACAGAGTTCGACAGCTCTTCCAACAGCTTTACTCGAGAACTCGAACTCGTTCACGAGTTTCTCCACAGTATTGGTTATCTTCCTGGGTCCCTGCCATCATCCAAAAGCCAACTCCAAAGTCATTTCATCTTGAGCATTGTTGTGATCTTCAGTAACGCTCTAGGAATTCACATCAAGGAACAGCGGACAAATCAATGGAGAAAAGCTCAGTAAGCATGGTCAATGAGTGAGGGTAACTTGAACAGCCGAGGTCGATGCTCCACTGTTTTGCTGGTTTTTGAGGTAGAAGATGTGATCTAACAGTCTGTTAAACTCCTCTCCGTCTCCTGCACTTCCTTCTCCTGGACTTCCAACAAGGTGACGACATCAAACCTTAGCCTTCCATGGCTATTTCTGTTGCTTTCTTAGTTTTCTTTCAGTCGTTCTCATGCTAAGACTAACTGTTCCATAAGCACTTCAATGATTTGGGGGTTTTAAGAAATTTCAGTACTTGTGAGCCTGATGCATCGGCACCTAGTGTTTGTAGTCTTGATTTGGTTTGCTTGCCGTCCTCTTTTGTCCTTTGGGCCCCAACTCTCTAGCTCTCTGTCTTGGCTTTTCGTAGACTTTGTAAACTTCCAGATGTTCTAATTTGTTTCTCTCTATACGCCCGCAGTACAGGCCCTGGTTTGACAAAGGTCCCTTGTTCGTATGGGACAGTGCCCGAAGTGAATACTATGATGTAAGTAGTATAGAGCTGTTCAAGGAAACACTCACCCAACTCTTGAATGGCCTGCTCCACAAGCTGTGTTGGGAGCCCCAGCTTGCAAAGCAGGTCCCTGGTTGTCGATAACTCCACATCAGCATCCGATTCCGATTCACTATCAGGATCGCTTACTCCATGATAGCCCTGACCACAAAATTGAACCGAGATTTGTTTTGATTGAATTAGAAGCGGCAACAAAATTCAACCGGGGCCGGGCAAGTTGCAACGCTTGGTGACTTAAGGAAGTTAATGTAACTTAGGTAAGGGCTCTGACTGAAAAAATCGGTAAACCATTGGAAGAACATCTCCTCCCCAGCAAGGACCACGAGAGAAGTTGCCATCTCGGTGATCTCTTGAAACTTTTGAACAAGACCTTGGTTGTTAAACGTACAACGTGGTTCTGATATTGCACCCCAGTACGTCCTGCTTCAATCTCACGGTCCCTCTCAACCGACTACCCTAGTGGCGTGGAAGTTAATCTGCAAGCTACGGCAGGATAGTTAGTAGTATGGCCAGGGGAGAAACTGGTGCAACCCTGAAAGTTCTACATAGAACTTGGTCCATGTAAAAGAGGTTTTACCTGCAGCAAGTGACCAGGTGCGGTCTCTTTGTCCATTGTGCTGGCTGGAGGAAAACATTGAATCGCGACCGATTGAGAAGGTTCTTCAATGAAATGAGTCAGGGTATCAAACTCAGGGCTGAGTGGGAATGCCTCAGTCGCATCATGTTCATCACCTGAATGTATCAGCCAAATAATTCAACACAAAAGGGTCAAACTCTGCGACACAGATGTACAAAGCTTATGAGCCAGAACTGTTCATTACAGCCGCCCAGTTCTTGCAGATGGATACATGACTCCAGAAATAAAGCTGAGTTTAAAATTGAAGAAAGCTTGAGGAAATCACCAGACCTGTTCAAAAAGAAACTTAGTGAAGAGGAAACTTAAGAGAGACCAGTTGCAAATTTCGCATACCCTGGGCCGCCTGTGCGCGGTCGAGTATAGGATGGGAAAGGTCCATATCCGTGCAATCGAATGATACAAGCGTCTCGAACCTCGCAACTTCTTTGATCCGCAGTCTGGGAAAGAGAAATAACTTTCAGAAAGTCGGCTCTGGTCATGAACGTATATGGTTTGCGTGTGTATGAGAAAGATAATATATCGAGTGCTAGGAATGCAGATCGAGTATCGATGAACGGGACCAAAAGAAAGTTCCATTAAACAAAGGGTCCGTAGACTCATCAGAGAAACCCTAGCCGAACGCATGTCCGTGTTGATCTGTTCCATCAACTCGAACACTCACTCTCCTCAAACTTCCCATCCACGCTCGAGCTGTACAACACACTACACTGAACACAGCCCAATCGAGATCTACAGTACAAATTATTAACCTTCATGAACCTCACGAGGAGGAAACGCTGTCTTGACACAGTCGCAAGCTTTGTTCTTTTAGTACTTCATTTCTGATTGATGACGGTCATTTGCTTCATCTCGAGAAGGTTATATGAGACCTGTACGATTGATCGGCCACACGGCAAAATGAAATGCCAGATCATTCCGAGAAATTCGTCATATGTGAATTGGGTCAGCGGCGCGTTTCTGCCAACACTAGATTTGACAGGACCAGCTGCTCAGATCAACACTCCAGAGTCTTCGACTTTGCAGATGCACTGCAGTTAAACTTCCAGACAGCCTTCCAGACGCATACTCAGCTTCCCCTCTAGTGATATCGAAACATCAAACCGCCATGCTCTCACTGCAGATCCTCGATCTCCTTCATGCCCCACAACTCTCCATCGCTTCTCCCACTGCCTCCTCCACAGACATTCAGCATCCTCAGAATTTGAAAAGGTGGTCACCCAGCCGTTACCCCTACCCGTCCGGCGAATGCAAAGCGTTCGTCGAACGGACAGGCATTTATCGTTTATTATTTGACGGACGTTATCGATTCGTTGACTTCTACCAGAAGAAGAAAAGAAAAGACGAAAAGACCTCCCCGGAGTTTGCGAGTATTAGGGTTTCAGGTTCTTGTTTGTTTCGCAAAGCTGCGTGTGTGGGAGAGTTGGATGGTTTATGCAAATCTGTCAACTTCCATCTCCAAGTGAGCTTGGATCCTGTGCGCAGCTTGTTCCTGCTTGCGGGTTTGTGGTGAAGTTCATAGCCGTGCCCGCTGTTAGTTGTTTTTGAAAGGAGGGGACGTAGGTGAGGAAAGATGCCTCAGCGGCACTCAAAGAATAACAATGATTTGGCCTTCTTCACGTACGATGAGAGGAAGAAGCTAGGTTATGGCACGCAGAAGGAGCGTCTCGGGAAGGACTCCATCAAGCCCTTCGATGCATGCTGCATCTGCCTGCAGCCCCTGATCGATCCGCTCTGCTGCCTCAAGGGCCATCTCTTTTGCAAGGAATGTATCTTTGAATGCCTGCTCGCCCAAAAGAAGGACATCAAGAGGTACCTCTCTCTCTCTCTCTCTCTCTCTCTCTCTCTCTCTCTCTGAGGATCGAAAGATCTATTGTTTTCCTATTTTATCTCTCCACAAGTAGGGATGAGTTTGTGACTGTCGCATGGCTTGCTTTGAGAGTACAGAATTCGTGCACACTGCATTGGACTCTCCCGAACAATGTTATTTGTCAAGGAGTTGAGTATAGGGAAAAACCTTCAAGCATCCTAATCTTCAGACAATGTTGCTAAACCCTAACCCTAGGTCGCAATTTGGACTCATTCACTTCTGGAAAACGATTTGGTTTGTCAGAAAGAAACATCCTGAAGTTTTGAGTCATACAAGTTGAATCACCTTCCTCATAAGCCCGCCCACGTCACAGTTGAGCGAAAAGGAACCGGGTTCCAAAGTAGAAAAGTTGGTGCCACCAAATTTTGAAGGATGTGATCTTAGGAGAGTCTGATGGCCAATACCTTGTGCATTGATGTTTGGTTCGGCCTATGCCAGGAAGGTGGCATCTTTCTCTGTGCAGCAGAAGCAAGATCAGGAGCAGGAGCTGGAGAAGAAGAGCTTGGAGAGGGAGAGAGAGCTTGATGCATTCGACCGGCAAAACAACAGTGCAGTGCCTCATCAGCTTGGGAACAACTACAGGGATGAACGATCAAATGGGTTCCATGGGGCTAATAGCGTAAAAGTGACTTCGTATGAGGAGGAGGCTTTGCGGACAATGAAGGCATTCTGGCTCCCGGCTGCAACTCCTGAAGCGCAAGAGAGAGTCCATGCTCCATCCACAGACACTGTTTGCCCTGAGGGTAAAGAGAAGTTGAGGCTCAAGGATCTCTTTTCAATCACTTTCTCTGATGTCCCCTACAGAGAGAAGAAGGAGATTGATATCGACGGTTTCAAATATCTCTGTCCTTCTTGCTCTGTCACTTTTACAAACACGTCTACATTAGTTGCCATTAGTACCTGCGGGCATGTTCTGTGTAAGAAGTGTGCGGACCAGTTTGTGGCCCAGGACAAGTGTTGCCTGGTCTGCAACAAGGCTTGCAAACCCAAAAATTTGGTGGTGTTGGAGAAAGGAGGCACCGGGTTTTCTGGACATGATGAGAGTTTGGAGGCTACTACATTCAAACACGTAGGCAGTGGGACCGGGATGGGCCTTTCTCGGCCCACCACCCGGTTGTAATAATGTCCTGATCTTGCAGATCAGCTTCTCACTCTCTCACACACATATACCGGTAGACAACAGTAGACAATTAAGCTTCTTTTTAATTTCTTGAGATGTAGCCTCTCCCTCAGTTCCTTTTCCAAACTACATTTTTTTTAGCAAGCAAACTGTAACATGTACATCAGCAATATTGTCTTGATATTTTAGAGAAGTTTTCTGCCTTTCTGAGTGGTGTTGTGGATGTGGACTGGTACAGCCACACCTCTCTGCCACTGTGTACAGGCCGCAATCGATATCAAGGAGGATAGAATGCTTGTGAAGTTTGTTACCAGTCCATAACCCAAAATTTTTGGTTGTTGCATCGACATACATTGCATGTTTTTTCTCTTCTGTACTATTATCAACCTCTTGAGGAGTGGGCTTCATAGTTTCAGGACCACTGGCAAGTCAATGGATAAGTAAGGTGCTGTTCGAACTAAGGCAAAAGTAGCTGTCCTGGAACATTCCTGTTATGGTGTTAGTGTTAGTCAGTCGGTCGGTCAATATCCGGTCCTCCAGATTGTTGGTGGTGTGGGATATGACGAGTCTCTTACACCGTTATGAATAGCTTAGAAGTTTTCCCTTGCAACAGGTCATTTGTTGGCAGATTTGGGTTTGCTTTGTGCAATTGCTGTCGTCATGTGTCATGGCACTTGGACAAGTGGTGGCAGGTGTTGCCAATACCAGTACTCAAGAGCTATGGACAGATTGACCAAGAGCATATGCCTTCCAGTAAACTGCAAACAAATACGCATATATGGCCGTAAGTTTTGGGTCCTTGGTGTCCCTGTTTTCTGGTGGGAGAAAGATCTGAAATGTGTGCAATTGCTCTTCCCTGCAATTACCTGTCTGCAGCTCTCTCTCCCTCGCTTCTAAGAGCTGTGGGGAGCTTTAAAGTGGGCTCTCACAGTCTGCGGATATATAGAGACTGGTAGCTTGTGGGACAACCTGCAGCGTGAGGACCGCCCTTGCGGCCCTGCTTGGGGACAACAGGATGTCTTTCTACTATGGGATCCATGGGAGATACTATCATCTATTCCGAGGTAGCCAATCTCTCAGACGTGTTCCATTAGGAGGATTAGAAATGCTTAGCAACATATCTGAGGCATTCACTCTTAGACAATTCCTTGAGCAACAGTTGGTTTTGGTCTGAATGTGGAGGGCTCTCGGTCGCTTCCTTGTTCCATAAGCTCTTTGAGCTTTCCGTGAAGTATCATTTCAACTCTCAATCTATTATAATTCATTTTACAAGTTTATAATGGGATGGTCCCTTGTACATTTGCTGCTGTATATCAACACTCTTTTTAATGATTCTTCACTCTTTCAGACGACATTCAAGATACCAAGAGAGAGAAGACTCCAGGCTAGCCGCGGAACTTAAGAGCCACTTCACCCCTCCTTTCGGGGCTGCCACGCCTATAGACTTTGGGTGGATGCGTACTCGTGCATGTCAATCTAATGTTAAAACATCAGATTGAACATTGCAGATTGCACACTGATTATCGCTCCTTTGAAGGGGACAATTGTAGACTCTGGGAGTCGGTGTCGGGAGTGAAAGCGGGGCATGAACCTTCGATCGCATTGCTTAGTGCCACAGCAATGTCATGTGTTGTCCGCTTGTCAAGAAGGGAAACATCTATCTGCGTTTAGTCAAGCACAACCTGACGAGTTAGAGATTTCTGAAGTCACCGTGGTTCATCCTGATCTCTCTTCCTGATACGACGAGTTAGAGAAACATTTCATGATCTCTTTGCATGTTTGATAGTTACTAGCTGGAGATCATTCAAATAAGAAGAAATCAAAACCCATCCACTTTGAACACTTTTGCGGGAGGGTACTATTGACCAACATCTGTCCTGATGTATTAAGGAACCTTTCCGAAAGGAATATGGTTGCAAAGAATCTCCAATCCATCTAAATGCAGGGAATGATCGATTGTGTTGTGGTTCTTTGAAGAATATATATCTTCAGAAGTCGTACTACTTGTCGTCCTTGCGCTCGGTGTTCTGGGCAGTCTACCAGTTGAGCACCTGACTTGTATCAAAGAACAGGCAGTATTTTTTGGTTGTAGGACTTCCACAAAACTGGTTTAGAACTACATGGACGTCACAGAAACTGAACCTGCAAAGCTAGAAATCCGCAATATACCTAGACATTGATTAAGTACCTTGGCAGCGAATACGTCGTTCCTATGTCCAGCAGTGGTGCAAATATTGGCATGTTGAACCTGCAGCTTGAGGTGATGTAGAACTAGCATAAGGTCTGTGAAGAGCCCTGGTCTGTCCTTGGCGCTCAGCCTCACCATCACCTGCTGGTTGTCCATCATCCTAACCTGCGCAACCAGTCAAGTAGGTCTGAACCAAACTGCATACTGAAGATTTCCAGAAGTGTAGTCAGAAAGAGATGTTTAATTTCCTTACAAGTACAATGGGGGATTTAACGACTTCCTTTACAGTTCAGGCAAATTTATGTTTGGCTCCGGAGGGGAAAGGGACAAGCGGAGGCAGGCCACAGAGTGGGCGTTTCAATTTCTTCAAGACTGGAAAGTTTGTATGCGGCCCTGATTATGATTTTGTAGCTCTGCCACCGCTTCAGACTTACACCCAAGTTGTGCAGAATAAAGCCGCACATTCTGCTTTGTGTGCTCGAATGTAGAGAACAACCCACTTAGAACCAGTCGGAGCACTCTCATTTAATGGAAAAAACCAACTGGTACATAGATTCTTGCATGGATGAGAGACGTAGGACTGCTTCTACAGTTGCATGTATGGAGAAAACGGAGTGGATTGTGGTCAGAGATTACATAACAATCTCTGGCTGCTGCCAGGCTTGGGGCTTTGATATGGAGTACTGATATCCACGAATTCGTCAATACCCATTGAACAATTGAATTACTGCATTTGGAATCTCAGCAGCTTAGCTCGGAAGGGACGTTGGCATACCTCTATGTGGGGAACTTCGTCCACCGTTACATGCGTCCCTACCAGTCCAGTTGTGTCAAATTTAACGTCTTCGAACCTCAGCATCGGTGTTGTATCAATGGAGTTGTGTTGGTGTGGACTGGAGGCCAAGGCTGTTGTTGATTCATTCTTGTTTGACAGCCTCCTCTGCAGGTCCTTCAAATAATCAATCGTATCTCGTAGAGCTGATTCTTTATCGACCTGAATATGTTGCATGATGAACCACGTTACATGTGCAGATTACAAACTACTACGCTACATCTTCATCTTCTAATAAGAGCCAAATGTGGAACCTTCTGAAGCATTGGGCAGTCCCTTTTTTAACATAAATCTAAATCGACTTTTCCACCTTGAATGAGCCTTAATCGCAAGTGGTACATAACTTAGTTAGAGATCTCTAGGGGCACATTGTTTGACAAGCACTAGGGTATATACATAAAGTTAGAACTGGTATGTTCAAAATTCTAAGATGCTGACAAAGTGGTCTATTGAGCATTAGGCCACTCGTAGTGCTCTTACCTCGGAAGCATGAGCATCGTGCCGCAAAGAAGCCTTAAGAGCCTTGAACTTCTCTTTCAATTTCGAGCATTGCTTGTGGCTGTGGGTCAAATTCACCTCCCTCGAGTCCTCCTCCAGTAATTTGACGCCTTTAGCCTTCTTCCGGAACCTCTCCAGCCCGCTTATGTCATCTTGGCCCTCACCTTCCTGCCTCAAAGTGTCCGTCCATATAGAGATTGTGTCCTCTGCTTCTACATCTAGTTCTAATTTCCCGGGAGATGCACTAACGGTATCAGACCAGGAGTGGCTTTCAGATTGACCCGTGCTACTACGCTTGTACCCTGGCGACTGTTGCGCTCGGTTGATTCCTGCACTCATTGAGTTTGCGCGGACCAAAATGGGGCGTACTTTGACAGAGCTCCCTTTTTCCGGGCAAGAGCTAGTAGTCCTGACAAGTCTTTTCATGAGCCTTTCAGAATTTAAACCATTCAGAGCTTGAGAGGTCCTCTCAGGTGCGTGAAGAGTTCGTAGGTGATCCGTATGTTTGGCAGGATCAGAGTTTGGCAAGTGTAATGCGGTTATGTCGGTGGTAGACCAGCTGTGTACCAGCTGCATCTGCTCCGTGAAAGGGATGTCATCTGAAAGTTGCCTGGGACCACTAGGATCTGACTCTTTGGTGGGCTCGGAGTCGTCCATGATAGGGGAGTCTTCTGAAGGCATTTCTTGTTGACTGGATATGCTCACAGTAGGCCCTGTGGGCAAGGATCCCATGGACTGTTGTTCTTGGTTCAGGTTATCATCACACTGCTGTGAGGCACTAGATTTGCTACGAGGCACCGGCACTGATGCTTGACTGGAAGATGGCCGAGCTGTAAAAGAGCTCCCTAGTTGATGCAAGAGAACCCCTCGCCAGAATTTCGGCACTCTTCCATACTTGGAATCCTTACTCATGTTTGACGAGGCCGGTGTGCAAGGATCTTCTACCTTGACGGAGTGAGCCTTGGGCGGGAGATGGAGTAGACGGTCTCGTAGCATCTGCTGCTGCAACTGCTCATCGAGTGGGAGATTCTCTAGGGAAGTCGATTCCTGCATCTCGTTGACTTCTAGTTGGTTGTCCGTGTTGTAGCCTACGCAGCTAGCCGACAGTTTCTCTTCTCCAAATGGGGCGAGCTGATGAAATTCAGAACAAGCTGTGTGCGTATTGGTTCCTAGAGACAAGCCTTGACATGATCCTCCTTCGGAAAAGAGGTCTCTTGGCAAGTAATTTTCCATGTCACCACTTGCTAAGTCATGAGAACCAACACTACCAGAGGATTGCATTGTAGCTTCACGGGTAATCCGGAAACGATCAGAGCGAGTGCCGCCGAAGGTGGTGGCGACATGATTGCAGTTAATACCATCTGTGAGTTGCTTCTCGAACACACTCCTAACAAACTGTGCAATGCCGAGGTCGTCAGCCATCAACGCTGTGGTCCCAATCTCCACCACGCCTCCATGCACCGAAACAGAGACAACCGTCTGCATCCCCACCCATGTGCTACACTATTTAGAGAAGGACAGGCACGAACATCACATATCCAAACACGGTAGTGAGGTTTGAGCGGAGACCTGCCAGTATTCATCAAAGCAGAAACTTCCCAATTCTGAATGTTTCATGTAGATTAACCCTCACGAGCTTACTAGATAATGAGTCCGTGATACCTTGTATCCATGATGGAAATTCAATCTAAGATGTGTCATCTATCGGTAGGGGGCTGATTACCTTCAACCCGGATTCTCACCTTAATGCCCGCAGCCTGCACTTCTTGGACGACCACCCCATTCCATCGTTTCATGCAAGACGCCGCCACCAAGTTGCTACACGTTAGCATTACATTTAATATGCAGTTCCAAAGTTTCATCACTCCATGCCTGCAGATCATTTCTCTTTCATGAAGGCATGGGCTTGCAACATTGTGTTCCATTCGTGAACGGTTGGGCAAAGACTAGACTAGACTAGCCTAGCCTAGTTTAGTTCTCTTCAACAGTCAAACATTACTCTAGAGTCACTGGTAGCTCTTGGAGATTGGGCAGCTTGCGAAACACCTCGCGCGATGGGTCAATCGCAGACTTTGGACTTGCGGGTCATATCCTGTGGATGACAACACCGCTCAATTGATGTCAGGAAGTAATAATGAGTGGGCACCCCAAATTTCTTCTGGGTACCCCATTCAGGAGGTGCCACTCGCTCATTGGCTGATTTCCAAAGCTGGCCTAAAGAGGCGGCCCTTGGTAATCTACAGACTTGCTTATAGCAAAGACTTAGCTCACAAGTGCATTAATTGATGGGATGTCCGCAGGTTGCCATGGTGATGGCTGCTGCTGACAGAGGACGGGACAACACCCAACCGAGCTCCGGACAAGAACTAACTTGAATTGATGAGCATACACATGTCCGTTCGAATTCAAAATGCTCACTACTCGAGAGGGTTTAGTCACGGAGCCCTATGAATTTTGGAACATGCTCAAGGGTTGCTAATTATGCTAGAGCTCTTCAGATAGACTTCAGACACACGAGTTCTGATATATTCATAAAGTAAGATGACCAGGCCCAGGATAGATTTGTGGTTGGGGCGTGAATTAGATTGACTGCCCAGCGTGGTTAGGGAAACTTAATGTTCAGTCCTCAAAGTTTTCGTTCCATGATCGGTTGCCCTGGTTTCAGAAACAGGATGGTCAGCTGCCTAAATTGACCCAGGCATTTCGTTGAATGTACATACCTCGACAATCGTCGAGTCCCAAGCGATCCCTGAGTACTCACAGACATCTACTGGGGTTGCTGGTCAGTGAGCAGGCTACCATTAGGTTCTCATTAGGCTAACACCGAATTAGTCACTGTCGCAGTGTCATCGTTACTACATTATGTAGATTAAGCGTCCGTAGATGAACTGAGAGCATGTACCTTAGCCAGATCAACGCGGCTGAATTCCAGCATGCTAACATCATCAGCATCAGCGACCCAATCATACGCCCCTGTGACTATCGTCTTCGCAGGAGTTCTGACCAACAACTCAAAACAATTAAACCATGTGAGCTCGCTCGTGCAAACCATCATGATCTAGTGTAGTTACCTGGGATTGGATATGTTGAGTATCAATTGCACAGCTGCCTCTCCGGTACTTTCTTCAGACTTCTTACTAGTTTTTGAATTCAGTTTTGATAAGCTATTAAAATTAAGGTCATCACGGAAGCTGATACCACTTACCTGAACATGTCCAACAGAACGTTACAACTTTGCAGAATTCGTCCGGATCAAGTCTGTCCGGACGGTCTCATTGTTCCGGCTACGGTGAGAAGATGAATCGACCTCGGCTAGTTGGAGATCAAACAGCTTAATTTAAAACAACTGGCCAGCGCTCAAGCCTACCCATGTACATGTGTTAAGCTTAGTTTGCTTGATTTTCAGTCTACTTGTAGATCTTCTCCAGTTCAGAGTTCGGCTTTATCTTACGGCTTCACTATGCACTCTCATGAATTATGTTGAATATCTGTAATGATGATTCGAAGTCTTCAAAGACATTTTCGCTCATATAGTGGTCCGATAATCTTCAAATTGTTCTGGATGGTGATGGACCAATGCAGCAGGAGTGACCGGTGACATAAGAGATCGGAAGTACCCGTATGTGCCGAGTGGAAATGTGTAGGAGGATGTCATGAGGTAGAACCACTCTGTACTGCTTAATCCGCTGGCGAGCATTATATCCGCACCTGGTCCAAACGCTATGGTCTGAAGATCTTGCAGCACCTGTCGGCGTGCTTCGCGCTGCTGCCATGTTGAGCGGGGCATGACTGTCTCCTTGCTTGGATTGCTCTCCACGGGGGCTCCATTGTAATATCCCTCACCCCACACCACGGACCTGGAACATAAAGCCACACTCTTAGACCAGCGCTAGGCATTATGATAGGCAATTATGGCTGCCATGTTTTGACGAATCAAACCTGCACAGAATGATTTCCGATGGATTTACTTGTTTTTCTGAAACGTACTCTAAAGCTTTCCTCAAGGAAAACGTATCTACCTGCATGTACCGTGCCATGTTCGTTGTGGAAAGGGAGCCTCCAAGTTCGAAGAAGCCTTGAATCAGGAATCCAAAAGATGTGCCACCAATCGCTGATTTCTATCAGATGCAGCCACACTATCCCGTGTCTCGTGATCGTCTAAACTACTCGTGTTTGCATATAGTTTACAGTAGCCAATTCTATTCCAGACTACTTCTCTTACATCGCGACATCTGAGTGACTAACATTATCAAACGATCAAAATCTAGATGACATAATTTCTACTCTGGTCAACACAAAATGTCCACAACGAGTACCTTTCTTCTGGACAGTACTCCCAAAGGATAGCGTAAACCCAGTTAATGTTCTCCGCCACCTCCTGCAGCAAATTCCTCTTTGATAGCTGTCGATTGTCCATTCTTGAGTCCAGGATTATCTCCTCTAGCAGATTAACACTTGATTCTAAGTCGATCAATCAGCTACGTCGATGTTAGCTACTGTTCAATTCTGCGTGTGAATAAACAGCGCCACTTTCTGCTTCGTTAGCTTTGATCCTTTGGTTCACGTAGTGTCCTTGCCTGCACCTTCGTTGTATATACAGCTACTCACTGAAACGTCTGCTGCACCGGTTCAAATCTATTTTAGTTACGAGAAGGAAGCCGCACTGGCAATTAGAAGAGATATAAGATTTGTGACAGTTGATTCAGTCAGGAAGACAAGACTGAAGAGAGAAAAGTGAGTGCGCCTGCGCCCAGCTTTCAATTGATCAATTGAGGGAGAGTGAACTGCATAAAGAGGAGAGAAGCCCAACGGCTAAGGAGGACAGGGCAGGGGAGATCTGTAAACTGCCCAGAGTCCACTGTCTCGTCACAAATAGTGAGCTAGTGTAAGTTGACATCTAACAACCCGGTTAGTCAATTGTCGTGGGACATATAAACTGGACTCTGGAGAGGAAGCTTGCTGACCACAAAACACGTGTAATCTGAGCTCAGAGTGCACGTACGAAAGGAGTCCGAAGAAATGTCCACTTCAAACTCCATCGCTTCTACCGAGGTATACGGCCCGTGTCCAACAGCGCCTGCACCTAGCTAGCTCCACCGAACCTCGCAAGCTCGGCGAGGTCTCGAAGCTTGAGCCATCATCTTGCAGTCAATGTACAGGGTTCGATCGCAGAAGGGAGGGATCAACGCTGGCTACCTCTTCCTGCGCTTGGGAGATGCACTGCATACTCCAAAATTCGTTATTGCAACAGATCGCCAGACACTCATGAGTCATCATGGGAGCAATATTATTATTAGCCCATCGCAGCCCCAATCCAACTTTCAACTTCTAACTCCGTTTTGTCGTTTTGCAATTTGCGCTTCTGCGCCTCCAGCAACGGATAACTTGGTATCAAAAGTACAGATCACGAGTGTACATCCTCTTACTCAAATAAAGACTATGAAACACACAACCTCGCGTTTGAAAGCCCTAGGGGATGCTATTAACATTTACTCGTGTGAAATCAAACAATTTCACTTCGGAACCCATCTGAAGTCCACTGTAGATTGTCTCACATCGTGACATTATCCATGTTGTCCATCATCTCGCAATATTCAATAGCCTCTGTTGACATGCTCACACTCAACTGTAGCACCCTAGTCCACCTGACCAGCCAGCGAGCAGCCAGCTCTATTGGCTCAGCAACTGATTTCCTTTGGGTTTGTTCTTCGCTCTCTTATCGATTGTGATGTTAAGTTTCTAGCCCCCAAAATTTCAGTCAGAGTCTACGTAATCTAGAGTAGATATTGAGCTATTCTTAAATGTAGTGCGTCTTTGGGGCTTTCTTTAATGAAAGAGGGGGTAGAATTTCCCTAACAATTAACATGTCAACACTTATGTATTGTCGAAGAGGGTATGAGGCTAAATGTACATATCAATCTAGAGTTACAGTATCTCTTCAACTGTCGCTGCATGAGACTTGTACGTAGAATGGTCCGAGCTGAAGTTCTCACAGATAAGGAAATACACACATTATTGGTCCTGTGAGCCTTGTATACCGCCAGCATAAGTCCACTGGGTACTACCTCCCCCAGGTAATTTAAGCTTAGATCTAGGATGTCGCAAGCACCTAATGCTGACCATCCCAGCTTGTAGGCTACTACTTCTCCAACAGACTGGCCCACCAAACGGGTCCCCAGAGATTTCCAACACATCAAAAGCCTGCAACCACAAAATGTACAAGTGCGCTGGCAGGTGCAGGCGAGATCGCTGATCGCTGACCCTCCCTTCTAGGGACGTCTGCCAATGGCGTCTCAAGACACTGCTCTACAGACTGCTTCCGCATTGACTGCAAACTGTCCCCAGTTCTTTTGGTCGCCGCATCATGCGACTCTCTTGTCGCTTGCGCCTTATTTTTCCTGCGTGGCGTCACTGTCGCATCTCTTCCCTGACTCCCTCTCTTCCCACTTTTGACTCCCCCTTCCTCGTGTTCTTCCTCTGCTCTTTCCTTCGCTTCACCATCTTTTTACTTCCTGTAGCGGGCCCTGTAGATCTGTACCTATCCGTGTGTGCGAAGGTTGTTATTTTTCACATCTGTGCGAGGACCCCGCTGGCTGCTGCTGCGTTCGGTTTCCGGCCACGGTCAACGAGTCCCGCACGAATCTCGTTCAACGAATGGATGTACACCATCCATTCCCGGACTCATGGCTCCCCTTAACCTCTTACGGGACGCACGTGCGACACGTGACAATCGTGGTGCGGACCCAGCGTGTGAACGGGGTGTGCAGTGTGAACGCGCAGTGGCTGATCCCAATCGAGCGGATGAACAGACATTGCAGAGCGTTCATCCGAAGTATTCATTTATCCGGCCCGGTTCTGAATGTGAAGAATGTTGCGATATCGTGGGGCGCTGCGTGTTGTGTTGCGAGGCTGCATTCCTGCCAAGATTCCCAAGGGCCCATGCTGTGGCCGTATGCTAACGATCTGATCTGACCCCTTCCACGCCGCCTCATCCAGGGAGAAGGGAGACCGGATTTTCAATACAGCACTTCCGTGACGCGTGCTGTATGTCACACTGCACAGATTGATCCATCACGCAGTTTGCTCTATCATGAAGGCAAGTTCTTCCATCCAATATTGACCAGCCTGTTCCATGAATGCACATCGGTGTGAGTTGACGCAACGAGCTCATTTCAATTCAATGCAGGGCTACTTACCGGCCGGCTGTTACCGCTCGGTAACTTATGAGTCATGACTCTCCAATGGCCAAATTATTTTAGTCAGTTTAGTCATGACTCTGCCATGTCAAAATTACAGCCCTTCAACATGAAGGGCAAATTTTTTAGAAAACTTGCAAATGCAAGTCTAAGGTACCCTTCAAAACTGAGCACTGCTGCCATTGCTATAAATTACGCTCCTATAGCTCCTAGTCATCAGTAATCATAAGTATAGTTCCTGAATCAGCGGACTATTGCAAGTGATCAAAGCGATGGACGTGTTGTCACGACCGTAATAGGTATCCCAGTGTACGCAAAAGAGATGATCAAGTTCCTTCCTGTCTTGCCGTACTTCTGCCTCCGTTATCATCATAGAACCTGCAGTGTTCAATATCTACAGGTCTACGTGAATTTGGAAGTCTATGGTGTGACATCGATTACTACATAACTGCAAGTCTGGTGAAATCGATTAGATCTGCGCATTGTAGGGCGTTGCTCTCCTATAGGTAGTTCGTCACGGAATGATGCCAAGCTCTCGGGCTTGCTACCGCCCCTCAAAACAAAATGCATTGTAGCTAAAATTTAAATTCACTGGCCTACTCGCACCGAGTCAGGTGCTGATGGTTTTTCAGATCCCTCGGATAAGACCTTCGCGAGTACGGCAGTAGCGTTCCTGACTAGCACACTCATTTGCAATCAGAGCACGTCATCTCGTTACGTCTGCGATGCGTACATTTGTACTTGACATCTCTTTTGGTCAAAAAGTGTGAAATCTTTGTTGATTTCTTGCATGCGACTTACCGTACTTCAGATGGGGACTCGGAGTCAGTGTTTTATTTTTCATCGCTGAGTCATTTTCCAGAATCTGGCGATTTTGAAAACACTGTTCGGAGTTGAAATGTGAGGCAGTGACTATTGCAACCCGCAAAGCAAAGGGTCGTCGTATTGCAGTGGGTCGCCCCTTTTTCTTTTTTCTTCTTAAAATGAACACGGAACGGTGGCTCTAGGTAGGGTCGCCCTTCACACCCGGAGCCTGCAAGAAAATTTCCCTACAGAAATAAGGGTGCCCAAAAACAATGCCTCTCAATGGGCACGTGCGATGTGGCCGGTGGGCCCCGTGCACAGACGTCCGGCTCCCCAGCACCCGGACCGCCCCGCCCCGCCCACCCGCGGGCGTGGCTGCAGCAACCGCGCCAGCGCCCCCGTCCGCCGCGCGGCCAGTCCCCCGCCCATAAGTCCGCTGCCCTCCAATATGCCAGTCCGGTGCTGGCCAGCCTGCTGCCCAGCAGTCTGCCAGTCCCAGTCTGCCCGCCAGTCTGCTGGCCAGTCCCCTGCCATCCAGTCCGCTGACGGCGCAGAATCGCCACCGTCCATTCCCATAACCCATCCGAGCCCTCCATTTTTAGGGCTGCGAAAATGGCAATGATCTTCCCACCAAATCCCGGCCGCTCTCTTTTGACGGCTGTTTGTTGTCCGATGTTACGGTAGGCGTTTCCATGCACGCGACTGTTCCTCTTTTGCGCGCGATGTTCATGATGATGATGAAGCGTGTGCTTGAACATGAGAGGACTGTCTCGGCACTACAGCCACCATCGTGCTGCTTCCACTATTTTTGCCTTCTTGTTCCAGACTGAAGAAGGAGCGAAGGTACTGGTACTCACCAGACGAGTTTGATCATAAAATAGTGGAAGCATTTGTAGACCTCCACGCCCGGAAGCCCAAAAACTCGAATTGGCAGAAGGACAAGCTCTTCTGTCCCTTCTGTGAAGAGGTTATCAAGGACAAAATCCAACTAAATCGGCATTGTGTTGACACGGGTTGCAAGGAGACTGTTGCAATGATTCCACGGGATTTCAAGCCTTGGCCGATACTAAAAGAAATGTCGATTGTCAAAGAGGCCACAATGCGCTTGCGCGGATCAGTGCTTGACCCCCGCACTTTGGAATTAGAGGAAGTATGCGCACGGTATGGCGTCCATTCTGGTGGCCCGTCAATGGAGGATTTGCAAGTGCAGGGAACGCCGGACGCTCCCAGAAAACATAAACCGAGTGATGGGGCCCAAAAAAAGGAGAAGGCTGCAAGGTCTGCTCGCGAGGCAAGGGCAAAATCCACGCAACAGACTGAACCCCGTCCTGGGCGGCAGACCCACACCATCAGTATTGATACTGAAAGTGAATCTGCTCAGGGCTTGGAAGGGGTGACAAGTCCAGTGGACATTGACTTGCCTGACCAGACTCGGCAGCAGACTCACACAAATATCACGACCCATACCATCGGTTTAGGGTCAAAACCAAAAACTCAACAGAGCACTGAAGGGCCAGTCTGCCCTGGCACATTGCGCCTCGTTGACTTTGGGCTTTTCCCACCAGAGTGCCCACCAATTGGGGATCCAGACTTCTTCCGTTATTTCTACAGAGTTGCCCAGTCAGGTCTGCTACGCACATTTATCCGACAGGCGGAACAGAACTGGTTGAACAGCTTTGAAGATGAAGATGACGATGATGAAGTAGAAGAGGTAATGGTCAGTCTGACCGCCCAGTCTGTTCTCTGTGCTGTTTGAGTCCATCATCGGGGTCACGTTGCCTATTCAGTCTGGTCAGTCCGCTGCGTTCTCTCCTCAGTCCGCTGGCTCACTCCGCTCGCCAGTTAGTCTATTTTATATCGCTGCATTACTTACTGAGTCCGTTTGTCAATTCGTTGATCCAATCCACTGGTATAGTCTACTAGTTACCTCCACCCTACATACGCACGTTACAGTCTGCTAGTCTGTGAGTCCAGTCCGCTGCATGAGGTGAATATAGAGTCCACGTCCATGTTCCTGACGTCCAAGTTCTCTGCCGTGTACCAGGATGAACGTGTTTCTATTCGTAGGGCCATTCAGGCTTGGCGGATACCTAGCAATGATGCTCCTTTACAAGCGACTGCAGTGCGTGCGGAAGTGGACCGCGTGCGAGAGTACATATTATTGAAGTATCTTGGGTCATATGCTGCTATAGCGGCATTACATATTCAAGACGCATCGGGGGGGGAATGCGTCTGGGACAGCCGAGTCTGCCATCCAGCAGACTCCTATTCAGCAGGCCGTCATCCAGCAAACTCCCGTTCAGCAGCCTGTCATCCAGCAGACTCCAACGGAGCAGACTCCCAACGATCAGCCTGTCATCCTGCAGACTCCTCTCCAGGAGCCCATCATGCAGCCCATGCCAATGGGAAGTCATGTCATCCAACAGACTGACCAGCAGACTGCCTTTCTCTCACATAGCACGGCGTTTTTTGCAGTTTGGCGATCGCCATCACCGGTAATTCGACCCGGAGCTAAAGACCTCACACTTCTCCAGCTTAGGGTGGGAGAAATTAATCCCCATTTGGATTGGCGTAATGAGCTCCACCGGATTGTTGCGGACCGCCGGTGGTCATTTGTACCCTTTCATTATTCCATGGAGTTTTCTATTGAGGAAGCCAACCATGTTCTAGAAGCCGCCTCTGTTGTTGCCATTGAAGCCACAAGCGACCAAAATGCGCCGCCTCTACTTGTGCAGCTGATTCTCATGGATGACCCATGGCCTGAAGACCTCAGACATATGCCTATGGCACATCCAACCTTTGGGGTGCGAAGAAAGCACTTGTTCGGATTGACTGAGGAGGACTTTGAGCGCATGGCAGCTTCCTTCCTACAACACAGATGGATGCAATTTGGCAATCTCCACTCATACAACAAGTTGATGAAGGATCTGCATAGTTTGAGGATGGACTTACTCCATGGAACAGACCATTCACAGAAGTTTGTGGTGGATGACGCATTGCACTGGTTTGCATTGGTGATGGAGCGAGCAGTATTCGACATTGTTTTGCAGAATCCCAATGTCTTCAAAGTCCTGTGGTGTGGGATCCCAACTGAAGACCGCATCGGCGCCATTGTTCATCTCGATGGAGCATGCCTGTGCCGGCAAATCAAGGACATTGGCCTCGTCGGAAATCTCTTGGAAGGTAAAATGTTATGGGCAACTTTTGTGTTTCAGTTCAATTTCTTTTGCCAACTTTTTTAGAAGTTCACATTTGCATAAACATGTGTTGCAGGGCGAGTTGATCTGGGAGACAAGCAAGTGCAGGCTGCTTTCGACTCTTTTGCCAGAGGTGCAAGGGACCTTGTCCTGGCTTTACAAGGAGTTCGGGAGACTATCCAACAGACTGGCCACAAGAATGTCCAACAACATATTCCCCACACACATGTGGGCAGACTGCCCAAGTGCTGGAGACCGAGCATGTGCACCAGACCGTCCCGGGTAATAGGCCGGATCACTCCCAGCAGAATGCCCCGCACACACATACTCAGTATGTGCAAATAGTATTGAGCGGGCAGCGAACTTTGCAGACTTTGCAGCAGATCGGAGAACAGACCGGCCAACATATTGCCCCTCAGCCGACTGTGCAGCAGACCAGCGAATATGGCCACCAGACTGCCCCTCAGCAGACTGTGCAGCAGACCGACGAATCCAGCCAGCAGATTGCCCCTCAGCAGACCGTGCAGCAGACCCCAGCCAGCAGATTGCCCCTCAGCAGACCGTGCAGCAGACGACGAATCCAGCCAGCAGATTGCCCCTCAGCAGACGTGCAGCAGACCGACGAATCCAGCTAGCAGATTGCCCCTCAGCAGATTGTGCGGCACACTGGCGAACCCACTCAGCAAATGGCCGAGCAGACTATCTAGGAGACTAACAGCCAGTCTGTTCCTTGGATTGTGCAACAGACTCGGATGCACTGGCCTCACCGGGACCTTGTGGACGAATTTCTGCTGAGTTCCCAACAA
The DNA here is from genome assembly GCA_030704615.1 of Takakia lepidozioides. Taxonomy (NCBI): domain Eukaryota; kingdom Viridiplantae; phylum Streptophyta; class Takakiopsida; order Takakiales; family Takakiaceae; genus Takakia; species Takakia lepidozioides. Next base: position 51,874,925 of record CM060731.1, read on the forward strand.
CATGTTTTTGGATCTGCCAGTATGAGTGTTTTGACCGAGTCCACTTTTCCCCCAGGCACATTCACTGACAACGTCATCAGGTCACCGATAAAGCATTCTTATCCAGCTCCCCGTGGCCTGCCTTCTATGACCTTCCAGCTTAGTCCCATTTTTGTGCGCTCAGTGGTGAAAGCCATAGATGAGTCTTACGTGATGACCAAACTCAATCTGGGAACGTATCATAGATCTTACAGAAGAGTCTGAGGAAGCAATTGCCGGTGGGTCTTCCATACATGTTCTTAATGTTTCCCAAGTCCATGGAGATCCGAACACCCAGCCGGCTGTCCACTAGACTGACCAGCACACTGAACAGTGGACACATGGAAGGACTGCCGAGCAACCTGTGGCGGGGCAGCATACTGTCTTCATTGATGAGCAGACTGAACCGCAGACTAACCAGCAGACTGCACAGGTCAGAGATGGAAGGACTGACCAGGATGGCTCGGAGCGGCAGACTGCACAGCTCAGCTCTGACTGCACAGTTCAGACTGCACGGCCTGACCATCACACTGCACACTTCACAGAGGGAAGGATTGACGACCAACCTGCCACCGAGCACATTGCCCACATTGAGGAAGAAACTGAATCGCAGAGTTGCCAGCAGACTGCACAGTTCACAGACGAAAGGACTGACGAAGAACCGGCGGCCGAGCAGACTGCCCACATTGAGCAACAGACTGAACATGCTGGCAGACACACTGACAATGAACCACATGCGGCGCAGACACTGTCTGGTATAGCGCTGGATTACATGGAGTCTGCTCCCTCACCCCTTGGGCAGGTTGTGCCATTTCCTCTTTCAGCACTGTTGTTTATGTTTTAGCACATTGTGAAATTGGGCTAATTCGTCATTTTGCTCGGTATCCTCACAGGATGTTCGTCCCTCCATCGACAGACTGTCTACTTCTGAGGACATGACATCTTCCGCCCATGCTGCAAACGTGGGATCGACAACCAAGAAAGGTGTGGGGGTGAGCACAGCCCCCGATGCGCGGGTCAGTTCTACGCATGTGACCCACGAAGCTGCAAAGACAGGTCCAGCAAGTGTAAACAAACCTGCTGACCAGCCTCTGTTGCGAAGTAGGGCGGCAGTGTTGCGTTTGTCTGCTCTATCCAGCCCGCCTACAGTTGTCCCTGGTTCCCAGGGGAGAGGCAAAGCCAAGAAGCGGACTGTCGTGGACCATGCTGAGGAGGTCGAGGAGGGTCCGAGTACCAAAAGATTGGCGAAGAAAAAATCTGGTGTCTTTATGAACAAGAACCGCAAGCTGGCCTTGGACATGGACAAAGATGTAGGTCGTTTCCTGGAGCAGTACAGGTGAGTACTGCGCTCAGTCTCCTCGTCTGTCTTTGTCGTTAAGTGCTTTGCGCTCTGTTGTGGTCAGTCTGCATGCTGGTCAGTCTGTTGCTGGTTTCATCATTGTCTGTTGTGGTTAATCTTGTCAGTCTGATGAATTGTTCAGCCTGTAGAGTGTTTGGTACCATGTTGACGTCAGTCTGTTCAGTACATGAGGCTTCCCAAAGGATGGTCTGCTCTGTGCAGGATGGGTGCTCGGTTTGGCAAAGCACATGCTCTGCACGTGAAGGCGGGTAATTCCATGCTGATGTTTTTTGAAGGGGATCCACGGTTTGAATGCGGACTGTCGCCGGATGACATAAAGGCGCTCCAAAAGGTTGAGTCGGAGTGCACAGATAGACTCCTGGAGCTGTGGTGTTGATTCTATAAGAAGTCGGTTGAGGCTGCGTTCACCAACATTATTGCTGTTCTTCCAACGTCGACGTGGACGGTGTTGAAGTCATTGGGGGTGGGCCAACGTGAAAGCCTTCTGAAGGTCTTGAAAGGCTGCCTCAGCACTGAATGTCTGGGCAAGGACTTGAAAGAGTGCAATTTCATTTTGGTGCCAATTAGGGACGAGTAAGAACTCTTCCGAGTCTGCTGAGACTGTCTCCCGAGTCATAGTCTGGTTTCACAGTGTCGTCTTGACTCTGAGCGATTAAGTTGACCTTTGTATTTGTGCAGTGGACTGGGTTTGAAGATTGAGTCTGCTGAGTGGTCAGTCTGCTGAGTGTCAGTCTGCTGAGTCTGCCCATCATGATTGTGCAATGACGCCATGTTGTTTGATACCATTGCAGGGGGCACTGGAGTGTTTGTATCATCGACCTCCGCAAGAGCTGTTACACTCACCTGAACTCTATCAGGGACTCGCATAAATGTCCCTTTGTTCTAGGGTGGATTCGGAAGCTTCATGCTGAGTGCTTAGGGTACTCAATGGACTCACCAGAGTGGCATGAGATTGTCCAAGCATTTCAGTTCCACGCGTCTGATGTGCCCCAGCAACCATTCAGCTGGGAGTGTGGCTTTTACGTCATGTCATTCATTCAAGTGTTTTATGAGTGGGTAAAAGTCAGAGCAAATGTCTCCAAGACTGCAAAGCCAGAGAAAGGAACACCTTTCACGAAGGACTGGTTTACTTTCAAGTTTGCACTTGGGTAGCGAATGCAGTGTGCCCAGTATATCGTGCGGGGGTTGGACAATGTAGAGAAACTGTTCTCATGAGTATGATGTACTTGTCATGTGAAGTCTATGTACCGAAATAAAAATGCGAGTCTTTTCGCTTACTATTCCAGTGGTGATGAGCACTTTTGTGTACTGTGGGTGCTGGCATGTTTTGTAATGTTGTCACTAACTCAATGGACACAATGGTGTCTATTTTTCCATGCACTGTGCACCCGAGTCTGCTGAGCTTGAATGTGCGAGCAGTACGCTGCCGAGGCTAGGACTGGTGGGTCTGGTACCTAGTCTGGTAGGCACCATGTCCATGAGTTCGCTGGGACGCTGGATTGGCATGAGTCATTAGGGAGGTAGTCCACTGGAGCCTATCCATTTTGAGTCTGCTGTTGTGGATGAGTCTGCTTGAGACTTAGTCTGTCCAGCAGTCTGCTGGAAGAGTTGCAGGATGAGGTGGAAGTGTGGTGAGCAGACTTTTGGAGTGGGCAGCAAACTGACCAGCAGACTGGCTTACTGGCGCTCGCAGTCTGTTGACTGTGACTCTGTTGGGAGACTGTGCGTGAGTCCGTTGGGAGACTATGCTTGGGAGACTGTGTGGGAGTCAGTTGGGAGACTGGAGGAGTCCGTTGGGGAGACTGTGCATTAGTCCATTGCGGACTTGTATTCAGAAAGGGACAATGCTACCAGAGAATTGCAGACTTATATTGTCTTCTTCGTGACACCTACACGACGTGTTTGTCTTTTTCGAGGAATTGGACTTATATTGTCTTTCTTCGTGACACCTACACGACGTGAAACCTTGTCTCTTTTCGAGGCATTGCAGACTTATATTGTCTTCTTCGTGACATCTACACGACCTGAAACCTTGCGAATTTTCAAGTATATATGTGCTGCAGGTGTAGGTGTAGACACCCTCTTGCTGGTTCTCCGCAAAACCCTAGGCCGGGTTTTCCAGGCCTCCACGAAATCTCGTCTCTTTTCAGAAACATGTTGTTGTTGTCGTTCAGAGGACGGAAAGCCTTCGCTGCCGCAGGGTGCAACATTCCAGCCGCACTTTTCGCCAGGATATCAACGAGCTGCCCTCTGCACATATGAAGAGCAGATCGGGCATGTGCCTCCAGGTATTTGTCATCACCTACAATGCGAAGTATGTCCGCGAATTCTTGTTCCATTGAGGCTGAGACCTCCAGAGGTGCCTCGTCGTAGGGGAAGTCGTCCGGAGGATGTCTTTCCATGAACTAATTGGATTCGTCGTTGCCGCCGGCACCATTGCCCAAGAGCAAGTTAGGTAATCTCCATGAATGGTTCAGCGTCGTGCCACAAGCCGCCAAGGAGGCCATCCTGCAGGTCAGGGTGAAGCATCTTCAGGACACGGACCTGATGCTTGCATAAGTTTCCCTTCATTGCCCATGGGCAGGTGCAACAACCCCAATCGCAATCAGGATTGTAAACAATGTATGTTGTGCCGGGGTGGTTTGCTGCTGAGAAAGTAGGCTGGTTCACCAGCACCCAAGGGAAGAGTAACACTCTCAGCAGGAATGTCTCGTGCCGCAAGTATAGAACTATATGTACTTTTCGTGTTTGTCATTTCTTATGAACCCGTGGGTCTTCAAATGGATTGCGTACCAGTAGTGTGTTAGCACACGGCCAGTGAGTTCCCCTATAAGCCAGTCCACTCTACGACCACTCATCTTGCCTTTCCCCATGACAAGTCTTGCCTTCAGATTTCCATGGTATGCCTCAATGCTTGTGTTTGTGTCTTGGCTCGCATGAGGGACATGGCAGGCTGTTGTACACCACATTGCTATTTTGGGCTTCCAGTACTGTTCGATATAGTCAAGAAATTCATGTCATTTCGGTATTTTACCTTATACGACGGATATTATTATATATTATATTATTATATATTATATTATATTGTCATAATATATATGTATCAATATATAAATCGAGACGTTTGTTTGTTTGTCACATTAAGATGTCCCAAACTACGGGGCCCCAACTTTGGTGCCTGGTACCGTTGGAAAGCCCTCGACGAGGAGGGGTGCATTGGCTTGGTCTCATGATTTTTGGACTTGCGGTGTCGGAGATATAGAATTCCAAGTACTTTGGGTAGCTGGAAATTCATAAAAAATAGCAAAATGGGGAATTCTTGGGACAATGGTTGGAGCCTCGACGGGAGAGATATCAAGGGAAATGTCATGCACCTCACTTCAGTAAGCTCCCCTTCACGTCATAGTTACTCGCTTTGATGCGCGCACCTAACTCCCAAACTAGCCGCCGGGCCAACTCGGAGCTTCGGCTGCTCACCGGGACATAACGGTCCCCCTTTACAAGACCCTCGCTCAATTTGGGCCTAGTGGAAATTCCCTTTGGTTGTTGGCAGTTCGGAACAGCTCCCCACACCTTGGTCGCTTTCCGGCTCGCACGCTTACTCACTAGTTTTTGGTCACCAATGGGCTTGCACCGTTCTCGGGGTTACTACTCCTTATATATACTTCTGTGACTGTCCACGGGGGTTTCACAAACAAACCAGTCATTTTATGATGAACCACCACGAAGACCCTCGATTCCCGGTGATGAGTCGCAATGAGTCTTGACCCACCCACCACGGCCCCAGTCCCTTCCAGCGACAACCATGTCTCCTTGTACAAACTCTGTGCCCCATGCATCAGTGAATGGGTTCTTCCATGCATGAAGGGCAACAACACAGCAAATGACATAAAAGTCAACACCCTCATCGTTCTCTTTCTCTGCATTTACGGCAAAATTGTCTCATATGTCAAGGTTATAATCACCACTGACTCCAAATTGATCCCAATCCTCGTCAGCCACTTCTTGTATGGCATGCCGCACTGTAGCAGTGTTTTTAGGGATCAAAATTTCCAACTCCCATTGTCTAGTCCAAGCTGCATTCACGCAGTCTCTCCACTGTGAATCAAGGCAAAAACAGCAGAAGCATGCCAAGTTTTTTTTCATCAGCTTGTTAGTATCTCTACTGGCAACAGAGCGTACCGAATGTAGTTTCTTTGATCCCTTTATAGGATCAAAGTCATGTGCATTATGACGATTGACATCTCTTTCTTTCACATTCCAGAATACGCAGCACACATCTCATTTCACCCCTGAGTATGAAGTCTCAGGCCTTGAAGACAGATGCTCTTTCAAAAACTGAACCACATCTTCTGCATTTTGCAGCTTTGGACTTTGCGCATGTAGTTGATGGTAGCGAAGGAATCTTTTGATAACTGCACCAGCCCCATCGTGAGGGCCCTTGCCATGCCCTGTACCAAAGAAACTCCAAAGCAACACACACCCTCCTGTGAGAAAATGATATTTACTGACAAAATACCACGGCTTGAATTGGGCAGAGCACCCATCACTCCATAAGGGCGAAACAATGTAGTGGTCACAAGTTCCCAATGTAGCATCATGCAATGCTGAACAAAATAATTGTCATGTACTTTGTCGTCGGAAATAAAGAAATGGTACTCCATCAAACTGTTAGAGGCAGGGTCAAGCACATCTTGTTGGGGATTTTGACGCCATGATATTAGAACCAAAATAGTGACTTGGTATGAATGCCAGTGCATGCTTTGCACTTTATTCTGGACTTCAAAACTATAATTTTCAGAAAAGTCCATAACTGAAACCAATACATCAGCTGGAAAATTCTTCAAGCATTCCTTGAATTGTTTGTCTTCCCATCGAGCCATGAAATTGTGACGAATGAAAAACCGGAGTTTAGGCTTCAAATACCGTACTAAGTCGTGAGGTGGTGTCCGCTTGTACATGAGAATAAGTTTCTTTCTCTCTTGTCCCTTCTTCGCAACGATAGTTTGCAAATCAAAGTGCTTCCACTCCACAATATGTTGTGAGGAACCATCCTCCTCGATTGGACAAAGAGGGAGATTATCAGCACCACACATTAGACACTCTCTCTATACATACACTCTCTCTTGTGCCATTCCGCATACTCCTCCTTAGGGCACACCACGGACTCCCACATAAAACACTATTTTAACTAATTCTGGACTTTTGTTTGGTCCAAAAATAATATGAGAAATATGAATAAACAAAATTTATTATTGAAATAAAGCGATATATATGATTATTTTGGTTATTTTATACACAATATAATCCTCCAAACATTTTTTGGAGACAATATAAGTATGTATTGTGGTTTTAGAAGAACATCCACTGCGAAGTTGACGTTCACAAAAAAAATGGGATGATGCAATAAATTACACCATGATGTGAGGTCAGATATGTAAAACGTTTTGCAAAAAATGGTTGCCATATCAGATGACATACAAAACCAAACATAGAACAATCATGGCATGTGATGAAGAGGATGATATGAAAGAATGTGTCCGCATACATTGATGATAAACATTCATATTTTATTAGAGATTGCAACTTTGGCGTTGCAGTCAGACATAATTTAACGTCAACTGTACATCCGTTGGACTTAATGTTATCCAGCGGCTCGAAGCCATACAACGGCTTACACTAACCCAGTAATATTACAGAGCCTCCTCCCAAACGGCTCGCAGTCAAGGCATGTGTTCGAAGACGCCTCCGGTTACCACAACCACTTGCAATGGTCTCCGTACCAGATGAAATGGAAATACTTTCGGAGAACTCGAACCTAGTAGTAACATTATCATCCGAAAATGTTACTTAGAACTCTACTTGTTGAAAATCTTGATGCCCTTGAAGCCTGCCGGGAAGCCCGCCATTCTTGCCAATCACGAAGCTTTTCTTCTTCTTTTCGAATTCGCTCCTTGAATGTGACTGGGCAAAACAATTCTTCATATGACAAATGTCAGCTGAAATGTGGAACATTTGTAGAAAGAATGATAAAATAAAAGTGCAAGTGGAAGACAATTTCAAGATCAAATTCTCCGTAAACAACAAATAGTGGGATAAGTACATACCAAGGTAATCAGGTTCCTTTTGTTGTGGGATCCAAACACGAGGATCAACATATCTTCCATACCAAGCCCAATAGGCATGGTCACGACCAATAGGCTTACAAGAATACTTGGCAGGGTTCTTGCTGATGTAATCTACGACTGTTGAAGCTGCAGCCATTTTCAATATATATGGCCACACAGCTTTTGTCATATCATCCTGGTCAACCAATCCTTTTGGAGATGGCTTGTATGAAATAGGGAAGAATCCAGTATTTGGTGGGTTTAGGAGGCCATTTGATGGCTCATCATCAACAAGGAGTATTTGTCCCTGAGTTGCAAAGGGTGTACCAGGGTAATTGACAAGAACAGTGCGAATATCCTTAACGAGATATTTTCATCCCAGGCATGATGTAACTGGTAGTGTCTTTGCAATCCTCAGCTGACTGGATGAAGCAAAACTTCTTCGCAATTTTCGTAGGAACTAAGCACTCGAGCATCCTACAAAGAACATGTCTTTCAGTACATGACCAGATCGCCACGTGAAAATGCATGAACGCAAGGTTGAGAAACTCCAAAACTCCGGGCCGGGGAACCACAAAAGGTATTTCGGGAACATGAACTGCAACTTTCCTGAAACGAAATCTCTCCTTAAACAATTCTCCGCCGGTTGGAGGTGGCCGGTAGCAAAGGAGACCGTTGACACTCAATATTAATAGCATCCGTTTCCTCTTCCCCGATGTGGCAAATGAAGGTTGATGGACAATACCATCCTGCGCAATTTAAGTGTTCTCGCCGTCAGAAACAACACGATGTAGTGTTTTTTAGTTTTAGAGTGACCTCTACGTTTTCGGAGACATAAGTGGCCCGACAATGGACTACTGTAAAGGACCAAGAGTAGACCATATATCGAAGAGTTCGAGATCACGAAAAGATGAACGTCGGCTGTCAAGTGGAGGTTAGTGGACGCACCTTGTCGGGAGGCGCATTTAAGAAGTTATGCGGCTCCATACTCGCTTGTATAGAAATTACGAAGTTAGTTTGGGACAGAAAAACAAATTGCAAACGAAAGTGGAGAAATTGTTTTGAAATGTACCATTGAAGCCTTATTGGAATGTCTTACAGAAGAACAGTGGATTCCCGCGGGCTTGGATTGACGAGGCGCCACAACATCAGAAAGTCCTCAAGTGTTTGGAGTCCGCTCTTTTTTTCTTGTCAGCCTTTGTCCTTTGGAATGATTCCCTGCAGAGGAAGGAAATGGCTCGGGGGCTCTTTTTCGCCTCTTTGGTGCAGAACATTGTGCGAGCAGTTCAAGGTCACGTTGTGTCGATGTTGGAGATGTTTTGCCATTGAACGACGGGAGAAGTGGAGGGGCAACAACAGGCAAACACAGAAAATTGTCCCTTGAGCACTCGACATCCTGGATGGAATGAAAACGCAACAAAGGAATAATTTACCTCGGAACTGCATTCCAATGCAGACCTCGTTTGACAGGAAGGTCATAATCTGCAGATTTTCTTACCTGGAGCGACAGATGAATATCAGACCCCAAACTAAGTGAAACTAGGAGAATGAGCAAGGAGCGAGAAATGAGTTTAAGTCACTTGACGCCTGCGGATTTGGGCTGTCTAACCTTCGTGCTGGGGAGATATGCGAGGAAGAGACGGAAGCAAGTGCAGCGGAGCCGTAGCCAAGTCCCCGACGGTTGGATAGACCAGACCCTGCGTACTGAACAGGGAGGGTGAGGAATGTTGGGAAAGGTCGATAAAGTCTCCGAGATATTCTGTCGACCAACACATTGGCACACTGGGGAAACAAATTTTTGTCCATTATGATATAGTCCACAATGGAACGTTCGCCAGTTTGGGATTTCTCACGAGTGCACTACACTTGGTCACCTCTTGTCCTGTTATTCAAGGTCAAAAGCTGAAGCTCTTCCAAACAGTTAATTAACCGTCTGCCATTAGAATTCAGCTCGTCCTCACCAAAAGGCCCAATGATATCGTCCGGATGGAGACCTTTGCCCACCTGGGCATTGAAGTCACCCAATAGAACCACCTGACCTTTGGCAAGGAACGAAGCACAGTCCAGCTTTACATCTTCAAAGGCTTTGTCTGCGTCAACACTAATGGTCTGTATACACAACCCACAAAGAGGTCCTTCGTATTCACGCCCTTCAGATTCAGTTTTAGCCAGATACTATGCTCATACCTCAAACCCTTGTTGATAATTTTCTCATACCTCAAACCCTTGTTGATAATTTTCAGACGATAGTGTTTGGGCACTAGACATGCTTGACACAACCCCATCCAGTCAATTCCTATTGCGAGGATCAGAAATGCTTGACAATTTATCTGCATCTATTTATTGACCAGGTGATCCTGGGTTCAATCCTTCAACATGTGCCTTCAGACTGTCCATTGGGCCCTCGATGGCCTGTGTGTTGAGCAGTAGGTTCTGTAAATTCACTGGACGTTAAAGATCTTTATCTTTATCTTTATCTCTTCATATTGACTAACTTCTTACTATTAAATGTTCACTTACTACATTTAATAATGATGTGTGGCTTAAAGCCTTCCTATTGCATTTGCCCAAACAGTAGCAGGCTCTATACCAAGTCCTGAGCGCATCCTGCAATCATCGAGTGCCCATCTTTTTTAGCCATTTTGCGGAACACTTGACGCGCTTCTTACACCCCACCATTTTGCCTAGGTGTCGATGTCAAAGGCATTTTCCAAATTAATATATGATGCAATTCGAGCTTTGATAATGTCAGCATGGATCCACTTAACCCTTTGCAGGGCTCCTAGGCTGGCACATGCATTGAGCAGATTGATCAATGTAACCTTGTCAGCTCTTTGCATGAAGGCCTGAGCATGTCTTGCGACCATTGCACTCGATGACACCATATCAAGATTATCCATTTTGTCAAACACTTAACGTGCCTCTTTCACACTCCTGCATTTAGCATAGTAGTCTCCAAATTAATATATGACACAATTCCAGCTTCCTTGATGTCAGCAAGGATCTACTTCCCGTTTTCCAGTGCTCCTCAGCTATCACGGGCATCGAGAATGGTAATATACGTGAAGAGGCAATCCGATCAACAAATGGAAAGCCCTTCACACAAGCATCAATCTACTGTGTGGGAGTTGAGGAGGAGGAGAGGGACCTTTCTGACCAGGATGACATCCTCCCCCAGATCCCCAAGCCCCAAACGAGTGTGAGCAGCCCAAAAAGGTAGACCTAGGGCTTTATGCAGATTTTCAAAGTTGGTGAACAGAGGTGCAGGAATCACGTTTATTTTGTTCCTGAAGACGGTTGTCTTCACACATCGGGCAATGACATTCTCATTTTCCTCTCTGCATCTGTTTGTTAGGTAGGCCCCTCACCCTTAGTTCAAATTTTAGTCCAGTGCCAACTGTATGTTGGCCGTTCAGATCATCCTTCTAAGGTCCTTGCCAATGTCCGGAAATTTCATGCTTAACTTTTTTTTCTGCCTTTTCCGCAAAGCCTGTTTAACAAAACGGTCTTCCTTCCAAGAAATTATCAGTGTTAGAATTGGATCGACATCAGTAACCTAGTTTAACCTGCCAAAGGTTCCATTTTTTTAAGCGGCGCTGCCTATTATATTACTCACTGAAGATGAAAAAGGTTGAAATATCAGGATTAGTAGAGACTCTTTCAAAATTGATTTGAACATATCTAGGACGCTGTCAAATTGCCCAAGCAGCAGAGAATGAGGCCCGGTGGCATGGTTTCAATGAAAAATCTTGAGATCTTTAATGTTTACACAGTATTTCTATGGAGTATGATTATGGTTCGCTAGTGACTGTAAAGCTGAGAGGGGAAGGTTAGTGTATATTTCCTAGAAAACAGACGTAGCCCAAACATTATCATTACTGGCAAAGATGGCCAATGATTGAGATTGGGAGTTACAGCGGAGTTCTGCACAGGTCTAGGACCCAATAAAAACTCATTTTGTAGAAAGACCATACAACAATCATTTACATTTTCAAGCAAGAAGTTCAATATGCATATTCACAGGGTAAAGGTCGAAGAGGGAAAGAGAAACATATGAGTAATTGGCTGCCATCATTAAGTTCCAGCGTAATTTGAGGTTCTATATGAAACTCAGTCTGCTTACCACTGCAATGCCAGCAAAGTGCAGGGTCAACTCCAGACCTAAATTTGGAAAGTATGAATAAAAGAGCATATGTAATGAGTGTCACCAAATTTGGACTATCAACATCTTGAAGAGACATAACTAGCAGCTAGACCTCTTCACCAATATCATCAGCTATTAGGACCAGCCACTGCCTAACAAACAGGCCTCCCAAAACACCAACACAAATAGACATGCAAAAATGTCTAGGTCGTGGTGCAACAGGAAACCAACCTGGCAAACTGCAAGGACCAGTAAAAGTACTGACAAACTTTCTGAAGAATGGGTGTACCGATCTCTGGAAATCTCCACTTCGCCTAACTCTGTCTAAATTGTGAAAATCAAGTGAACAGAGACAAACAGATGAACAGAAAATTGGATGGCATCCTAGCCCCTGCGGAGCTCAGTGCAAATCTTATGATTGGTCTGGTCCGTAGCATTATAGCTCTGGACACTGAACATCACTTACATAACAAAAAAATGTAACCTACAATGATGGCCACTGAATGTATAGCATTCAAAGAAAACAGGATGCCAATTTGCTGTTCTTTGCATCTGAGGAGATGGAGGTGGAGAGGCTTGAGTGTCCCATCGGAACCTTGTGAGCCCTGAATAGTGGGGATTCCTCAGATGCTGAGAGAAAGAAAAAGAAAAGGATCCAAACCAAAGTGAGTGTGAGCAATTAGCCACCATCTAATTCAAGGATGAGGTACAACTGTGGTGAATTAAGCACCGTACTTGATCTCCGTTAGCAAGCTGGCCCCAATATACACGCCCGAAGCCTCCTTCCCCCAGCTTGTTGTCATAGTTGAAGTTGTTTGTGGCTGCGTGTAGCTCTCTCAATGAAAATATGCGCCATGTGCTGCTCTTCTTCCCTTCAGCTGGCCTACATACAGGACCACATTTGCATAGACAGGCTCAGTTAGTGAAAAGTAAGAGTTCTCAGGTCACAGAGGATTGTGGCAGAGTTCAGACTTAAAAGATTTAATAAACCACTACAGGATCCTTTTTGGAGATGGACCGATACTGGACTGAACAGGAAAAAGAATGGGTTGACAAATTTGGACACCACGGCCAGCACAAGGCTAGGTTTTCAGCTCATTATTGGTGAAGCACACCAATCAATGCAGAGGCCTGTCAGTGCGAGGCCGACATTCCACTGGCTATCTGAATGTGGGTTGATTACAGCCAGCCTTGAATTTTATGGCCCGTCCAAAGCTTGAGTCTTCAGCTTAAGTTCCATGTCTGTCAACTGGATTGCATGTCCTACCCCTTGTATGCACATTGAGAATACTTTGAACATTTGGGATCCTGGAACAGGTCACCAGGTTCAAGTGCGGGAGATCCACCATTGGGTTTGGAATGAGACATTTGTTGTGGGATGGCCCTGGAGCTATTGATTTCCTCACCAACTTGACATCATTTGCCAAAGGTGGGGAGCTGGTTTTGGTTCTCCAGCCTGACCAAACAATGTGCAAACCTTTATGTAGAAGGATCCTCAGCAGCATGAGCTGGCTGTTATTCTATGTAAGTACATGGAAGATATCAGAACTTGTATACTACAATTACACATGACGATCTTTCTTTACACTCGGATTTTTGGTGAGCTAAAAGACAACTACTATCATGATGAGAAACTGGAGAATCTGCTACACGTTGCAGGTACTATGTAGAGGGGTCTAATTCGGCTCTGATATACTCAATCTCTGTATGTAGATATCATTTCTATTTTCTGTTTTTAGGGTTGTTTGTCTTTATCTTCACTTCTTTATCTTGATAGTGTAGCTTTAGCTATCATACAGCGATAAGACCACAATCACAGATGTTAATTGATAACAGGCCGATGCAGGTTTCAGCACAGAAAGTTACTGAAGCCTTTCTTTCTTGCACTCGTGAAAGAAAGGGCCAAATGTCTCTCAGGTCAGATGATAGTGAATCAGAAAGTGAATATTGTCTTCAGCTTGCCCACAATCCCTTTTTCTTCTCTCTGTCTGTTTGCCGTCCAAAGGTAGGCTTCCTGCCTGAAAAATTGTAGTACCTGATGCATGATCATGATAGGAGGCTTCGGAGATCTCTTCCACTTCCAACAAGCTAGCAAGCATAGGATGCCAATAATTGCAACCACAGCTGCAACAACAGCCGCAACAGCACCCAAAATCTTCGCAAGGGAACTATGATGATGGGAATCTTTCCTTCTTGCCTCTGTCACATACACTCACCCAGTTTGAAATGATGAAATCTGTGCAGTTGCCCAAAATTCTGATTATGGAGGTGGGAACAAAAGGAGCTGAACCAGTACAAGAGTTTCACTCGAGTCTTTGAAAGTCGCCGTTTCTCTCTGCGAGGTTCCGTTACAACCGACACACACAAATGACGACGATGACATGGCTGACGACGACGACGTGGCTACCATGACGTGTCAACGATGATGTGGCACTATGCCACCCTATTCCTGCTCTACATTAAACTAGACTCCGATCTTCAGTCGTCGCTAGAATTATGAAAATCATTTCTGTCAAATCCGCTTTAATGTTACTTAAGTAACTGGTTGATTGGATACCTTTTTTTCTCAACAAAGCTCAAGCAGCCGACGTTGCTTGGGTTTGGCGAAAGTACTGTTAGATCGCACGCCTACATTAAATTCTTACGTGATTCGTATTGTTTTCGGAATCAATCCAACATGTGTCCACCAAAGTGATAGGAAAGGAGCTAAAATTTGGCTCAGGATTATAATTTCGCCAAGCAATAGCCACCCTCACTTACGGGCCCATTCACACTTGCAGGTAATGTAAGGCAGGGGTAACTTAACCTCCCAGCTCGTGGCAAATAAATTGTCTATGGGCTCACTGTGTATGTGCAAGGAGATTCTTTCTGCAGAACGACAAAGTTAATCTATTGTCTCTTCTATCTCTCCCATGGTATACGTCATAGGTATCTTAACCTTGCTCAAGGGCATGGGTTGTAAAAAAAAAATTGCTGACTTTATTTTGTCATAAACACATTGTACTGGATTAGGCAGACTTCACCTCTCCTCAAAGCCACACTAAGCTGAGCAGTCTCCAAACCGACACTTGTATCTCTTTGTCGTGAGCAGAGGAAAACAATTCTGCTCCTGCTTCACTTCCTGCGTGGAAGGTATCTCAACTGGTATATTATTAATTCATCTGCCTGCCTCAATGTTGTATTGTGCGAAAGGTGAATCTGATCTGGAGATGGTGGGGAATCAGGAGTTCTGAGTTGAGTTTGGGGTGAGAGATGGGGTAGATTCTAGGTACATGCAGCTTCCAAATCTTTTGAAAATCTGCATTTATCCGTCTATTTCAATGTTGTGCAGAAAGCAGATAACACCAGAGGGTTGAAGAGCCTGTTCCTGTTCCCCCTTGTACCTCGGGGCAAATCAAATTGGTGAACATTTTTGTTTGCAGTTGGGTATTGTATGTAGGCACCGGCTACTCCACTTACCAGCGTGCCTGCAACAGCCAAATTTCTTGGATGTTCAGTGACCTGGCAGCCATTTGACCCTATCTAGGATGCATATTTGATCCGGAGAAAGACTGAAACTCATGTCCAGAGATTGCCACATTCTGTCTAGAGAATTCTGGAGATGTGTTGCTTTGTGCCTTCTGTGCGCCCAGCCATTTTGTTCAGTAAAGAGGTCTGGCAACTAATTTCCACTCCTACATGGCCACCCGCTAGTAACACACTATCTGGTGTGAATCTCTTTCAAGGTAAGCATTAACTTTATCCTTAACCCTGTCTAAATTTTGAAAACATTTCAAAACTTAAATGTGAGTTCGCAAGTAGGTAAGTTACCTGCAGATATTCATTACCTGCAAGTTTGAATGGGCAATAGTGAGATTGGTGAGGTGCACCTACGGTAGTCTGCCACATGGGGTGCCCCATTTGGCTATAGCCACAAGTATTTTTTTGTGGCAAACCAGCGTGCCACCCAGTGTTAGAAAAGACAGGCAGCGAAGGCTGTCTCGGCACTAGGAACTGTTAGCCAAGCCAAACCACGTTGCTTTTATCCTCACACTCACCACTCTCAGCTCACAAACTGCCGCGGTGACGACCACATCGGTGGAATCTCCCTCCAGATAGCGCATTCCGTGTTGACAACTCTCCAATAAAATGACTGCTGTTTGATGATGATACTAGCAAGACATCCTTGGGGGACCCAAAGCAGCGACCAGCTTCTCATTGGAGGCAAAGAAGAAAGTTCTACTAACTCCTCCTGTACATTGTGTAATGCAAAGCACATATTAGGCATACTGCACCTCCTTCATCTGGGCCTAAATTGTCTGCGTAGCACCCTCCTCAGCTCAGCTTGGATTTCCTCAATTGTGGATGAATTTGTCTCCTACAATATGCTGTGGATTGCAGTCAAGTAGACCTTTAACCACACGTTTGGCTCGCTCCACATCACCATGAATTCTGCAGGAAGTGAGCAAGGCACCCCACACCGGAGCACCTGGCCTGATTGGGATTTTCTTAATGAAGTCCTCAGCATCATCCAATCGTCCTGCGCGGCCAAGAAGGTCAACCATGCAACCAAAATGCTCCACTGTGGGTGTCAGGCCATGATCTCGACTCATGGAATGGAAGTAGTGACGGCCTTCATCCACTAGGCCCACATGGGTACATGCAGAGAGAAGACATATAAAGGTACTGCCGTTTGGCTTCAAACCTTCATGTTGCATTTGTTCAAACAGTTGGAGGGCCTCCCTCCCATACCCATGCTGAGCATATCCTCCGATAAGCGTGTTCCATGTAACCACATCTCGATGAGCCATATTGTCGAACATATGACGTGCATCGTTTATGCTCCCACATTTGGCATACATGTTGACAAGCGCACTTTCCAGAATGATATCTGGAACAATTCCAGCTTTGCCAATGTCAGCATGAACATCTTTGCCTTTTTCCAGGGCTGCAAGGCTGGCACAGGCATTGAGAACACAAATGAATGTGACCTTGTCTGGCATCACCCTTTCACAAATCATTAGCTCATAGATCTCCAAAGCCTCTCTACCACACCCATGCTGAGCGTATCCTGTGACCATCGCATTCCAGGAAACCACATTTCTGTGAGCCATACTGTCGAACAATCGCCGTGCATCGTTTATGCTCCCGCATTTGACATACATGTTAACAAGCGCAGTCTCAAGAATAATATCTGGCACAATTCCAACTTCAATGATGTCAGCATGGACATCTTTCCCCTCTTCCGGGGCTGCCAGCCTGGCACACGCATTGAGCACGCAAATGAATGTGACATTATCCGGCATCACCCCTTCCCGAATCATTTCCTCATAGATCTCCAACGCCTCCCTACCACAGCCGTGCTGAGCATAGCCTGCTATCATCACAGTCCATAAGACCACATTTCGTTGGGCCATATTGTCAAACAATTGACGTGCATCCTTTATGCTCCCGCATTCGGCATACATTTCAACAAGGGCAGTCTCCAGAACACTATCTGGCACAATTCTAGCTTTGCTGATGTCAGCATGAACAACTTTGCCCTTTTCCAGGGCTGCCAGGCTAGCACAGGCATTGAGGGCACAAATGAATGTGACCTTGTCTGGCATCACCCCTTCCCGTTTCATTTGCTCATATATCTCCAAAGCCTCCCTACCATACCCATGCTGAACATATCCTGCGGTCAAGGCATTACATGATACCACATCTCGTTGAGCCATATTGTCAAACACATGACGTGCATCCTTCAAGCTCCCACACTTTGCATACATGTTAGCCAAGGCAGTCTCCAGAATAATATCAGGTGCAATTCCAGCTTTCATGATGTCAGCATGGATCTCTTTTCCCTTCTCCAGGGCTCCTAGGCTGGCGCATGCCTTCAGAACACAAATGAATGTAACCCCATTTGGTTTCACCCTGTCCTGTATCATTTGTTCATAGCTCTCAATTGCCTCCCTACAAAACCCATGATTGGCATATCCTGCCATCATTATAGTCCACGTAAATACATCTCGTTGAGACATTTTGTCAACCACTTCCCGTGCATCCACCACACTCCCGCATTTGGCATACATGTTGACAAGGGCATTGAGGAGAAAAATGTCTGGCTTGTATCCAGTTTGGATAATGTGGGCATGCACCTGCTTCCCTCTAGCTAGGTCTTTAATTCTGATGCACTCCTGCAAGAGACAGATGTAAGTATTGTAGTCTGCCGAACTGGCTTTTTGGTTCAAAGTGTGCAGCGCCTCTTTCAGTTTGCCTGCCTTACGTAGTGAACAGTCCTTGTTTATTCCCTCTCTTGCTCCTCTTTCAAAAGCAGTGGTGATGGTGGGATTGCCTTGTGAAAACAACTGGATATGATTTATACCTGCTATCCTGCATAAGTCAAAGCTCTTAGGTACAAGCCTTTATACTCGTGTCAAGGCTCCTAGACACTTCAAAGAGTGATCTCTACGAGAGGGTACAAGGCTACTGCATCATGTAACGTGCCAATTCTTTCTGTTTAAGGTGGAACCCTCATAAAATAATACCTGCTGTGTTCTTGAACTTGATCTCCATGGTGTGCATTGACATTAGGACAGTCACCAAATTGTGCTGGACCTTGTCTCATGGCAGCTACCTCTGCGTTCTGCCAAAGAGAGTTTGACCAATTAACAATCCGAAGAGCATCCTTTGAGCACTTCTGTGACGTTGGACACACCTGTGAAACCCATGAGATCCAGATCATTTCAGAGTAAAACTGGCTGCAACCACCGAAGATCCATGTCATTCGAAGATGTATCTCGAGCTACTTCCTGTCGCTTGGCCTCTAAACCCTAAAACTCTTGTCCAGACCTTAAGCTCGTGTGCATTTGCCATATTCCGAAACTATTCCACGATCACGGATGAACAAAACGAGCTGGTCACGGATGAGAACTGATCTTCTATCTCTAACCCATACGGATGTCTTGAGCGTTGAGCCATGGCCGAATTTGCCTGAACAAGCGGGAATGTTGCGTTCGCAATCTGACATGCTTTGATGATCATATAGTTTGGAAGAGAATGGTGTCCAGAAGGTAAACCAATCATTATGTCAAATCGTTTACAAGCAACAGTTACGATGCAGATCACTTCCAGATCAGAAGTTCCTGAAGGCGTTGACTAAAAACATATCTTAAAACTGTGTCTGAATGAAGCTCACCGTAGGTCCGTAGGCCTCGCCACAGGAGCTGCAGGTTCATGGGATGATGGAATCACACCTTATGTTTTCCATCCTTTCTCTCAACGCCCACACTTACGGTCCATCCTCTTTTCCGAGATGTGCTCCTCACACTACTCCACAAAACCCATTGATGCACAAGTGCCCATGTGTACTGTGAGATAGCCACAGAATCAGTCGTATCTTGCCATACCCATTCTAAGAGTCTAACACCCCCCTTACTTCCCAAAAGAGGGTGGGTGCGTGGTTGTTTGGGCACTTAGAATGCCCACTCAGGGCAGATTCCTAAAAAATGTATCAGATACAGAGGTCTCTGGCAACTTGTAAAGCTACCATCTACTGACCATTTCACCGCAATAGTAAGATCCATGCAATCAGCTGCCTGGAGAATATCTCCTCCACAAAAAGCCTTATGGGGCGAAGCGAACGGACCCAACTTCCACACAGGTATCCAGATTCTCCAGCTATGGAAACTGACTATTGGGAATTTTGTTGAATTTGATCTCAACCTACTCTGTCGACGCAATCTGGCGACACTACAAAAGCTGATGCAGGCGGGGTGGTGGAGCTGGTGATGCGCCTGGATCCGCCCAAGTATCCACTTTTTGCTGGCTTTTTCTTCCCATATGGAGAGTATAAACAGTATAGATATCTAGATAGATAGATTACCTACACTGTCGTTTTGTGGATATGGGTTGTTCTCATACTCTTGTTTAATATTGTCTCAACACTCTCCCTGTAATCCCCCTTCGAGACAGGATGGTTATGGAAACCGAAATGCACACAAGTTTTTGTCATTGTTTTCAAACGGTGGACGACATAGTACATTCTTGCTCCACACAATCCCAGGCAGGATGGTACAAGTTTGCAGAATTTGCAAACGAAAGTGTTTGCCGGTGGAGGAGCAGCCCCAGGCTTAAATGGATTTTCCGCGAGACCCTCCTACTTGCTTTGATTATGAACCCCAGACTGAAAAAAGTGTCTGCGATTCAAATTACCACACCTAAGGTGTCCATTGCAAACTGTTTTCCTGAAAACAAGCTTGTCTTCATTTTGAATATTGGATGTTTTTGTTCTGCACCATGGGTGCCCGTCGTGTTTCTTGTCCATTCCGTGCATCATGCTTGTTATACCTCCAACTCGCGGAGGAGGAGGCAGCTCGAATAGGATATCACCATCAAAAGTCTCTAGCAGGAACTTCATTGGCACCTGCTTCAAAGATTCCCAATCAAGTCCCCCCAACTCATTTTTGAAACCTGCCATTCCTCCCATCGTCCGTAGTTTTGGAATGACACTATAAATCTCTTTTTCATCCACATTCACAACTACCGTAGCAAGGACTGGAGTTGGAATTTCACTTATGTCATCATCGGACGAATCCGAAAGCTCAACGATTGGAGTGGAGGACGTCTGTTCTTTTTTCACCACCACCTCTCTTTTGTATTCAATGACCGAAGCAGCAGTCTCGGGCGATATGATCCAAGGGACTTTCGCCGAAGCTCTCCAAGTACTCTGTATCTACCAGGGCGCATTCTCCACTGGCTGACATGAGCCGTATCATCACGGTTTTGGAACGAGTATTTCAATAACTTCCAATCCAAATCGTACACCTCTTTCTCCAAGAAGATGGAGCCATTCTGAAGCTCAAACCGGTAGCCAAGACATGTTCCAGAACAATTGTGAATCCATTGTCAAGGGCATCCCTGAAATCCTAGGTAGGCCCTATCCTAACTACTTTGAGAATCCTCAAGTATGACGATGCATGGTGATATTAACGAAGCTGTCACAAAAAAGACACATGTCTATTTTATGTTTGCACACGCCAACAACCCAAAACAGCCGCGTAAAGGAACAGCTGTCCCAATTAGGTTACGTCATTTCCACTAAAAACGCACATTCACGTATCAAACACACAAGAGGGAATCCGACGGTCCTAGGGACACTCCCAAAACGACGGAACCGCGCAAGAAAGCGAGTCTGTTCATCTTTCTTGTTTCTAAACGCAGACGAAGAGAGGTAGTCAAGCTGGAGAGGGTTCCTTGTTCGGCTCGGAAGAGAAGGAAGTCATTGTATTTTACATCGCTTAGAGAGAGGCTGAGATCAAGAGAGCAAATGACGAGGCGTCGCATGCATGATGGTGTAGGGCTTAGGCAGTATGTGAACGTGGAGACAGGTCAAGGAGAAGAGCATGTGGGAAGTGAGAGTGAGGTCGCCGCAGTCGTAGCGACGGCAGGAGCTGTGAGCGTAGGTAACCAGACAATGCCAGCCGAGTTCATGCCCGAAGACATGAGGACAGTGGGAGGAAAATAGGACGCCATACAGGGAGGAAGTTTGCAAACCCTACAGCAGACAGAAATGGTGAGCACTCCATATCCACATACTACTGTTTTCATTAGTCTGGATGTTTTCCCTTCCATCTGGGATTCAAGAACATGGTTTATCTTGTTTTCAGACCGATGGAAAAGAGAAGAGGAAAGCAGAAGAGGACGATCCGAGCGATGCAGCCACGAAGCCGAAGAAGGGATCCGTAAGTTGTCTCACACGCACTTCTTCCTCCTTACTGATGGTCCCTAGATGTGGGAAAAGCGATGATCGGTGGCGATCATCGCTTTACAGAATAATGTAGTTGTTAACCCTGATTTGGGCATGTTTAGGCTCATTGGATAGGTAATCGCGTCAGCTATGAGGTGGCATTTCCCAATTTGTCATTAGGCCATGCCCCAGCCACGTGGAACACCTAGAGTCTGCCACACTCGTGGTTTTCAGCCCCATTTTGGACAGCTAACCTGCCCTCCATCCTATGTGTCAACTAGGGTCAGGTTAGGGAAAAATTCAACGCACCCCCACTTGCGCAGGGTGGCGCGTCTCCCAACACCCTTTATTGCGCCCCCTCCACCCTAAAACGCCCCCCATTGGCAGGCAAAGGCAAAGGCACCCCTCCAAAACCCACATACCTTAGGGCTACCGGCCAACAAGTATAGGCAAACATAGGTGCACATGGAGAAGTCATGGGCAAGGGAAAAAATCATATGAAGGAAAGCTCTGATTGGCGCGAAAGTTTTTTGGTGCTTACAAAAACCTGCCCACTACAGTACAACCGGAGCGATTGACAATTCAACGGTTCAGATCTTTTCACCGAATTTTCTAGTACGGTTTTGTGCTTGCCCCTTTGAAATTGGGAAATTTGACCCCCCAAATTGACCATACAAAGCAGCCCACATGAGAACATGTCAGAAAAAGGGCAGGTGTCTTACCTGGCAGCGTACAAGATTCTGGTTTGTGTCATGTCAAAACAAATCACAGCTGGGAAATTCGATAAGAAAAGCTGTGTTTTTTACCCCATTGTAAATAGGAAATTTGTTTTTGACCCAACTTTCAACATTATAATCTTGCAATCCGGCGGTTCGATTTGGACCAGACTTTTGGTGGTCATAGCTGGGGTAGGTAGAAACATATTACAACGGTCAGTTTTAGAGGGCCTGAGGAAATCTCAAGATATAAATTATTTAGTAGGGAAGGGTCAAAGTTTTGGGGGTGGACCCAAAAATTGGGGTTAGTCCTTTAGGGGTTAATCTACATTTAAATCTAGATCTTTGAATCTTTAATCTACATCGCCACTAATTTACATTATTTAATCTATTTTAATCGACATATGTAGATTATGCGTATCCCTAGGACAACAAAAATCTTAACATTCTCACAAGCCCCTGCCCGGCGAGCTTTTAATGGGTTTTCATATGGACAAGTCTGGCGTAGGTCATGTTCTCACTGACATACCCGCCCAACACTAACCCTACCTAATATAATCGGATTATAGTTAATAATAACAATAATAACAATAATAACCTTTGGATCCTACCGATGGGTCCTCCTACCGATAATCCCTTAGCGGCATTTGTTTTTGTTTTGTTTTCCTTCAAATTTAAAGGGAAATACCTGAGTGGCACTCCCTTAGTGGCGATGGATCCTCCTACCGTTGATCCCTTAGTGGCGATGGATCCTCCAACCGTTGATCCCTTAGTGGCGATGGATACTCCTACCGTTGATCCCTTAGTGGCGATGGATACTCCTACCGTTGATCCCTTAGTGGCGATGGATACTCCTACCTTTGATCCCTTAGTGGCGATGGATCCTAAAGGAAGCGCGGGAAAAACATGAAAGTGGTGTTGGGCAGCAAAGAGACATATAGATGATGGTCTGCGGGACAAGCTCAACAGTGTTGGGCCTTCACATACCTACTAAGTCTTCCTGCAGGGACTTGTGACATTGCTTATACTATGATATTTGTCATCACGTCAAGGCTTTCCTCTTCATCACTCGGCTGCTCGCGCGCATTCTAGTGGGCCACTAGGACTGAAGAATGGTTCCCCAGCTCCAGAGCCCGTTTGAACATCTATCCCTTGTCAAGAATCCCACGAACGATGAGATGGAGCTTCCACCTCTCGTCCTTTCCATGGTCATCAGAGGACTCCCACCTCGATAACAGAGCATGTTTGTAATTGAAGCCAAGGAACGCCTGATGAAAATTGCGGAGCACTGGCGGATCAACTCATTTGAATCCTATTGTCGTCTGGCCATCTCGAGTGTCAGCTTTTCTTACAGCGGAGCCGTCAGTTGTGATCGTTTGGTAGCCATCTCTAATTTGTACACCCTCATGTTCATGCTGGATGATCTTTTGCTTGATTCGCCGAACGACTTGCTCCTCGAAGAGTATGGGATCGATAAAAGCGTCCGTGAGAGCCCTAACAAAATTGGAGAGTTCCTCAACAACTTGAACCTCCTCTTCCGGCAACAAGAGCCTCCGCGCGATCCCACTCCGATCGAGGGGATGATGTGGGAATTGGGTCAGGACATGAGACGCTTGTCCACTCCGGAATGGTTCAATACTTTTGCAGACGCTGTCATCGGGTACAACAGAGTGGGCGTTGCCAACCATGCAGGCACTGCAGGCAACCGCTTATATTTGCAAGACTTGGAATTGTACACCTCAATGCGCGCCTGGAACTGTGGAAGCTTGTTTGTTGTAAATCTCGTGGAGTTTGCCAAGAACGCCTTTCTTCCAGACGAGGTGCGCGCGCAACCCCTCATCCAACAGCTGACCAACGCGGCCGGCATTCATGTCGCTTTTGTCAACGACATTTTCTCCTACCCCAAGGAGGTGGCGCAGGAAGACAATCCGCGCAATCTAATCATGGTGTTGATGCAATCTGAAGGCACAACACTACCGCAAGCTGCGTGGAGAGCCGTGGACTTAGTAAACTCGTGGGCTCGCGTCGTCCTCGAGCTGGAGACGAAGTTGGTCGTGTGTGAGGCGGCCTATGCTCTGCGCCGCTATGTGGAAGGTGTGAAGGAGCTCATGACTGGCGGTATTTACTGGCACAGCCTGCACAAGCGCTACCGGCATCCTGACGCAGTTTTCCCAGAGCTCAGGGCCATCACCAATGCCCACCAATGAGTCCCAACACTTTCAATGTCGAACATATTGGCATGTAGTAAATATGTTCCTCATGTATACATGTCCGCCTAGGCTTGATCTGCATAGCTAGGAGGACTTGATATATTTTCATGCCATAAGGCCCCCGCCGCACCAGCCTGCTATCGCCTGCTACACTCCTACTAATTACTGCTACATAGAAAATTGCGGCCGCACTAACATGTTTAAAATGTTTTAGCCATAACTATAGTTATCTATCCTAAAAACTTCCTTCCTACTTTAGAGCGAATCTAGCACTACCCCCCCCCTGGTGCTAAATCTAAACAGGTGCGCCGTTTTTGGGCAGATGCCTGCGCCATTCTCTGCCATCGCCATTCCCATTAGCCATTGAAAGCCTCGAGTAATGTGCAGCGTTGTGCTCCTAGCCCGTGGTCTTGTCTCGTCTTGTCTCGTAGTTGCTCCTTTGGCTATGGCGAAAAGAAAGGAGGCGCGAGAATATGGCGAGAGGAAGTCGGGCAGGGGCAGGCGAACGCATGTTTAAAACTAACAATATGCACTTAAAACATGTTAAGCTAAAATGTTGGTGCGGCAGGGATATTGTTAGTTGGAGCAGCTGTTATGAAAACGGACCTGCTAACCGTTAGCAGGTGTTCTACGCTAACAGCCCGGTGCGGCGGGGGCCTAATGTAATTACATAGTTGTTGTTACTTATAGCATTTTTTTAACTTTACATCATATTTCTATAAGGCCCCGCGCTGCTAGCGTAGAACACCTGCTAACGGCTTACCAGGCCCGTTTTCGTAACAGCTGCTCCAACTAACACAATCTCTGCCGCACCAAAGTTTTAGCTTAACATATTTTAGTGCATAATGTTAGATTAAAACACGCGTTCGTCTGCCCCTGCCCGACTTCCTCTCGCCCTTTTCCCTCGCCTCCTTCCTTCACGCCATAGCCAAAGGAGCAACGGCGAGGTCCAGGATGAGCCAGGACGAGCCAGGAGCATTGTGAATGTGAGGGCCCAGGATGCGAAGAACTGTCTTCATAATTAAAAGATTATGCATGATTCAGAACGTGGGGTTTCTTACACCTGTTTGCAATTTCTTAGGCACTGTGATGTGAGGTGCTCAGAATGTTTTGCTGGGGAAGGAAAAGGATTTCTTGTTCCTATTAGGGGGAATTGAAATGAAGCACTGCAGGTCTCTGCAGGTCTTCATGGGCACTGCAGGTCTCAACAGGGGTAATGGTGGGGATGGCCATTGTTGGCTTTGCCTTTTGGTATGGCCAGCGGAGAAAGCCCCGTTGATTATGGAATGGTGCATAGATTTGTACATATTTCTTGGTAGCAGTAGTGATGGCTAGATCAGGCATGTCTCATAGGCACAAGAAAACACAATCTTAATTGGACAGACAACCAGAACAGAGCAAGTGGTTTCACTACCTCGAAGGGTTGCACGGTCCTTCATGCAAGAGCTATAACCAACTTCCTTCACTACACGATGATCCGCCTCCAGAACCAGCTCATCATGTATCTACAGTGAATATACCACCATTGCTAGAGGTTGGCAACTACAGAGGTTTGTCACAATTTTCTTCGTCATCTTACCTTTCCCAGTGGCAATTTTCCATCGCTGGGGCTTCAAAAACCAAATCCAGGCATAGGTATTGCCGTATTTATTATATTCCAGCTTAAAATCGATCACAAGTATCAAAACTTCTTTGGTATAATGTATCTTCTTCCTTGGTTGAGGATAGTGCAAATGCACACAAGAAATGTAATGTCTACTTTACATGGGTTGGACATTATCCCCACAAAAAGGCACCAAAAACATATACATTTGTATAGTTTTGAAGTGTTTGGGATTGTGTTTTTCGCATCTGCTATTGTATTGATGTAATCAATTTCCTCACAGGATCAACCAAAAACCCTCTCCTGGTGGTGGTCTCTTGTGCACACTCCTCTGACTGCCCATCACTGGAAGTAGAATCTAACCCAGAGTCAAAATGGAGTTTGGCCAGTGAGACTACGAACTCACACAAATCTGCTGGGGATGCCAGGGCAGAACCCCCTTGTGCCAGAATGAAAGCATTCATCAAGCTCAATCTTGCGCTTGCTGCTAGTCTTCTTCGGGAGGTGATGAGGTCGCTGGCTCTCCTTCTGAAGGCCGCCGAGATTTCTTTGAAATAGTCAAAAATCTTCAACAAGAGATGTCTTGTTGATCCATACCCATCTGGCTGCTCTTCACATATTCAACCAATTGGGGCAAAACACATCTGGGTCCCAGACTGCGTAGCACCTCTGTAACTTGCGGAGGTGTTGGAGTGGTGTCCGCAACTTTTGTCACCCTTGGCCAAGCACAGTGGGGACTGGTGACCTTCTCCATCTGCATAGAGAAACAGACATATTTTGAAAACCTGTGGAACACAGTGAGGAACAAATGAAATTTATCTGCTACCAAGAACCAAGAATATGCACCCCCCCCCCCCCCCTCCCCCCAAGAGAAGTGCACCCCAATAGATTTTCCACTACAAAACTTGTGAAATCATAAGGCAAAAAATATCTTGATGAGCATCGAGTCATCACAAAACTGGCGTTGATCATATCCTACGTACGTGTGCCTCCTCACTTGAGCAGGGTGGATCCAGGAAAACATCCACTTGCTGACTGAAATAAGATCTACATGTCAGATAACCACACAGGCGCTCTTGCCTAAGCAAATCCCTGTGATTTTCAGTCTCACACTAGACATGATCAAAAGCGGTGGTAGGAAGTCAAAGGGGTGAGATTCTATCCAATAATCCAACTGAAATTAAAGCAAAGATCCAGGGTCTCAAGTCGACGTGAGTCCCAGCCAACAGAACAGGGATCTAACTTGCAACGGCATCCGACAAAGGCCTGGGAACATGGAAGTCCTATTCTCTTGGCAGAGATAATATCCTTCTTTAGGCAATAGAAGAAACTACAGCATATGAAACCGGGTATGTGCATTTGGTGTACAGTTCTATTACCCATAACTTCCAGAGATACTTGTCTAGTTCTCAAGTGAAAATGCTAAAACAATTTATTGCAATTGAAACCCTCATCTCAACTTTGTGACAATTGGCCAAGAACATTCATAAGGGGTTTTTAAGCAGTGGCGCAGGGAAGGCATGGAACAACACACACAAACATACCTGCCAGGGAGTTCACGGCCCGCCTCTTTGCCTTAGCCTACTCCCCATATTTTCCAGCATTGATCTTCTCCAGGTACCGCTTCCTCCCGCTCAAAGTTTTTATATATTTGGAAAATGTTGCCAAAGAGTTTATAAGATTTACATGTATGCACACTACCTTCCTCGCATTAACACATGGCACTCAGCAACAAAAGTTTTGCGCAACTCCTTACTGGTCTTCGCATTCAATCTTTTCACTGCAATGAGTTGACCATTAGGCAGGACCCCTTGTAGACAGTTCTAGAGCAGCCAACCCCAGTCACGGTGGCTTTGGTGAACCCATTAGTTGCCTTGTCAAGATCAGCTTCAGATAATCCGCCCCCCAGCCCTTTCAAGTGGGCAGTATCCGCGTCTGTCACAAGGTCACTGAAGCGGTTGCAGAAATAACACCACAAACTAATCAGGATAGCCACCAGTAGCAGACCACCCATAACACTGGCTATTATAATGATTGTGAGACCTATCATCTTAAATTGTGTCGGTGGCGCAGCCCCATCGTCAAAATTGGTGGGGAAGAGAAAGTAGTGCTTCCATGCAATTTTTGGGGGTACCCATTCCGTGCGAGAGGTTTCAGAGCATAATTCGGTACGCACCCACAAAGCTGGGCATTATCAAGGGAAACCACAGCAGAAGATGCTAGAAATAGGGAGTTCCTGGAGTAGGCCCAGGCATCTCAATGGTCGGAGAGATCAGGGATTTCAGACTTCGTTCTCCAACATGTTGCCATTGCAACTCTGCTGGATTAGTGGGGGCCAGCATTCCCACTCCCTCCCTCAAACCGAACCACGAAATTGTTGAGATTTGTCACACAACAAGATGAATATATTCCTGCACTCGAAACATAGAATTGAAACTGAGATCATCACTCGCTGCATACTTGCATAAAATCCATAGCACTGGATTGCTCCTCGCAGGATGCATCCCTTGTGCAAAACCACAATCAAGCCCTGGGATCCTGCAACCTCTCTGTGTCACCCACTGCGCACATTGGTAGTAGTAACAATGTAGTATGTTAGTCAGTCATCCAAAAAATTCGAGTTAATTGCCTCCGTAGCAATCTTGCATATACAATCACGACCCAGATGCTAACCGCTCCCTCACTCTCTATTTTTGGTGAGATTTGACGTGGAGAGAGACACGAGCTCTGCACTGAATGGGACTAGAGCTCTAATCTCCCTGCTGATGAACAAAGGAGAACTTTTGGTGGAGACTGCAAATACAGCTTATAATTATTGATACTTCACTTTTTTCATAGACAATTTGTGGCGTTCCAGATGCACTGAACCATGTGGCTCTATCTCTATCAGCTCACTCCTATGCCTGCCTGCTGCTTTCCCCACAACGCCTGCCACTTCACCTGTTGTAGTCGACCACCATTTTCTCTACTCCCTAATGTCCCACAAGATTTCGCTGCTATTAATGTTCATGCTTTCATGCTCGAGTGTCATCTTGACAATCTCCTGGAAGCGGTCCCGCAGCACCAGGGTGCCCTCACATGCCTCCCCGAGAAGAGCGAAGGAGAAGGAGAAGGCGAATGGCGCGGATGGCGAATGGCGAATTGCGTAGAATGGCGCGGGCAGCTGCCCGAAAACGGCGCGGCAGTTTAGATTTAGCACTAGGGGGGGGGGCTACTGCTAAAGTCGCCATAAACTACGAAGGATTAGTTAAGATTAGATAGCAGTAGTTAGAGCTAAAATTTGTCAAGCAGGGCCGTGCGGCCAGATTTTTTAGGCTAGCAGTAGTTAGCACTAACCTAACATCCGTTGGCAG
This sequence comes from Takakia lepidozioides, assembly GCA_030704615.1. Taxonomy (NCBI): domain Eukaryota; kingdom Viridiplantae; phylum Streptophyta; class Takakiopsida; order Takakiales; family Takakiaceae; genus Takakia; species Takakia lepidozioides. Next base: position 51,904,145 of record CM060731.1, read on the forward strand.
CCCGGTACGCGTAGAGCAGGCTAGGAACACTATGGCTTCGGCCTGATATGTGATAAGTCTTAATCTAATACTTATTCGATACAAACACACAAATGTGTAGAGAGACTTGAGGAAAGCTGTGGAATGAATGGATGCGTGAATGGAACCTGAAAGATACTGAAGCAATCTGATGCTTAAGTATACACAGTAAGGTAAATTGCTATCATGAAAGCAAGAAGAAATACAAACAGGAAGCACAACCATGATACACTAGCTGTAGGTCATGACTGATTGTTCTGAGCAGACTGAGTGCATAGAGATATCCAACTTTTCTATCTTGGAGTTCCCACCTCGGATAGCGAAGGGATGGGTGAGTAAAAGCCGCTCAACATTTGGCGACCATACTGGGGAACTGGGTCAGGAACAACCAGATGTGACAGGCATCTGGTGGGATCATGGTGGATGGAGAATTAAAGAATTTGATGTGAATCAAATTCCCTGTGGAACTGAGAAAGAAAGGTTGTCCAAGCAATTCTTTCAGAGGTTCTTGGAATTACCAGACAGTTGCAAAGAAAATATTCTTAAGAGAGTGCATGATGCTGATCCTGAGTGGGGTCTGGAGAAATGAGTGATAAAGATTTATCAAGTGGCATGAAGAAACAAGGGGGTCTCCTATGCCTGAGAGGTTACCTCGTTATCAGCCAAAGGAGGGTCAGACATTTCCAGGTAGTGCTCAATCATCTCCGTCAACCAGTGACAGGATTCGGGCTCGCACACGGAGTCCTTCACGAGACTCTCACCGTCAGAAGGGTGCTCGCTCACAAAGGTTTGCTAATCCCAAACATTAAACGAGTGGAGTTTGAAGGCTGGGAGGAACGGAAAGTGAATGTTTACACTCATATGCATGAAGAATTAGTACTGGTAAAGAATTGGATTCCTAAGGATATCCTGTGGATCAAACTTACACCAAAAACAGCTTTCCAAACGTGTTTGCCATATGGTAATATGGTAACAAAGACTTCTAGTATAGCCAAGGGTGCATTGAAGCTGGAAAGAAACCCAGGCATATACGAGAGATATTACAGAAGAGAGTTTTGGTTATTGCCTCATTAAAGATGTGAAAGACATGGGACATGAGTGATGAAAGAGAAGCTAGACTCTACAGATATTCAGCGAAGAGAGAAAGTTATTTGAAAGCTAATTATCTATATCTTTGGGAGAGGGGAATAGACATAGGGGAATCATCTGTACCTCTCACACCATTAAGATCAAAGAGTACATCACCCATACCGGAAGAACCAGAGTTGGATGCCACTCCTTCTTATTCTTTACATAAGGGATTTGATAGAGGAAGAAGACGAGGGGAGAGATCTGAGGTACATCCTTGGATCAAAGATTCGACTGCAATAATCCAACACCTCCCCTCGCACCTGACCTCATTTTTTAGACGTTGCCAAAGATTAATCCCCTTCTGGATATCTCAGTCAAAATGGATCGCTACAGGAGGTATGTACAGATTTTATGCACAACTGCTATATACATGGGAGTCCCTCATGCTCCTTCTTTGGACGTTGCTCCTGACCTTTGGAATTTTACACGAATTGGCTGAGGCGCACACATGTACAACATCGTACCTAGGAATGAAGATTAACTCGTTTCAAGCTCCAATAGATCCACCAAATTGAGTTTGTCTCGTAGTCGTTGAAATCGAACTCGCCCCAGTGGCTTGGTGAGGATGTTAGGGATTTGGTCTTTGCTGGGTATGTAAGCAAGTTCAGTCTTCCCATCCTTCTGAGTTTCTCTGATGAAGTGGTGTGCCACGTCTATGTGCTTCGTCCGGTCATGGAAAACAGGGTTGAGTGCCATCTTTATAGAGCTTTGATTATCGCATTGGATGAGCATGGGTGCGTTGTCTCTCACCTGAATTTCATTCAGTAGTCTTCGGAGCCACATTGCTTCGCATGCTGCTTCAGATAACGCCATGTATTCTGCCTCGGTGGATGATTTGGCCACACATCCTTGCTTCTTACATAGGGCCATTTCCCAAAGTGAAAACATACCCAGAGGTTGATTTGCGTTCCTCAAGGTCCCCAGCATAGTTTGTGTCGACATAACCGAGTGTACTTGGTTCTACTTCCTTACAGTACAAGACCACCAAATCCGGAAGATATGATTTGCAGCATCAAGATGAGGTCTCTGAGGAGCTTGCATAAATCTAGAAACTAACCCCACAGTAATTTAAGAAATATCTGGGCGTGTATGAGTGATATGGAGGAGTTTCCCAACCATGCGTCTATAGGTTGTGGGATCAACAAGAAGACCTAGGTCGGTTAAGCACTGGAGAATGAACAGTTTGTGAGACATGATTATGCCCCATGAACCACGGATAAAAGCAGCACCAATGTAATATTGTAAATGACCTAATAAGGACATGGCGAAGTATTTGGAGAGTTGATCACGAAGCCATGCAATTTTCGAGGTATGGCTGCCAGTAATAAGGAGGTCATCTACATAGAGGACAATGATGAGGGTTTTGCCATCTTCCAAGAGAAAGTACAAATTAGGATCTGAATGGCAATTTGTCAAACCTTGCGAATGAAGATAGGTGTCCATCTTCGTGTGAGGTCTGTTTGAGGCCATACAAGGCCTTGTGAAGCTTGCAAACTTTACGCTCAGCACTTGCCACAATGAAGCCTTCTGGTTGAAGAATGTAGACATCCTCTTCTAGGTCTCCATGAAGAAACGCAGTTTTAACATCCATGTGTAGGATGTTCCAGTCTTGGCTTGCAGCTAAAGCAACCATACATCGGATGGTGCTCCATTTTGCTACAGGGGCGAATGTCTCATTGTAGTCAAGTCCCGTTGTTTGTTCATATCCTTTGGCAATGAGTCTTGCCTTGAGCTTGACTACTTTGCCATCAGAGCCCACCTTAACCTTATACACCCACTTAGTATCAATAGGTTTCTTACCAGGTGGTCAATCTGTGAGTGTCCATGTATCATTGTCATGTATTGATGTCATCTCCTCCTCCATGGCTTGGACCCAACTAGGATTTGAAGCTGCTTCAGAGAAAGTTTCAGGCTCGGCAAAGGTATTGAGGTCCAAGTCGACATTGAAGATAAAATGGTCTTTAAGCTCGGTTGACGGTGCCCTAGAACGTGGAGGAATAATGGGTGTAGTAGGCCATTCTGCAGGAGGCAAGCTTTCTTGCAAATAACTTCCCCTAAATCAGTACGAGAGTTGTCCAAAGATAGACTTGAAAGTGGTGTGATGGGAGTGCCATGAGGACCTGCAGCAGACTCAGCAGGTAGTTGGGAGTCACAAGGTCTTAAATTAGAAAGAGTGGGATCGTCCGTGCCTGGTGATGTGTTCCCCTGTGTGTCATTGCATGTTTCAGCAGGTTCACTCAAGAGTCGTGATGCCTTTGCAGATAGGTCCCTTCTTCGAGGCGAACATCTTTGCTGATTATTATCCTTCTCGTCTTGGGGTGATAGCATCGGTAGCCTTTCGTCTCAGCATCGTAGCCCAACAAGACACAAAGAAGGGATTTAGGATCTAGCTTTTTCCGCCTTTCATCAGGGATGTGAACATGTGCAATGCTCCCAAAGATTCTTAGTCTGCTCAAGTCTGGCTTTTCACCATGAAATCGTTTGTCTGGGGTCATACCTTGATTGGCCTTGGTGGGAGACATGTTTGTAAGCAGGCTTGCAGTGTTGAGGGCTTCAGCCCACAAATACTTTGGCACACCCGTTTCATACACCATGGCTCTCGCTTTCTCTATTAGAGTTCGATTCTTGCGTTCAACAACACCGTTCTGATGTGAGGTGTAGGATTGAGTTAGTTGTCTTCTGAATTCCCTCTTCATCACAGAACGACATGAAATCCTCATAAAGGTACTCGCCTCCTCGATCGCTTCTCAGGCATTTGATTCTCCTGCCAGTGAGATTCTCCACAAGTGCTTTGAATTTCTTGAAGTAAAAGAAAGCTTGAGACTTGTGCTTCAAGAAATAGACCCATCCCTTGCGGCTGTGGTCATCGATGAATGTCAGGAAGTACCGTGCCCCACCATGTGATGCAAAATGCGGACCACATAGGTCAGAATGTACGAGTTCCAATCATGAGCAGCTCTATGTGTTGATTGTTTTAGAGCCCTTTCACGATGTTGTTTCCCCTCCATGCATCCATGACAAATGTGCGAAGATAGATTGATCGGAGGTATGCCAGTGGCCAGGCCCTTTGTAGAAAGGAAGTGTACACTTTGAGGATTAAGGTGTTCAAGTCTACGATGCCATAGCCAAGAAGGATCTTCGACTGAGCAAATCTGAGTTGGTATCCTTTGCTGCAAAGTGTCTTTTGTAATCATGTACAGCCCAGTTGTCGTGTCTCGGGTTCCATGGCCAATGATATTGGAGTCTCTCACAATCAAACATTGCTTGTCATTAAAGATCAAGATTAAACCGGTATCTGTGAGAGACCCAACTGAAAGCAAATTCTTGGTAAGATCTGGCACATAAAGAACATTATCAATCTTTATTTCCCCATTTGTGAAGGCAAGATTCACACTGCCTCTACCCTCAATGGCATGAGGTTCTTCTCTTGCAGTCTTAACATGTGACTGTGTGATCTCTGGGGGAGCTATCGAATGAAAGGCCGTTCTTTCTGTTGCTACATGCCTAGATGCACCTGAATCAACGTACCAATCTGTCTCCTTCTCTAAGGCTAGGGCATTGATGCCACATTCAAAAAGATCGAGAGACGTGCCTTCTTCTTCATCGGTGCTCTGGTCTCATCCAATGTCCACTGCGTTAGCCTGTGGACGATGCGCATTACGGCGTTCCCTAGCTCTCATTGCCATTTCCTTTGCCAGCTCGGAACAGCTCCGCATTAAGTGACCCATCTCACCACAGAAGTTACACGGTCCAAGTGTTCTTGGTCGAAAAGAGCTTCGATCGTCATTTGATGTTTGAAAGAATTTGTTTGGTTCACCGCTAGATGGACGTTGACTTTGGTAGCCAGAATGGTGGAAAGAGGGGTTCCTCATTCTTACCATGAGAGCTTCGGAGTTATCTCTTCCTCCCATAGCCTTGGCGCTAAACACGAGTACGCTCTCTTCTTGCAGCAACCTGCTCGAAACTTGAGCAAAAGTTGGTAGTTGCATGTTGCCGTTGAAGGACTGTAGAACCCCACTATAGATGTCAGGGAGAGTGTTGAGCATTCTCTCGACCAAGTCTCTGTCGGTAACTGCTTCCCCGATACCCGTGAGTTCAAACTGAATTTCTTGGATCTTTGCAAGATAATCTGCAAGCTTGATCGTAGTTAGCTTGTCCTTTAGCATCAAATGAGTTGCGTTGTTAGGAGCCATGTACAAATCAGCAAGGTACCTCCAGCTCTGTTTTGGATCCAAAAAATGTGCAATGGAAGGCATGATATGGTCTTTGACAGAAAGATTCAAAGTGGTGAGTGCTTTCACTCTCATCTTTCGCATGTTCTCAACTTGATCAGCATTATGAGGGTCAAATGCTCTAGTGGGAGTGAGGTGATCAACGATGTCCTCTCGAAGGAGGATATTCCAGGTTGTGTAATTCAAAGGGCCACTCAACTTGTTGACCTCGGAGACTGGATCTTGACTAGTCATTGGGAAAGTGAAGAGAGAAAGAAAAAGAATCAGTATTTATTGAGTAAAGAAGAAGGAAACCAAACTTGTAGTGAACGAGGACAAATGAACGCGATGGAGCTGAGCTCACGCTATGCTAGACACAATGATCTTTAAGGAGCTAAGCTCACTTACAGTATTCTTGGACAAGAAAAAGTGAGGGAACGGAGCTGTGCTCACGTTCTTGGACCTCAACAAACTATTCAGTCATGCTAGGCTCTGATAGGTACCATGTTGACATTTAAATCACAGACTAAGTGTACATCAAATTGAATTCGAGAGTATATATACAGTTGGAGTTGCAGGCACAACTCCATGTCATCGTAACTCAAGGGTAATCTTGCTACATGCTAGAACCAACTAGATGGTACCATGTAAAACTGCCGGCTAGCTACAAGTTAGGTGTGGATAATCCAACAAGCTGAACTAAGCAAGTGATGACTGTAAAGGTCCCAGTATGACTAAGGTGACCAAAGGGGAAACACCTTCCTGAAGCAGCTTGCATGTGGAGTTAGTGGATCTGATCCAGAATAATGAAGATCAATTACTCATGAACTACAACCAATTTTATAGTCCAATTAAACGGCAGCTGAAGTTATGACTATATTGGCTAAGGAAGTGCAAGATTTCAGTGAAGGCCCAACACAGGTCAGCTTAGGGTCAGCTTGTGTCGCAGACCATGATCAACTTATCACAGGTCTATTTATCATCATTCGCTACCTGTCAGGCCTAACAGAGCCACTTGCGATGCAGACAACTTTCATGTTTTTCAAGCTTTTCGTACGTTGCCATAGCTTTCTCGCTTTTTCGCCGATGAAGGTCGGAAAGTGGTGTTCGAAAGCCCTCAATCTGGGCCTCAATCTTCTCAGCTGCAGCTCCTCAAAGGGACCTGCATCCAGAAAGTTATCAAAATAACGAGTGCCACAATTATCCCTCGCTTATCACCTGTCGACACTAGCATTTGAGGTGCAGCTGCTCTCTTGCGAAAAGACGTGTGGGAGAATGCAATTTAGGCCACTCTTTGACTCGTGATGGGCCTGTAAGAGATTCCATAATTGGTTCCTTTATACCGACTTTTTCCTTGTTATAGGTACTAGTTCGGGGAATCTACATCCATCACAAGGGATCTTTAGCACTTGCAAGAAAGGTATCTCCTAGCATATACATTCTCATCCGTAGAATTATAATATGTATACCTCCGGATATACGACCTGGTTCGGGCTTGGTTCGGGCCTTGGTCTGGGAGGTCATCTTCTTCATGGCGGTGGCAGGAGTATTCGTGATCAGTGACCACATGATCAACTTCCTATCCAGGCTGTGCATTTCTTACTCACGAAGTCTGAGGAATCTACCATCACTTAGAATCTATAAATTGACTCACGAATTCTGTCCAGGAATCCCTGAGTAGAATAGAAAGGAAACCACACCTGAAATAGATTAGGTTTTACCGGGTTTATTGTAGGGCATGCATGATGCAAGAGCGTTGCTAGTCCTGCTTGGATTGATTGGAGGATTGATTGATTGGTTTCCTAAGTTGTATTCTACCGGTGGATTCCTGAACAGAATTCCCGAGTAGATTTTCGGAATTCGAGGGTAGACTCTTCGGAATTTTTGATATTACAGTCCTGAAGCGGCAACTGATACATATTATTTTCACTTTCATCGAATAGCACCGAAATCTTAATGGAGGAGTTGGTGGCTCAATTAAGGTTCTCTTCCCTCTCTCTCTCTCCCCCTTTCCCCCGTCACCCAGCAGAGCATATTTCAATCCCTATCACACTCTGCATGTTTTCGCCCTAACCGGTGACTGACTGTCCTGATCAGGTGTGTATTGTACTTTGGAGGTGTCGCATTTCCAGAGTCTCCCAATTGATCTTTTAAATCCATGACATTCTTGAGAAAGTAACTGAAGTATATTGGATTATGAAGCGCAAGGAGTGGAAATCGTCATGTTGAGTGTACAAGGGGATTGAGCAGCAGTGATTGCCAATGACATCTAAGCCTGGGCAATATTGGGAAACTAATCAGCTAGTATGCTAATAACAAAGGACGAGTCTGAGAAGCCATGCCAATCGTGGCAAACCTGACTTATTCACGTCAGCCTGTCACAGTTGGTGGTTCTGTACAAGGGAAGGGCAGCTGATGAGGGCCTTCCACCGGGCTTCAGAACTGCAGCTGAACTTTGCATGTTGCAACGCCGACACATGTCACCTGTAGTTCAGTTTATGTTTTGGACAACTTGGAGAGGAGCAACATGTCTAGGGTCCGTGAGCTCATGGAAGCAGTGTAATTTGTATTGACGACGAGTAAATCCATTTGATGCAATACATGCTCTAGAGCAAGAAAACTCCAGATCAACAGAAAAATTGATCTGAAGACCTTAATCATTTGCCAATCAACTCACAATGACATTTCACTACCACGGCAGCTGAAGTCAGTGATGACTGCAAAGGTCCTATGTCGAAGGTCATCAAAGGGCGAACCCCTTTCTGGAGCAGCTTGCATGGGATGTTAGTGGATCTGCTCCAGAATATAATGAAGATCAATTTCCCATGAACTACAATCAAATGCACGTCCAAGAGACGGCAGCTGAAGTAAGCTCGAAGTAAGCAGACGATGACCGTAAAGGTCCTACAAAGGTGATCACAGGAAGCTTGACATTTTATCTCCCAGTGGTTGGGATGTCGGCAATGGGAATAGGTGGGGCAGAAACTGTAGAGCTGCCCAACAGAGGGTTCTGAAACAAAAAAGCAGGCCTTCGAGGAGGGGGGCGAGGCCGAACTCCAGGCCTGTAAATACTCAGTGGCAGTCTACCTTTGTTTGGAGGCAAAAGCTCTCTTCCCTTTGGTGGCTCTCTTCCCTTTGGTGGCTCTCTTCCTTTAGTCACTGGTTCCCATGTTGCAGGAGTCAGTCTACTGCACACAATTCAGCAGTGCAGCAATCACAACAGCTTGAGAAAAGTGAGTTCAGTCCAGATTGTGCAATACAATGTTTGTGACCGGCCATATCTTGCTTGTTTTAAGAGAGTGATAATGACAGACGAGTTAGTCCTTGGCAATCCCAAATTCCAGTATCCCAGGGGATGATCAAACCAAGACAGTGTGAATCTGGTATGAGAACTAAAAATGTAACTGTGTTATGTACTAATAATAGTTCCAAGTGCACATAGGTTTTGATGTACCCTAGAAAGCTCTTTTTTAACATTGGACAAAGATGATGACGATGATATTACTTAGTATCAGCCGGTGTTACTATGACAATTTTGAATATATTGCAATAACAGTAACCCTCACGTTCAGAGACTGCATAATAGAAAGCACAATGCTGATTCCAAGATTGTATATTCACCCTCTTAACGTAACAGAGATGTGCCACAGTAATGCAATTACTCCAGGTCAGTAGGAACCAGAGAGATAAGGGAGAAAAGGGAGAGAAGTTATCTTCTTTCCAGATGCCTACCTTCGAATGGGATTGCTTGTGTCCTCATTCCAAAGCCCAATTCTCACCAGAAGCTCATGGGTGACCGGCTCCTTAGCTGGACCAGGAGACGCTTCCACACTATTTGATGCTTTGTGCGGTGGAAAATCTGGAGGTTTCATAGGCCCTTTTCCTGGCCTTCGCTGTTTTTGAGCAAGAAACCACCACTTCCTTGCAAAGGGTGCCACTTTGGCAAATGTGGACACACAAAGCTTGGGTTGCCTCTCCAGCCTGCTTTGTAGCCGAAGGGCTTGAAGCATTAGCCCTACAGCCAGAATGCGCTCACATCCCCACCGATTTAGCCGGTCCCTGAACCCAATGTGTTTGGTCTCACTAACACTCCACAACTTGTTGTCAAATTGTCCTCTGAAGTTGGGCAAGAAGGGATTAATTATTCACAAAACTTCTTAAAACCCACAGTGGATGACTAGTGTTCAAATACCGCACTCAGTAGCAAAAATCTCCACAAGAGACAAGAGAGATTAAAAAACTCAAGCAACAAATCCATTCCTAAAATAGGGGATAGCGGCCAGAGACCACATTATGACATTTAGACTGAGTATGGAACTCCAAATGGAAGCTTGGCAAGCATGTAAGCACAAATCCAACCTGAAGATGCTCGTGGCATCCTGCAAGTCTCGTTCCTTCAAAGATTGTTTTGCATGCCATGGCCGCCAACCATCCATCCCCTTCCGCTCCAGGACCTGCTTCCTATGTAATAAAGCTCTGAGGAATGCTTGATGTCTTGCTCGCCTTGACATCATATAGTCTTGCCATACGGCGAGTGCTGACCTCAAGGCCTGTTTTCGCCGATGAGTTTGTGCTTCAGTAGAGCGAGCGCGTTCCCTTCCCTTCTCCTTCACATAATTACGCCATGCATTTGTTGCTGCAGCAAATTTTATGCCCTTGTACAGCTTGGCAGCCTGGGCCTCTTTTAAATGTCTCCAATTCTTCTCCTTTTGCTGCTCTATCCAGGCCTTCCATACCCGACCCCTCTTCAGGTTTCTGAGCTTACTCCACAACTCACTTGCCTGAGCAACTTCGTCCCTCCTTTCTTCTCTTAAATATTTCAGGTAAGTACTCCAAGCATCAATAGCCCTTATAATCAATCTCTTGGAACGAAAATGTGAAGATCTTTCCTCCATTCTCGTTTTGGATGCCAGATGCCTGCAAATAAGGGCCCAACTCTTCAGCATTTTATGCAGTATGGCCTTTTCCCAGTGGGAATCCGCAAGCTTTTCCAGGGCATGCTTTGCACAGAGGTGTTCTCGATGACTGGATAACCCGGCAAGAGTTTGTTTCTTGAGAGATGTTCCATAAAACTTCTGAGCACCAGTATACATGGCATCCTTGACTCTGTGGGCTTCAACAGACTGCAGAAATGCCCGAAAGGTCTTGGCTAGGGAGCGGTGGCGATTGTGGTCTTGGTAGGAATGGTCAACCTGGGAAAATGCAACCAGAGTCTTCTTCTTCAGGGCAGTGTTATAGAGCTTGGTAGCAGCAGCATGCAGTGCTCCCAAGGATTGGCTGCCCTTCCGTAGCTTCTGGAAAGCTCTTGAGAACCTGTGACGATTGAAGTGCTCAGCGGCTAGCAAGGCTTGCTGTTTATTCCATTTCCTCTGAGAGCTGAGTTTCCTCCAATAGTGCACCATTTGGCTACACCATGCCAATGTAAGCCCCTACAAACCACCATGAGCTCCCATAGCTGTCTCACAACCACCTGTCTCCATTGTCCACGGCTGAAGAACGCTACTGTGGTACTAGAGATGATATCGCACCACAACTTGCATGCCATCTCTCTGTCTCTCCGTCTCTCTCTCCCTCACACACACACACACATCTGCCTGCTACCTCTCGGGGTAATCTCTACAGCCCTCACACTTGCCATAGGGGACTTTCCAGTTTGCTCGCGGATTGAAACGAGGAAACGGTGTAGAGGCAAACTCCAAGAGGCTACAGTCTCTAAGGTCTCCCCGTTGAAGGGAGCAGGAACAGAGTAGTACTTTTTCTTCTCCTGTCCTGCATACTACGAGATCAGTGGGAGACACTACGGTCTTTTGAGGGCTTCCCAATCCATGGCGGAGGCATTCAACTTTGAAGATCCGAAGTGTATGGTGGCCTAGCTGCTCGAGGCACTTCGTCCTCAGGTATCCGAAGTAGTTCTTGGTTGAATTCTACACCGTCCCATGGACCCTCTGTGTAAGTACTTTAGAAAGTCTTTTACTTTTTCTCTATCTCTCCAGCCCAATCCACTTCCCCGCCTCTCACTCTCAGTTCAAATCAGAGTATAACGGAAAAGTTGTAGCTTACCACCCGAGCCGCATACATCCATTGATCTGCAACAATCCTTGCCAATTTTTTCTGATGTCGTTCCCGAGCTCTGCCATTTGGTTGTCATAACAGTTATTGTCTCTAGTTCCTCGCAAATTGGACAATTTTCAACGTCACTTCAAATTCAGAAGAAAGGTTTGAGCCTATTCTGCATAAATGCCACTGACAGTTTACTACCATACCGAATCATATGCTTTCCATTCAGCGAACCCTGTGGATGCTTTGTTACAGTACGAGCAACTAAGGCTTCATGCTGAATTGCTGCGATAGACATAGACTTTGTGACGATACCTTCTCTCTTCCTCGGTGATAGAATCGTTTTCAGACGCTATATTCCAAACTCGATGGATCCGATCCAGAGCTTGGTTTGCACTGTCCTGGCTTGATGAAGTCGATGACATTGTTACTGGCTCTGCTTGTGAGGATGCTATGGGACAATGTTTCGCAAACTTTCACCCTTCTCCTGCAGGTGACTTCCGTACTTCTAAACTTACAGACGCAGGGAAAATGGAGAGGTGCTCATAGTTTCACCGATTCTCATTTCAAGTGTGCGGTCTCGTTGACTCTGCAGCATCACCCTGACAACCTAGATTTGTCAACAAGAGAGCAGCACGAGCAAGCAGCAAGGAGTGGAGCTCGCATCTGTGAAAAGAAGACAAAAATGTGTGAAGCTGAGCTTCTTGGCTCGCCGCGCTTCTTGACATCATCCTGCTCCCAATTTCACATGGCTCAGGTGTGGTGCAAAGCAAGTTGACTGCAGGTTTTTTATGCTCCAGGGATGACATCTTGTACAGATTTAAGCACCGATAAGTGAATTGTGAAACCTTTGGCTGAAGGAAGACAGTGGCAGAGCAATGCTTCTGGTCCTAAGTCCTAACCTAACCTAATTCAAGCTCATTGTGAACACAACGTTAGCAGGACATAGCGCTGCTCATAGCCTATGCAGTACTCAGATGCACTTGAGAATAACGGGGTTCCAAAATATCTCACTTGAGTTGCACTCATCGTTGCATCATCTGACATACACATACATGCCCACACAAGCTGACAAAAGAAAGATGCCGTGATTGCCATACAAAGGTGTTCACTATCACACAAACAAACAAAGAAAATACCATGCAGTGACAGGTTAAAGAACACAAAAGAACCAAGAAAGAAAAGAGGCAGGAAATGTGGGAACCTAACTAACCATCTTCATCATCTTCACAATCATAATCATCCTCATCGGGTTGCACAGAAGGGTGGGCTTGGCTCCCTTGTAATTGTGACATGCCCCCTATGACAACCCCACTATCTACAGCAGTTTGGGACGGGACTTCTGACTCTTGTTCTTCCTCCTCCTTTGCAGAAGCTTCATCAGCTGCTGAAGTTTCGTCAGTAGCTGCAGCTATTTCTCCATTTTCATCTAAATCCATATTAAGGTCAAACCCTAGGACTTTTGAAGGAGTGTCTGGTGGACCAGCTAAAGTTGGAGTTGGCTCCTCATCCAGAACTTCCTTTGTTTTAACCTTTGGGATCAAGTTTTCTAAGATTATCTCAGGTCGGTCAAATGATGGCGAGTCCGTATCATTATCAGCATCGTCAGATTTCTCTGCCTTGTCAGCCAACCCATTCCGACTGCTAGGTGTCCCATTGGGGCCCCCTCCTCTCCTCCTCCCTCTTCCTCGTCCCCGCCCCCGACCGCGACCAGACGTTGGCTGAATTTCCTGACAAAGGCAACACACCCCTCCCCACATGAGATCCTGGAAGTTTGAATTCCCTGTATGCGAGATCAATCTTTTGAAGAAACAACTCACTCAACTACGTCTCTCACATATCACTCACTCTCAGGCTGACCACCTTTAGAGATAGCCTATTGTAGCATACTGTAATGATCCAAGCCAGGAAGACCATGGCAAGTTGCCGCGAGTACAGGATCCAAGGAATAATTGCATCCTCTCGTGACCAGTAATTATACCGCTTTTGGACGTTTCACTTCTTCATCATCGCTGTCATTTTCATCTCCCTCTGATACTTTTCTGGAAACACATACAAGTGGTGGCCATGAGCCAATAAAAAATCAAACCACATGAGAAATATCTCAAACAAACAAGTGTGTTTCAGCAAGAAATAATTTCCCTCTTTCCTTTCCTCCCTACCTCTCTCCAGGTGTCATGTAACTGACACATGTAACTGGATGATGGTTGTGCTACTATCATGTTTGTGCTTTGACATTCTGTCATAAACTCCCGTCTCCCTTGTGTATGGAGTAATCCCATGCAGACGACTGACACCTAACATGCATGCCAGGACAATGAGATGGAGAAGCTTATTAACAGAGCCACATGTTAACACAACAGTAGTATGAGTAAGAGGAAGAGAACACCTCCTTCGACCACCGTTCTTTTCATCATTGTTGTCTATACCAATATCTGGGACTTTGGAAACAATATCTTGCAGAAAGTCAAATACACTGTTTGTCTGCACACACTGCTTCCTGCAATCACAATGTTGATAAAAATCAGGATTTTCTCTCAACATTCACATAACTGTAGGGAGCTCCGGCAAGAGACCCTCACAAAGGATCAACCTAATTTACCTAATACCCAAGACCCCAACATAGAAAATTTGTATCCTGCAATATTCCTAAGATAAATGTTGTGCAATCTTATTCTTCCCCCTGCCTAGGTTGTAATCAAGAAAGCAATAGAGTTCATTCACAGGTGCTCAGTTTCATCCTCCATTGGAGAACCTTGACTTATAATCCTTTGAGCTGGGCATAAATTATATTTATCCTACAATATCCTAATCTGACTTCACCTTTATTCATCAACCCTACTCAAGTTGAGGCCCTTACACAATCAAGTAAGTCGATTGACTTCATTCACAGCTGACGCTCAAATTTTCCCCTCCATCAGAGAACACTAACTCGTGATTCTTTGACCTAGGCATGGGACACGTGTCTCCCATTGCAACTAAGATGGCACAAACGACCAAAAAGGTGACAATCGGTAAAGTTCCCAGTTACTCACAAGTGGAGGGAACTCATTGTCTTTGCACCCCTTCGCAACGTAATTTCATATGTTTTGTCACACAAGTTCTGAGAAAAAAGCTCAAGAGCTTTCGCTGCACAGCAATAGCCACATAACGGGCCCACTTTAGTCATTGCAAAATATGTGTAAAATATCCTTTGCGGCGATCAGGATGGGAAGTGGAACTAACTGCGGACAAAATGATTTCCTTTTGGTGAGAGCGAGAGATACACTCAGCCGTTTGTATTGATGGGGCTGAAAAGGGCAGGAGACGGACAAGGGGGAATGGAGGAGAGCGGGATGGGGCCACTGCGGTTACAAAATGCTCTCCAATACTGCAACTTGTCTTTTAAGATGAACTTAGTTCGGGTGTTCCAGATTTGTTCTTCCCCAGCACCAATTCATGCCATTTACTCAGACCTGAGAAAGAGAGAGAGTGTGTCTTACATATTAAGACTGGTGTAGCCATAGCAATTTTGCCCACTTCTTCATCAGCTTGCATTATCTTCTTTATTCGCGCCTGCAAAGAGACAACAGCATTGAGTTAGGCATTCCACACCATTTGCGAATCTTTTTCTCTGTAGCTGGTAGAACCTCTATATATAAAGAATACAGGTTCAGTTCAGATTCTGTTGATTAGGCAAAAATCAACCTCGACAATCACGTGAAATAATCTTCACGCATGCTCAGACTACTAAAAAGTCCACATGTTTGAAACGGTAGCGAATTATAGTGCCTGAAGTTATTGAGAGGAATATGTGGGAAAACAGCGTGATAAGAGAAAAGAGCTTGACTGTGGAAAAGATGGAGCAATTGTAATGAGAGAGTACAACAAAGATATTTATTACAAGCACAGCAACAGGACCAACGGGGGAGAGAGAAGCTTCTGCCTCTTCCCTCCTGAAAAAACCAAAAACAAAGAGGGAGAAGGTGGGCCAAGGAAAGAGAACCTAACAAACGAGGGGGACTTTATAGCATCCATAGAAAGTGCAGAGAGTTTATGGGAAAGGAGGCTATGGGGAGAGGCTTGTCTCCAACCAAATCAGGCTATCCTTTTTCTGAATTGAAGGTAGATTGGTCCTTCCCTACTTTTTGGTCCACAAGGTTTTTAATGTACCTTTCTCTAGGAAAAATATTGTAATTTCATGCATGCCCTATCTGATGGTCATAAAACCATGGGGTATCCCCTACAGTTTTAAGTTCTGTGAACTCTGAACCCTATCGTCTTTGACCAAACGACTCCATCGGCCGGTCATACACACAACGAGCTTCCCATTGGGCTCAACAGGCCAACTCTGCATGGCTTCTGACTTGAGAAGAAAAGAGTCGCTGCCCAGAAAAAGCGGCATTGACTCTTCCTTCAACCAGCTGCAAACCCTCCGAGTGGACGACCCCAACTAAGGTAGATACTTCTAGAAAAGTTAACCCGAATATAGCAATGAGCCCCACGTAGTAAGAAAGGTGAACTCCATGTGGCTAAGTCTTTGAAAATTGCTCAGTATTCAAACTTCATGGGGAATTGGGAAAGTGACTTAAGCTATTAGTGGAGGAGATTTCTAGACATAAACAGGTCATGTATACCAAGCATACATTGCTGCCATTCCATCGTTCTGAGTAGCTACAACAACCCCACACTGCACGTCCTCATACTTTTAAGATAATAACAACATATCCAACCTTATCAAGTGGATTTTCAGCATGATGAGGGAGGAATCGACAGAGGGAAATAAACCCCACATATTTCTTTGCTGAAAATCCAGGGGCATGTTCGGTTTCCGAACCATCAGGCACCACTCAACCGTGACTCAAGCCTGCCAGACATATGACAAGGCTAGCGAACTTACAGCTGGGAAGCGGGTGTCCAGTTTCTTCTTCATATCGACTGCTCACCCCTTGCTTCTACACCGCAATCCCCGCCAAAAACATCCAAACCTGCTTCTCCTTCCGCACCTTTGCAAACGTCCCACAGAGCGCAAAGAAAAACAAACTCTTATACTGTACAAAGAGGATCAAGCATGGAGTGCGCGACTGAAATGGGGCACTCCGCAGCAGCAGGAGGGCGTCATCGTCCAGCTGCGGATTGCGCGCGGGGCACTTTTGCCGTTAGCCGGTGCTGCTGCCGATGCCGGCCTTCCGCGCTCGCAGGACACAGTCACGCTCTGCTTCGACGCTCACTAGTACCAGCGTGCAGGTAATTCTTCCATTGTTCCGAGTTTCTTGCCATCGCAATCTCCCTCTCTGTTTGAGTGCTCCGCAGTGTTTGCAATTGACTTTTCTGTACATCAAACCCGTGACGTGGCTATTGTTCTTAATATGTTTGTAGATACTTTTTTCTCTTCTAATCGCATTGAAAAGGGATTTTAAACATTTGTTCTCGTTTTGGATTTTATTTGTTTTTATTTGTTTTTCTAATATATCTGTTTTTGGACAGAAAGGGGCAGTAGCTTTTATAAACATTTTTTTTGTTTTCTTTAGGTGAAAGGGGAGGTAGCCCTTGTTAACTTTATTCGAATTATAACATTTTAAGAAAGCCATTATTATGGGAAAATGGTGCTGATATTATTAATGTTTTAAAATAAAAGAGGAAATTATTGTTCATTAAAAATATCCAGAGAACAATAACAATAGTAATGAATATATAAATACACAGCCACGATTGACGTGGAAGATGAGATAGCATCTTAATAAACGTGGTACACTAAACCAGTGTTATTTTTTCAAATTTCGAAAATAACAGGAGTGATAATTTTTATTTTTTCTTAAAAACAGGAGTGGCTACTGAGTTTTGCAGGAAATAGCCATATTTTCTGTTCATCACAGGACAGAATCATCCTCCTCTGTACTTTCATCCATGTATATCATCCATATTAGGCGAATTCATTCAAGATTCATATTTTTCTTGAAGAATTTTGGCGATTTCATCCATGAGAAAATACAGAATTTACGACAGAATATTCATTTTGTTTTTTGAGGTCGAAAAAGTGCGAAATTTCGCCAGAAATAAAAACACTGCACTAAACTATATATATAAT
Organism: Takakia lepidozioides; assembly: GCA_030704615.1. Classification (NCBI taxonomy): domain Eukaryota; kingdom Viridiplantae; phylum Streptophyta; class Takakiopsida; order Takakiales; family Takakiaceae; genus Takakia; species Takakia lepidozioides. Next base: position 51,921,629 of record CM060731.1, read on the forward strand.
TAATATTTTCTTGCATTTGATCTTTAGAAAAAAAAATTTGTTTTTTTGATAGTCGCTTGTTTGTTTGTTGGCTCCTCTTTATTCTAAAGAGGAGAGTACGCATCAGTGTCAAAAACTCTAGGCCCGTGTTTGTGTTGTGCTTTCCCCAGGTGTCACCTCCTCTCCCTTGTTGAATACTCATTGCTGATGTGCCTTCTCTAGGTAACACCTCTTTTAGGTGGTATTGAACAACTTACGAGAAATAAATGGATAAATTTTCAAGTTTATTATGGATGAAAGTACATTTAAGAGGAGCCATACTAGCGGCTTGTTACTTCTCTTGAAATGAAAGGGGAGAGGTGCTTGGGACTCTTCTTAGGTTGTTTTTGTTTTGTTTTTGAAAACGAAAGGGGGTGAATGGATTCTGTTTTTCATCCATTATGCAAAGTTTCATCCACTATGGATGGGTCACTCTCCGCTGAGTCTATAGGTTCGCCCTCGCCAAGTATTGGCATATTTAGCTTTATGGCCCCTCGGCCCTGCCTGACTAAGGCAGGACTACGCAAAGGGTTCAGCTGCTTTAGCATTGATACTTTTGATCGATTACGCTTCCAATTTGATCGAGACAGTTGTCACCAGAATATTCTGTCCATATTTCTAATGAATGACATCCCCTGGACGAACAGTTTCATGGTCACAACCAATTTTATTTGGCTTTTAGGTCTGGAGTTCAATTTCTTGGGAAGATAATAGGAATAATGTAAGAACTTAATGCAAGCGCGTCAGGACGGTCCAGCCCTGACACCCGTACCGCCGGTTCTTCGCCTCCGGCAGACATCGAAAGGCAGCCGGCTGGGCTCGGTCAATCCCTCCCCACCCCCGCCCTCATCCCATCGGCGTCGTCGCCCCAGGCGCGTCGTCGCCCCCTGCGTCTCGTTCTGCGACACCAGTCCGCCGCTTCCAGCAGTCCGCCAGTTCCCTGTAACCCCCGCCCCGGGTTCAACCATCACCCCCATGTAACCCTCTGTAACTCCGCCGAGTGTAACCCACATTACCATGTAACCCTTTGTAACCCATATAACCCCATGACCCTCTGTAACCCATGTAACCCTCTATAACACCGCAGAGTGTCACCCCCACCCCTATGTAACCCTCACTACATGTAACCCTCTGTAACACTTGCAACCCATGTAACCCTATGTAACCCTCTGTAACCGCAGACCCTCACCCCATGTAACCCTCACTCCATGTAACCCTCTGTAACCCATGTAACCCTCTGTGACCCTTTGTAACCCTCACCACCATGTAACCCTCTGTTGTCACCCTCACCCCTGTAACCCTCACTCCATGTAACCCTCCCTCCCTCACCAGGTGGTAACCCTCTGTAACACCGCAGAGTGTCACCCTTGTGTAACCCTAACCCATCCGTGTAACCCTCTGTGTAACCCTCTTTGTAACCTCACACCATGTAACCTCTGTAACACCGCAGAGTGTCACCCTCCCGTATGTAACCCTCACCATGTAACCCTCCCTCTGTAACCCTCACTCCATGTAACCCTGTGCCCTCACCAGGTGTAACCCCCATGTAACCCTCTGTAACACCGAGTGTCACCCTCGCCACCATGTGTAACCCTCACAAACCCTCTGTGGCTCTGTAACCTATGTAACCCTCTGTAACTAGAGTGTCGTCCTCACCCTTATGTAACCCTCTGTAACCCCCTCTGTGACCCTTTGTAACCCTCACCACCATGTAACCCTCTGTAACACCGCAGAGTGTCACCCTCACCCTATGTAACCCTCACTCCATGTAACCCTCTCTGACCCTCTATAACCCTTGTAACCTCTGTAACCCATGTGACCCTCTATATCCCTCACCCCCTTACCCCATGTAACCTCTGTAACACCGCTCACCCTCGTGTAACCCTGTGTGACACCGCAGAGTGTCGATGTAACCCTCACTCATGTAACCCTCTGTAACCCAACCCTCCCCTGTAACACCATGTAACCCTCACACCGCAGAGTGTCCCCTCACCCCTGTAACCCTCACTCCATGTAACCTCCCATGTAACCCTCTGTGACCCTTTGTAACCCTCACCACCATGTAACCCTCTAACACCGCAGAGTGTCACCCTCACCCCTATGTAACCCTCATTCCATGTAACCCTCTCTGACCCTCTGTAACCCATGTAACCCTCTGTGACCCTCTATATCCCTCACCAGGTGTAACCCACCATGTAACCCTCTGTAACACCGCAGAGTGTCACCCTCGCCACCATGTAACCCTCCGTAACCCACACAAACCCTCTGTGACACCGCAGAGTGTCACCCTCATCCCCATGTAACCCTCACTCCATGTAACCCTCTGTGGCTCTGTAACCCATGTAATCCTCTGTAGTCACCCTCACCCTTATGTAACCCTCACTGTAACCCTCTGTAACCCCCTGTGACCCTTTGTAACCTCACCACCATGTAACCCTCTGTAACACCGCAGAGTGTCACCCTCACCCCTATGTAATCCTCACTCCATGTAACCCTCTGACCCTCTGTAACTCTCTGTAACCCATGTAACCCTCTGTGACCCTCTATATCCCTCACTAGGTGTAACCCTTACCACCATGTAACCCTCTGTAACACCGCAGAGTGTCACCCCCATCCCTATGCATCCCTCACTCCTTGTAACCCATGTAATCCTCTGTGACCCTGCGTAATGTAACCCTCTGTGACCCTGTGTAACCCATGTAACCCCATGTGTAAACCCTCTATAACCCATGTAACCCTCTGTGACCCTCTATAACCCTCACCAGGTGTAACCTTCACCACCATGTAACCCTCAGTAACCCTGTAACACCGTAGAGTGTCACCCTCACCCCTGTGTAACCTCACTCCATGTAACCCTATGTGACCCTCTGTGACTCTCTGTAACCCTCACCAGGTGTAACCTCACCACCATGTAACCCTCCGTAACCCGTTTATCCCTCTGTAACACCGCTGAGTGTAACCCTCACTCCATGTAACCCTCCCATGTAACCCTATGTCACCCTCTGTAACCCATGTAACCCATGACCCTCTGTAACCCTTTGTAACCCATGTAACCCTCTGTTACTCCGCACCCTCACTCCATGTTATCCTGCATCGTGTAACCCCAATGTAAGCTTGTATCATGTTATCCCATATACCCCTCTCCGTGTAACTCCAGTTCCTCGTAACCCCATCATCCCTGTAACCCTCTGCACGTCAGCGCTTTAGCTCCGCCTCGTGTAACCCTCATTGTGCAACTCTCACATTGTAACCCCACCATGTAACCCCGATACTGTATCAATCCCCCCGTGTAACCCCCGATTGTGTCACTCATAGCTCGTGTCACCCCGGATCCTTTATCCCCAACGCATGTCACCCCTGTTCGTGTAGCCCCTTAGTGCCCGGCAAAAATTGGCGGGCTCCAAGAGGTGTCAGATATTTTGAATTCAAACCTGGGTTACACGATTCGGTGACATCAAAACCCACGTAACTCCATCATCGCTCGTCATTTTCACCAGGTGCGTAGACGACGTGCAGTCCCGAGGGCTCCGCTGCGTTGCCCGCGTGTATTATGCGATTTGTACTGTACTGGTGGTATTGTTGCTGCTAATGGGCATGTGCTGCCGCGAAGGTGCTAGACGAGGAACGCAAAGCAGCATTGGAATCAAATGGTTTGAAAGATGAGGCGGGAGAACTCTGTCATTTGCAGCATTTGGTATCTCATTTGAAATGCATCCTACAGCTGCCCATAGACGGGCTTTTCAATCACACAAACCTCCGTTGGATACGCCAGGTTTCCCAGGGAAAAGGGAAACGGATATCCATCGAAGTAGCTGTCGTTCCATGGTCTCGCATTCCTGACTTTCTGGAGGGAGAAAGGAGTAGAGTGGATGGGAAGACCCAATTTTATGTTCAAGATCGAAGGTACCGTGAGTTGCCAGATTTGACAACACCGCGTGCAAACAGTTATCGTCAGTGGCATAAGTAAGTCACTTATGAGGGTTGTATAACATTCCCAGCCCCACTTCTTTCTGCTAGTCTAGCAAAGTCGTATATGGCGATAACCCTCCTCGCTTTATATGCTTTTTTTGCAGGTACCACTGCTGCTACGGCCCGATAGATAGGCGCACGGACCCGCCGATTGTGAAGAAAAAAAAGAAAAACCGATAGCAGCCTCCGATAATCAAACAGCAGTCAAGCGAATCAGACGTAAGGCAGCGGATTTCGGAGAGTCATACAAACGTGGGTGTACGTGTAGCTTCAAAGTTGGCCAGTGTTTTCTAGATTCAGAGTTGGCAATCATCACATACTTCCAAAACAGCATGTGGATGCAAAAGGAAAGCCATGTCATGGTTCAGCTGACCCCTCTTCCCATTTCTCGCGATTCGTGCATGCCCCTCGTCTCAGCCAAGATATGAAACAGTGGATCGTCGATAGTCTTCGCAGTGGCCTATCTCCAGCTATGATTATGACACAACACACTCAACAACTCCAGGAAGCTTGTGCGTCTCAGCCAGGCATGGAGTGGAGTCGCGATTGTTTCTTGTTCGAGTACGACGTGAGAAACATTGCCGACAAGCTTGCGATTGAGAGTTACAAAAAACATCCAGATGATGCACAAAGTGTACGTATGGGTCAATAGCAATCCTGAAAGCGTCTTCTTCTACCATGAAGAGACAGCGCCAGTGGCGGGTGATTTGAAGTTCGTAATTGGAATACAAACGGAGTGGCAAAAACAGAAAATGATCGACTTGGGACACAACCGTGTGGTATCCTGCGATGCAACATTTGGGACCAACGAAAATAAGGTATTCGTGTCACGCTTTACCTTTCATTGCATTCTGAAATGTGAGTGCCATGCAACTGTTGCCAATATTTTAACGCTCACCTTATTCATTTTTGTACCATTGCGACATTGCAGTTCCCAATGTATACCATGATGGTGTTCGACGAATGGCTCAACGGCATACCTGTTGCTTATTATATCAGCGAGAAACAAAACGACTGACTTGAGCCCCTGGATGAAACGTCTTCGCGACCGACTTCTTCAGAGCAAACCAGATTGGAGGCCAATGCTTTTGTTGTCGACGATGCAGACGCAGAAATCAATGCTATCAGGTACACGGCTAGAAGTTACATGTTCTGAGTCACACTACAAGTTGCAGCACGAATGGAGGGCTTGCTGGTTTGAGCACTAAGAGTTTGAGTTACACGAGGGGGTGTGCTTATGGAGTTACAGGTGCTCGAGGGGTGGATTTGAATTTGAGGGCCTTACTGGCCTTGATGGAGGATAATGCGAACTCGTGGGGTCCGTTCTAACCCACTATTGGTATAGAGATAACTTGAAATCGAAAGGCTTCAAAAGGAATGTACGACAGGAGGAATTTATCAGTAATGCTGTTTGGACTGCAAGGGAGATCCCTGATGTCAATGTTCATTTGCCCACTGTTCCTGGTCATCCGGCGATTGTGGATAGTGTTCAAACGGCCGGTCGAAGCTACACAATCTATGCACCTGCGACCACCTGGGCTTGTTGCGATTGTCCATGGGCTTTGAAGGGTAACTTGTGCAAACATCAAATCCGCGTTCTTCAATTGATGAAGCCAAATCTGAAGGAAGGGCTTATTGTGAAGCTCTGTGGCACAAAGCTCGGGACCATTCATGGAGGTCTTCACATGTGATGAAATCGGAACTTCCAGATATTGATGCAGAGGAGGAAGTTGTGAATCTAGCAGAGCCTACGGAGTGCTCAGCATCATCCCGGCGTGGTCGGCAGGAGCCATCGGATGTTTCATCAATTGAATCTGAGATGAAGTCCCTGTCGCTTCTTGGCAATGAGAGTGAAACAATGCGCAAACATTGCTTGCCGAGCTTCGTTGTGTTCGTGGGAGGCTGTCCACTTTACAAGTTAGAATCGACAAAGGTCTGTTGCACCCTCTTCAAGCAGTTCCATTCATAAAAAATGATGATGGAAACAACATGTCCCTTGCCAGGAAAGTAGATTTTGTAGACCGGTTCCGTAGTAAGTGACCATTGAGTCCATTGGCAATGACACTTACTTTGTGATCACCAAGTTTAATATGAAGTACATGTCTGTTCATGGGTTGTTATTCACTTTGCCATTCCATCCACATTCAACCTATGTAACCCACTCAATGGGACACCCATGGGCCGGGGTGACACACCGCAGGGTTACACTGTCTGGGGTTTCATAACGTAACATAGCTCTACTTAGTGTAACTGCATCTGTGGTACTCCACACAGTGTAACACAGATGAGTGTGAACCTCTTCAGTGTAACTCATTGTGGTGTAACTCCAAGTGTAACTGCAATGTAACTATCAACAGTGTAACCTAGTATGTAACCCCATAGAATATTGCTGTCAGTGGTGTAACTCTGAGAACAATGTGACTACAATGTGACTACAGGGTCTGGGTTAGTCTGCCGGGGTTACATGACCCTTCAATACAGAGTGGGAAGATGTTGAAGTCGAGCACCTTTAGTCACCAACACTAGCCCCTGTATGTGTAACCCCTCTATGTGTAACCCAATTTGTGTGTAACCCATGGACGTGTAATCCATGAGATAGATAATCATTCCGTTCAACCTATGTTATGGACCAGTGTAGCCCTCCGGAGTGTAACTTGTTGTTGTGTAACCCCAAAAGTATGTATCCCGACCACATGTAACCCCCATTGATGTCACCCCATCGCATGTAACCCATTGTACAATTTGGGGTGCACGCTATAAACCCCGATGCTACATCACCCCATCTTATGTATCCCCACGACACGTAGCCCTTGTATAGGCAACCCTGCCCACTTTCATTGTGCACAGTGTAACTTAGAACTGTGTAACCCTCTTGAGTGAGTGTAACCCAGAGTGTTGTAACTCCAAGAAGTATGTAGCCCGACCAGATGTTACCCCACACTATTGTGACCCCATCGTATGTAACCCATTGTACATAGCCCTCATGTATGTAACCCCATGTAGTATAAATCTGAGAACTTCAGTGCACAAACACTTCAGTGCGAAAAAAATAAAAAATAAAACAAATGCGCATAGTCGAGGTGGGGTTACATGCCACGAAAGTATACTGTTTCAGCAACGTGACCCTGACATAGCCAGGTATGTAACCCATAAGTGTAACCCCACGTTGTGAGACCCGGCATGGTGTAACCCATCACTTATGTGTGAACCCACAGAGTGTAAGCCCATTGCCCCAGGGCCCAAAGGTGTACCCAAGTACTTGTCTATGATTCCACTTCATGTAACCTTATAAGGTGTAACCCCATGTAAGCCCATTGCATGAAACCCAAACTGTGAAGTGTTACGAACAAACCACATAGAAGCAAAAATGCATCAAGAGACGCTATTTATTTCTTTGGCCATCTGACCAAGTCTTTGTCCATCTCGTCACACAGCCAACTAATCATATGAGTACGGGAAGCTATCATGGTTGACTCGTTGAACCAACTTGCAGTAAACGCCCGCCTATGACGGGTTCGATCTTCTGTGGTTTTCACATTGAACTTCCACTCCAAGTAAAATTGCACAAAACAAAGTGCATAATAGCCGCACTCCCAACAGCTCCGTTGTTGGGGGACACTGGCCTCAAACCATTCCATCCTCTCCATGACGTAACTGAAGTCATCAGATCCAGGCATGAAATCAAAGAACGCTATGGCAAAATTTCGCAAAATTCCTTCAATGAGTTTGGGTCGGGCAATGGTTTTATGGGAGTCCAAATGTACTATCCGACCTCGGCGCTCTAAAACAGCAACACTCCAGTGATCACTGCAACACAAACAAAGCCGTTACGTCAGAATAGAAAAAAAAACTCCAATGAAACCCATTGTGGTGTAACCCAGTAGTGTAACCCTTTGTACTGTAACTCTAAACGGTGTTACACAACTAGTCAGCAGTCACTAGTGCAACTCAGTCTAGAATAGAGGAGTGTAACCCAACATGCTCAGTCAATGCTGAAATTACTTACTCGAAGACAATAGGGATGACAACCACGTCCACAAGATCTCGATTCTTTGTGAACACCATCCCTCGGGCATCCTGAGTGTACCATTCTTGCACCAACCCGAATAGCGTCTGCAGATCGTTACCATTGGTACGCATGACATGCCATTGAAAGGAGCACAGATGACAAACTCAGGTGCGATAGCCTTAAACAATTGGCCTCCAGAAGTTTGTTGTAACCGAGAGCAATGCATCTGTGACAGTTGCTCTTATTTTATACATCGGCTCAAAATCTGTCTCTTCCAAGTAAAACTGTAACGGACTAGAAGCCAGGAAGGCATCGCCATAATAAAACTTCACTTCGGGCGCCCCAGGAGGGTCCGACACCATTCTGAACTTGTCAAGTACCGTTGTTTTAGTCTGCACAACAAACCGCACATTACGAACATTACGATGCATCATACAAGAGTTATAATCAATATTCAAAATCAGAGAGGATCAAAGTACAATGAGGTACCTCGAACGCTCCCGCAAGTGCTTGGCAAGGACCTCTTGCTGCTGGACAACGTCAACCTCCGAGACCCCTGCACTTTTGCCTTTCGGTTTGGTTCGCTGTTTTTTGGGTGCGACAAGAACAGATACTTCTTTGTCAGCGCTAGGGGGTTCAGCCAACCGCTTTCTTTGAGCAGGCGGCCGTTTTGACCTCCTGGGATTCTCTGCAACCCTGACAATGCCGCCGTAGGGGGAATTTCTGAGCCAGAGGTGCCTTGTTCTGAGTTTGCTGCAAGTGCTGAAGACTGCACTCCCTCGTCTGATGCTGGGAGGTGATGACCAAGGGCAGAAGTGTCACAGCTCACCTCCTCGGTGCTACCCCTGTCAGTGTAACCCTTCTGTTCCCCTTGTCACGCTTCTTAGTGTCACCCTTCTCTTCGGCTACCTCCTCAGTGTCACGATTCTCAGTGTCATCACCCTTCTCTTCGGCTACCTCCTCAGTGTCACTCTTCTTAGTGTCACCCTTCTCTTCAGCTACCTCCAGAGTCACGCATCTCAGTGTCGCCCTTCTCTCCGGCTACCTTCTCAGTGTCACCCTTCTCTTTGGCCGCATTATCAGTGTCACTCTTCGCAGTGTCACCCTTCTCATCGGGTTCCTTCCCAGTGTCACTCTGCTGAGTAACAATCTTATGTGTGTCACCCTTGGCAGTGTCACTCTTCTCAGTGTCTAGATGCTCCGCAACATCCTTCTCTTCGTGACTCTCCACAGTGAAACGCTTCTCAGTGTGACCCTGCTTTGTGTCACCCTTCCAACTGACAACCTCCTCGGTGACACCCTTCCCCGTGTCACCCATGTCGATGTCACTCTTCTTTGCATCAACCTCCTCAATGCCATCCTTGTTTGTGTCGCCCTTCTCCGCACCCTCCAAGACCATGTTGACTAGCAGAAGACCGTCATCCGTCGCGACTAGTGGCCGTGGCAAAGGAGTGTCACCTTCCACGACTAGTGGTAGTGGAATGTCATCCATGACAGTGTTACACTCACTGACATCTACCATGTGGGTTGGCTGTGGGGTGTCACCCCTATCAGTGTAACCCATGTCAATGTCACTCTCAACGGAAGTTGCAGTGTTCACGGGCAATGGTGTGTCACCCACGACAATGTCCCTCTCCCCACTTGACAACTGTCACCTCCACTTGCTGATTGTGTGTAAACAGTGCCAGTGCCATTTACTTGTCACCCTCACCCTTTCAGGGCATCCTCCCCTTGCAGAGTCACCCTGCATCAATGGGACCCACGAAGGCTGGGTCATTCTGAGAGAGGTTGACCACATGATCCTGACAAATACTTACATTGCTGCATCGAGGGTTCAACCCAGCATCTCCAGATTCAAAGTCATACACAGACTCTGGGTCAAGCGGGTCCCCGATTCTTCGATTAAGACCTTCAAAAGAAATGACTGGGGCTGCGGACAAAGAGGTTCGCACTTGGGTGTTCCACCTTGATGTATCATCTTCAGTATCAGTATCAGAAATCATGGGCAAATCCCGCGTCAAGTCTGCTAGGTTCACCCCTAAGTGCAGCTGGGTTGTACAATTCACCAACCTGCGACAAAGATACAACGGCAGATTGACTTGGAATGATGTCCTCGTCATGTACATCGTCGCTCTGCGGGGCGGAAATTGGCCCATCGCTCGTCTGCGCGCCCCCTACGCCCCCTGTATCGCATTGTGGAGGGGCCCCATACACAACTTCGTGAAGCTCACGTTGAGCCTCAAAAGGTTTTTGAACGCATTGGCGACTTGATTGGTCATGAGCTCGGACTCATCTGCATCGGGGAAAAGACAAAGTTTTTAGTCGTGGAACGAGGTTTTTGAAAGTGCAAGGGTTACACTATGTAAGGGTTACACTGACTAGGACAAGACAGTGGTTCGGATTACACGATATGGGTTACACCACCCTGTTAGAGACAGTAGTTTGCAATGGGTTACACTACCATGGGTTACTACTGAGATTACACAACGAGAGGGTAACAAATCTAGGGTAACACAGCGAGGGGTACCATTAGGGGTACACTGATTACAGGGTTACATACTCCGAGGGTTACACTGATTACACACAGCGAGGGTTACACTGAGTACAAGGTTCCACATACGAGGGTTACACACAGGGTTACACACGAGGGTTACACTGAGTTACAAGGTTCCACATAGCGAGGTTACAATGATTACAAGATTACACACAAAGGGGTTACACGACGAGAGGGGTGACAGTGGATGGAGTAACACTTACAGAGATACCAAGGCACTACAGACCCAAGGTCTCTCATATACTGGATGCCCAAACGCGCATTGAAGTCCATTTCTGTTGGTGATTCGCTGAAGAGGCCACAACACCAAAGCTGGATAAACGATTCTCTCTGTTGGATCGCAAAGTGATGGGCGGCGCGACGACGGCTTGCCTTGCAAAACTGTATAGCTCCGTTGATCTTAATTGACCGGTCACCCCACTCTTCTGTACTCAAACTCGATCTTAAGTCTTCGAGCTCAGAATCCAAGGTCGCAATTCCGTCACCAGGTTGTGCAAAGTACATCAGACTAAAGCCGTAATACTCATCGACCAGGTCCTTCACCTTTGAGGCCGTAAGAGCACTTTCCAGAAGTTCAGTCGTGAACCCCAACCTGGGATGCGTTTGGGAAACTGACCTGCCATGATTTCTTACATCGTTGTGGGCTAGAATTCTCAAAAGGAGTGGTGGCGGTCCAATGTGCGGTTTGGTGAGATTCTCCATTTGACTGATCAATCCTTCGGCAAAACCACGAGTGAATTCCAACGGATGTGGAACAACCAAACCTTTGATTCCATCTACAGTAATAGTGATGACAAGAGGATTTGAAGTTCTGGCATCGTCAAGGTCGGTATTGCCAACAGCTAGTTCGTCCATCGTGTCATCATCATGTGAGGCTTGGCTCTCTCGATGGACTCGTGTAAGTCTCCCACCTTTTTTCTTTTTCTGCTTTGGCATGTCAGGATGCCCAATGCTCTCTAAATACTCCTTCACCCGATTCAATTCCTCTATCATTAACGGACCATGATCCGGCTGGGCAGTAAATGCCTTGTGGGCAGCAACAACACTGTCCATATCATCGCTTCTAAGATGATATCGAGCTCCCTGCGCAATACAGCGTGAGGGGTTACACCAGAGAAAAATGTTACAGCACGAGGGGTTACACATGAAAATGGGTTACAAACAAGATGGGCTACACGGGGTTACACAGAGGTGGGTTACACACCATAGGGGTTTTTAAAAGGGGTCCTCTGTAGGTGGGTTACACTCTGGGTTACACGCCACAGGAGAGACAGGGGGGGTAACACAAAGGGTTACATGGATAGACAACAGCCCAAAATTTGAAAAACAGAGAAATGGCAGGGAATCCAACTTGATTGTCTGTCGATAGAACCCAACTTGATTTTGCAGCTGTCGCATGGACTGCGCCCTCGCCTCGCGCAACAAATTCTTGGAATGCCGGCCAAAACCCCTTCTCATTGACATTCGGAAATGGGAACTGAGGAATAAGGCCATGCGGTAGCAGAAGGATTGAGCCTGGAGTTCTCTTTCGCAAGATGAACCTTGAGCTCCGGTTTCCCCGGTTTCCAATGTTGATTTTCTTTGCAATAGGGACAGGTAGAGGCGGGCTCAATCGCCGCTTGTCTCTCTCGTTAGAAACCTGCCGAATAGAAGGACCAGGGACAGAAACAGCAGGAGCACTAGAAGATGGAACCTCTGTAGCAGAAATAGCCGAAGAAGGTACAACAGCAGGCACTTCAATAGGATCTGCAATCTCACCCAAAGCCACCCTATTTTGCAGAATCCATGCATGATATGCATCAACAGAAGAAGCTGGAACAGAATTCATCACATTTTCAACAGCCATGGCATGCTTGAGCTCCGCATCAGGAAACGGTTTTGTTCCTTTCGGTCTGGCCATACATGCGGCCGTTCCATCGACAATATGCCGATTCAATCTGCTCTTATCTACCTTTACTGCCCCACAATAAGGACATTTGAACTTAGGCCGGCCCTTTGCTCCCTCCACCTTGGCCTCTCTACACCTGGTGTGGCAGTACGCGATCATTGTAGCATGCTCATGCTCAGTGTACCAAAAGCGAACTCGTTCGCCATCCCTTTTCAAGTGATCAAATGGAATAGTAGCCTCTCCAGGGAACAAATAACAATCAGCCATGACAAAAGAAAAAGCTGACAGAAGAGAAGAGAAGAGCAAGAGCAAGAAAAGACAAGACAAGAAAAGACCAAGAGAGAATTCCGAAGAACGCACAACAGGGAGCACGCACAGCAAGGAGTGCAGGAAGAATATGAATGGCTGCGAGAAGGGGAAAACTGAACAATGATCAAAGAACGAAGAACGAAGCTAGCTAGATGTCACCCGTAAGGCACGTCGGTTAAGCGAAAGACGGCGGTTCATTAAAATGGCGGCTTGCAATCAATTATATCCGCACTGACTCACACGTGTATGAGTTGCAATCCCGGTGTCACCCGGAATAGCGGAGTGTAACCCGTAACCCTACACTTGTGAGCGCGACAAACCGGCCATTACTCGAATGCCAGGCACGTCGAGTGTAACCCTCCGTCAGGTACCCAGATATGATGTAACCCTTCGTCACAACCTCATGTACCCCTAGTCTATGTGACTCCCGAACACAACATCGATGTAACCCTGTCATATCAAACCATTAGTATGCAACCTCCAGGTAAACATGGTCAATGTAATGCCCCACCCATGTAACCCTAGCCTATGTGGCTCCGCGAGCGCAACATCCACGTAACCCATCAAACATGTCAACCCATCTAAACCTCCATTACTAAACCGTCTACCAAGCTAGCATGTATTGAGAAAGAAAACACCGTGTAACCCCCTGTGTGTAACCATACCACACGTGAGGTAGTCATATAAACCATCAGACATGTAACCGGTTGACAGTGCTTGCAAAACACGCATGATTCGATACGTATTGCATCCATAATAGCGATGAGTAGGCTGCCCCGGCTGGTGTGTGAACAAAAGATACACGAGAGGAGAGTGAATGGGCACCCCGTCAAATGAGCGGCTGCTTGCATGGCTAGACCGAAAGAAACAAAACCCTTTCCTAATGCGGATCTTAGGAATACCATAGCCATCGGGGACGGTGACAAAACAACAAGAATGACATTGAGAAAGAAAAAGATAGAGACAACCGTATCAATCGTAGAGAAAACGTGGTAATAATTTGACGGATCGTTGCACGGAAAGAGTTGTCTTGTATGTTGCTGGGATGACGATACTGAACTGAATGAACTACAAATCTTTCGCATTGATGTGTGAAGCCGATTGGGCACCATGGGAATTGCAGAAAGCTGATGCCCCAAAGCAAAAAAACGAGCGAGCTAAGAATCTGGAAACGGATGGAGAGAGCAAATTAGGGTTTCGGCCTCTATTTAAACCTCCATTCGGCCGTCGGATAGTTTACACGTGTATGATGTACACGAGGCGGTGATACTGAGGGTTACATGGTGGTGAGGGTTACAGAGGGTCAGAGAGGGTTACATGGAGTGAGGGTTACATAGGGGTGAGGGTGACACTCTGCGGTGTTACAGAGGGTTACATGGTGGTGAGGGTTACAAAGGGTCACAGAGGGTTACATGGGTTACAGAGGGTTACATAAGGGGTGAGGACGACACTCTACGGTGTTACAGAGGGTTACATAGGTTACAGAGCCACGTGAGGGTTACATGGTGGCGAGGGTGACACTCTGCGGTGTTACAGAGGGTTACATGGAGGTAAGGGTTACACCTGGTGAGGGATATAGAGGGTCAGAGGGTTACGAGGGTTACATGGTGGTGAGGGTTACAGAGGGTCAAAGAGGGTTACATGGAATGAGGGTTACATACGGGTGAGGGTGACTCTGCGGTGTTACAGAGGGTTACATGGTGGTGAGGGTTAAAGGGTTACAGGGTTACATGGTTTACATGGAGTGAGGGTTACATAAGGGGTGAGGGCGACACTCTGCGGTGTCACAAAGGGTTTGTGAGGGTTACGGAGGGTTACATGGTGGCGAGGGTGACACTCTGCGGTGTTGGGTTACATGGTGGTAAGGTTACACCTGGTGAGGGATATAGAGGGTCACAGAGGGTTACATGGTGGTGAGGGTTACAGAGGGTCAGAGAGGTTACATGGAATGAGGGTTACATAGGGGTGAGGGTGACACTCTGCGGTGTTACAGAGGGTTACATGGTGGTGAGGGTTACAAAGGGTCACAGAGGGTTACAGAGGGTTACGGGTGTTACAGAGGGGTTAGGGTTACATGGAGTGAGGGTTACATGGTGAGGGTGACAGTGTCACACGGAGGGTTACATGGTGGCGAGGGTGACACTCTGCGGTGTTACAGAGGGTTACATGGTGGTAAGGGTTACACCTGGTGAGGGATATAGAGGGTCGGGTTACAGAGGGGAGAGGGTTACATGGAATGAGGGTTAGGGTTACATAGGGGTGAGGGTGACACTCTGCAGAGGGTTACATGGTGGTGGTGAGGGTTACAAAGGGTCACAGGGTTACATGGGTTACAGAGGGTTTAGTGAGGGTTACATAGGGGTTCTGCGGTGAGGGTTTGTGAGGGTTACGGAGGGTTACATGGTGGCGAGGGTGACACTCTGCGGTGTTACAGAGGGTTACATGGTGGTAAGGGTTACACCTGGTGAGGGATATAGAGGGTCACATGGGTTACAGAGGGTTACATGGTGGTGAGGGTTATAGAGGGTCAGAGAGGGTTACATGGAGTGAGGGTTACATACGGGTGAGGGTGACACTCTGCGGTGTTATAGAGGGTTACATGGTGGTGAGGGTTACAAAGGGTCACAGAGGGTTACATGGGTTACAGAGGGTTACATAAGGGGTGAGGACGACACTCTACGGTGTTACAGAGGGTTACATAGGTTACAGAGCCACCATGGAGGGAACAGTGAGAGGGTTACATGGTGGCGAGGGTGAACTCTGCGGTGTTACAGAGGGTTACATGGTGGTAAGGGTTACACCTGGTGAGGGATATAGAGGGTCACATGGGTTACAGAGGGTTACATGGGTGAGGGTTATAGAGGGTCAGAGAGGGTTACATGGATGAGGGTTACATACGGGTGAGGGTGACACTCTGCAGAGGGTTACATGGTGGTGAGGGTTACAAAGGGTCACAGAGGGTTACAGGGGTTACAGAGGTTACATAAGGGGTGAGGACGACACTCTACGGTGTTACAGAGGGTTACATAGGTTACAGAGCCACAGAGGGTTTGTGAGGGTTACATGGAGTGAGGGTTACATGGTGGCGAGGGTGACACTGCGGTGTTACAGAGGGTTACATGGAGGTAAGGGTTACACTGGTGAGGGATATAGAGGTCACAGAGGGTTACATGGAGTGAGGGTTACAGAGGGTCAGAGAGGGTTACATGGAATGAGGGTTACATACGGGTGAGGGTGACACTCTGCGGTGTTACAGAGGGTTACATGGTGGTGAGGGTTACAAAGGGTCACAGAGGGTTACATGGGTTACAGAGGGTTACATAAGGGGTGAGGACGACACTCTACGGTGTTACAGAGGGTTACATAGGTTACAGAGCCACAGAGGGTTTGTGAGGGTTACATGGAGTGAGGGTTACATGGTGGCGAGGGTGACACTCTGCAGGGTTACATGGAGGTAAGGGTTACACCTGGTGAGGGATATAGGGTTACAGTGAGGGTTACAGAGGGTCAAAGAGGGTTACATGGGTGAGGGTGACAACAGAGGTTACATGGTGGTGAGGGAGGGTCACGGGGTTACAGAGGGTTACATGGAGTGAGGGTTACATAAGGGGTGAGGGCGACACTCTGCGGTGTTACAGAGGGTTACATAGGGTTACATGGGTTGCAAAGTGTTACAGAGGGTTACATGTAGTGAGGGTTACATAGGGGTGGGGGTGACACTCTGCACGGTTACGGTCAATATGGGTTACAGGGTGGGGAGGGTCATGGGGGGTTACAAAGGTTACATGGTAATGTGGGTTACACTCGGCGGAGTTACAGAGGGTTACATGGGGGTGATGGTTGAACCCGGGGCGGGGGTTACAGGGAACTGGCGGACTGCTGGAAGCGGCGGACTGGTGTCGCAGAACGAGGACGCAGGGGGCGACGACGCCGATGGGATGAGGGCGGGGGTGGGGAGGGATTGACCGAGCCAGCCGGCTGCCTTTCGATGTCTGCCGGAGGCGAAGAACCGGCGGTACGGGTGTCTGGGCTGGACCGTCCTGACGCGCTTGCATTAAGTTCTTACATTATTCCTATTATCTTCCAATTTCTTGTGTGTAAGCCATAGATGAGGATATTACCTTGCGTGCTACCCGGGTGATTCAGGGCTCAAATCCTGTTACCGCGATATTTATTAATAGACACTGTGTGATGTTCCAGATTTTTACTATCTATTTTTTTTTTTTTTAAACAAATTAGAGAACTGGGGATTGTTAATCTGGGGATTGTTTATCTATTCATAATTACTAGAGGGGGGCTTGCATGAATTGCATGCATTTATTTTTCCCCTCATTAATCAAATTTGAGGGCTACTATCCCTTTTTTATTTGTTTTACTTAGGAGCATGGGACAGTGACCCTGGAAACTTTATTTGAAAACTTATCCCTTCGTATGTTTAAAATTTAATATAAAATTTCAGAGGCCTCTGTCCCTCTTTCTCTTTAAAAAAAAGGGGAAAAAAAAGAAGGAGGAGCGGAAATATAGGAGGAGGCTTTAGGCTTTTTTAAAATATAATAAATAATAGGTACTCCTGCACGATCTTCGTGTGTCTACTAGGCCTCATGGGAGCCTTCGGCCCGGGGGTTTAATTTTTTCCCTTTAATAATTTTCAATAAAATTCTCAGGGCCACTGTCCCCCGTTGATAAATATAATACTAATACTAATACTAATAATACTAATGAATAGGTTATCACGAGCTACCAGCCCTCGGGACAGCGCGGTTTTGTGCTTCGGTCGGAGAGCGAGACCGTGTGAGAGAGAGAGAGAGAGAGTAGAATTAGGGTTGTGGACGATCGGAGATGGCAGTCGAAGATGGTGCAATGCTATCATTCTGTGCACCCCTAGAACTAGGGTAGTGTGATCGCTCGAGGATTCTCTGTAGGTATTTGCTATGCCGGCTTTTATGTTGTATGGCATCCAGGCACCTGCACCTTGCAATGCTGATGTCGTCTTCTCCAATCCCGGTTATGCAGCGGCAATGCTGGGAAAAAATTCACTAACATGCAGTGCCGAGATTAATACTTGCAATGCACAATCGAGGCTACGGAGAAATCTTAGCGCATGCCGACCTTTGGACTGGTTGCCACGGTCAGTAGATTCTATACAATGGCGTGCATGCATTGCCAAGGATAGTTTTGCAATGTCACCCCCTATCTGTCGATGCTCTGACAACACTTCTGGTCGCATTTATGGACAAGAAGACGCAGCAAAGCGCTCGCATGTGACATGTCCGTCGATGCTGGTTTTCTCAGGTAGATATTTTTGCGTTGTGCTCTTACAAAAGACAACGATAGAAAACTTGAGAATCATGTTAACCTGAAGCTGAGATTGTTCTTCAGCGCGAAGTGCTTGTGCTCATGGTGTTATTCTGCCTTCGATCTTAAAAGAATCTCTTTTAGTCGTTTGCTGAGGTGCAGTGGTTGGTGCAGGTGGGACTGCTTTCAACGGGATTGTGGAAGAGCTTAAGAAGCTTACAACGCGGGTCGCCCATGTCCTCCCTGTTTCTGATGATGGAGGAAGCACAGCTGAAATTGTCCGTGTGCTTGGTACGTAATCTCAAATCTTGGGACGTTTGGTCAAACAAACTGTTTGTTGATGCATTCTTCTTTAGGTCTCACCTTTTCCTAATGAGAATTCTTGTACTATTTGCCAGGCGGTCCTTCTGTTGGAGACATTCGATCGCGATGTTTACGACTTTCAAGTGAAAGTACTGCTGAAGCCTTAGCAGTGAAGAGGTTGCTTGGTTATCGGCTATCGCTTGCAGAAGCTGAAGCAAAATCTGAGTGGTAGTGCACTGAAGAGCTCTCTGCTCTTTTGTTTCTGAACTCACTCACCTCCACAGTTCATTCCAGTTGCAAGGTCAAGTTTGAGGCTGTCTACTATGCCGCAAATACTTTTGGAAATTTGGAGCACCTGTTGCACAATGCTCCAATTTTCGATTATTGAGTGAACAGCCTCTTCCCTTCACGCCCTTCAAGCTCGTCACCACTTGGAACACCCTTCTTGTCTTGCAGTTATCAAATGGATCCTCTTTGTCCGCAATGCTGGAAGCCAACCTTGATTTGCAGTTGATTTAGAAGTAGTGGAGGTGACCGACTTCTAGTTGTTTGTTACAGTACTTCAATTTTGTTAAACAGAAAGAGTAGAGACAGACATACATGCATAAGCTGCAGGTAGTCCATTCACCATTAATTTTGCCGTGTCTCCAGGTATAAAATAGTGGAAGGTGATCATGAGCTTTGGAAGGGTGTCTCTGGACCATACAGGGAGACCATTCGTGCATTCCTTGTACATTTTCAAATTCAGGTTCGCACTTCTCATTAGACTTCCTGCTTTTCAGCAGATCAACGAGGTTTCACTGGGTCAACAGGTGCACTCTCATCCGTTATTTGGTGGTCAGGAGCTTTACTTTCCATAAGGTTTAAAAGCTAGACATTTGAATATAGAAGTTTCTACTGTAGAGCTCTGGCACTACATATAAGCCAGTTCAGCTGTTTGCCTGCTACCATGGCATAAGAACTTGAATTCCTGGCCTTGATGAGTGCTGAAAAACTTCCGAATTGGTGGAAACTGATCTTGAACCGATCCAAGAGTACTTAGTATAACTTTCCTGTGTAACAAGTGTGGGCTTCCTATTGGCTATGGTCCACGTGAAGACCAGAAGCATCCAAACTGAGGGAAATTGATATCCTTCTTTATTGATGGTGCAGATTCTTCGGCACTCAAGTGAAAGATTTCGATACCGGAATGGAAGGTATCCTCTGCTTTATCTTATTTTTTGCCTAGAATACGAGCTATTATACCAGAACACCATACTATGTGATGCCACATGCATCTCATAAGCTGGCAGGTGGATTCTGTACTTCTGAGTTAGGCTAATACCTAGTTGGATCCTGACTTACGTAGATGCTCTGCTACCACTGAGGTGATGGGATTCACCCCCTAGGCCTGTGCATGCTACCAGATTAGTGCCAGAAGCTGTTTATAAGAATTATCTGCTCTCGTGATCTGGTGGCTGGTCTCGTGACAGTATAGGGAATTTTTTTTTCGCTGGAGCGCGCATATTTTTCCAGTCATTAGATGCAGCCATATTTCTCTATTCACGAGTGTCACACATCCCAACAGACAGCCTGGTGCTGCCCGCTATCTGCACGAATGATCGCCTCACTGTTGGTTGTGAGTTACATGTGCGTACCCCACACCTGGGACTTCACATTTCAGCAGATTATCAAATCTTGCACTTTCAACTGTCCATCTATTGCAGCCATCTCCAGCATTAGTATTTGCCTCGATGTATATATGTGTTCACCCCTTCCACAAGGAACTGCAAGGTGCTTCAGCACATCAAATGCACCCAGAAATGGTTGCAAAAGCGGAAGGCTGTCTCTAATAACTGACATGGTAATTTCTTAGCCCCAGTGCAAGCAAGCATAGACGGAGGAATCTTCTCACTAGTGAGAAGCCTGCAGGCTGAGGGGCTTGTTGCTGGTGTGTGTACCAGAGTGGGGTGGTGATTAGAGGACAAAATGAAATATCTCATCCTTTGGTCAAAGACTCGAATGCCGAATGTCCTCTGGCAGTGAATAAGGTTCGTGTGTTGGCTTTCTCCCTTTACTGAAATGTAGCCTCCTTGATCTCATAATCACAGTAAAATTGTTAGAGTTAGAAGTGAGACCATCATGTTACTTTGGATCAGTGAGCTCTCCTTCGCAATAAAGCGGGTCACAATGGAAAATTTTATGCAACCCGAAATACTTGCTGCTAGCTTTGCCCTAAGACAATCAGATAGTGGGACATATGAAAGAAGTCACTGGTGTGGCCTCCTTCACCCCTTGGATTGCAGGATCTTCCTTCCTCCTCACATACTCTCACTTATACTTGCACTCAATTTACTGCAATCATCTGAAAAATAAGTGAGTAGTCCACCAAGACCAATGCTTCAACAGTCTGGGCCCTCAAGTACGTCACTTCAAAGAAGCAGCATTAGAATTTACCCCAACTTCAATGATGCTAACAACAGAGAAAGTGCCAGTGAGAGAGGAGATGGAGCTAACGTAGTTTCTTGGTCATGTGCTCTGGCAATGTTCTCTAGTTGAGACTGTCCTCCCTTAAGCTATACAAGAGACATGTGGTTGGGATGGAATATGTAGATCACGAACTGCTGTCCTTTGACCAAAGTAGCAAGCCTAGCTTTGGAACTGACCTTCACAAAGAGCGCTGCTGGTTTAAAATTAGGCCACTTGTTGCCCTGAAGTTTGTCATCATGTCAAAGACTAGGTGTTGGATGGTCTATCCTTGACTTTTGGACCCCAATGTACCTTCACTTTCTACTACTTATGTTTGAACTCAATCCTATCAGTTTAGATCGCAAACACAAAAGGCATTCTTTATGTGTCAGGCATCTTGAGATTGAATATGTTGACATTTTCCTAACACTTACCGAAAGACTGAGTGTCAAGGGAGGACAGCATCCGAATATTTGTCGGGCAATTGCTCTATCAGTTTAGATCGCAAACATAGAAGGCATTCTTTATGTGTCAGGCATTTTTGAGATTGAATATGTTGACATTTTTCTAACACTTATCTAAAGACTGAATGTCAAGGAAGGACAGCATCTGAACGTTTGTTGGGCAATTGCTTGCTAGACTTTCTGATGCCAAAGCAGCATGATTATGCAGGTAATGCAAGCATCACCACCACTGCCATCACCTATAAAGCGCATCTTCTACATGTCCAGTGAGGGCGCCAACCTGTTGCATGAGGTTTGTAATGCAATGTATGTTTGTATGTGACTGCTGTTCTGAAAAATTCATGGGGCTGTTGATATGAGGTTATTGAGAATCAAGACCTGGTCCTGTTCCTATGTCGTTTACAATGGTCTTTGAGCTTCAATTCAAAGCAGGCAATCAGGGTAATTTACTTGTATCTCAACCACCAGGTGTTTCCAGCAGTGAATCCTACAGTGTTGGAGCAACTTCGCCAGGTTGATGCGGTTGTGTATGGCATTGGGTCTCTTTACACATCCATATGCCCATCACTGGTACTCTTGCCATCCAATTTTAGATTCTTCTGCTCTCATAATTGTTAGCCTGGTATGATCAAGACTGCAGACATATTCTGTCTGCTTCAAGTATTTTAGAAGCTTGTGAATTCGTTTGATGATTTGCTGCATATATCAATTTTCATATGGTCTGGCTTGTGTCCAACATTTGAGTATCTATAAAGTGATTTCGATTTGCACGGCAGCCAAGGTCAAAAGTGGCTGACATTTAAACATGTCAAGAATTACTTAGTGGGTGAATCTGTGACGGTGGACTTTTAGCTGCAGCATATCTTAAAATGGTTGATGGTGCCTGGTTGGTGATTCAGGTGCTGCGTGGTGTGGGAGAAGCAATAGCAGCCCATTCTTGTCCCAAGGTGACTGACTCATGTGGGTGGGTGTGGGCCGATCACTCCCATTGATTCCAGGGCAATACATAGGAGGGTCCCCCTGATGGTCTGGAACTTATTGCTTGAGAAGCTGTTGATATAATTGAAGGCTGCAGCAGCAAGTATCTGCTGCCTTTTGCTGGTCAGTTATGTAAAGCCCTGAAAGGATGAAGAGATGAAGGTTGCTGGGGATGGGAGGGTTCAGGTCCTGCTATTGAACAGCACACATGACCGGGAGACTGTTGGCATGACTGCCTCTGCATTTGTGGCTGCTATCTGTGATGCTCTCAATCGCAAACATTGTGATGATCCTCATCTGTGTCTGAGCCACCCGGTGAGTTGGTGCAGAAGTAAGCCCTTTCTTCTTGAGGCTACATATTCAGTTTTAGCTGTGAAGAGGAAGTGGAGTATCAAGGCTTGATTGGGTTTCACAGTGAGCTTCGCTGAACTTATTTTTCCCTCCTGGTGTCTGATGGGTGGGTGCAGCCGAATGCATACATAAGTGTACTGCTGGTACCTGCAGGGGGTGAGATAGTGGTCGATGTGGACCAGCTGGCTAGTATGGGCATCCATCGTGTGGTATGTTTCCATCACTTTTGCAGTGGTTCTCTGTGGACATAAGCTATTTTAATTGACTTTGTTGTGGAAGATGTTCAGAGAACTGCATTTGTATCAATAAGGCACAGGAGAGACTTCAGCAGGGTATATTATAACTTCACAAGGTTTGCGTGCTCCATCTGTCTATTATGCTGCAATCTTTCTCCCATGCATAGTGACAGGTGGAATTGTGAATCAAGCTTATGAGTACAACTAACTGCAGGCTTCCCTTGATTGAACCTGGACAAATGGGTGGATGGATTGCAGGTCGAAGTAAACAGCATCCATGAAGAGGAACTGGGACACCTTTATGAACCAAGGGCTTTGATTGACGCACTCCAACTGGTTATTGATACAAACCCTCCGGAGGACTGGAGTATGGAAACAGACAATAATAATGGCTCTCACAATTCAAGACAAACGGTCTGCAAATAAGTGTAATTTCTTGTCTATCGATATCAGGATTAGAGGATGACTCTGCAGACCAGTGGTAACTCATGGCATCTTTGAAGTTGGCTTACGGTTCACCTTGTGTGTTTGGCTTATCTTTTGTTATTCAGCTCAAACACTGACGGATGAGCTATTTGAACTGAATTTGGTTGGTCTGACAATATTGCCATCAAGAGACAAGAATGGATTTGAAAAGGAAATTGGGCATGTCATTAAGCAAGAAAACATGTGGTCTTTACACCTTGTCTATCAAGAATACTTGAAGCATGTAAACATGCTGCTTGAGGCCATTTTCAATGGAAGAGCGCTCCAATTTTTTTTGGTACTACTTCAATTCCATCCGCAATAATCAATGTCTGTATTTCTCAGCTGCTCTGGGATTTTAAGAAAACTTATGTAGACATGTTGTGGGGTACATGATGTCAACAACATTTCTTTTGTTACCTCCCAGGCAGTGCTGTAGGCAATTACCTTGACCAAATGTTTGATTGGGGCAGTTCTTGGTGAATAAGAAAGTCAGCAGTCATTTGCTTCAGTTTGCTGTGAGGACTGTATAGTTGTTAACCCTTACACCCGAGGGCTCCTTTTCGGTGGTCCACCCTGAAACACTACTTGCATGAATTCCTATTTTTCTACCTACCCTAAATCAACCATAGATATGAGCCGTACAAACATAATGTACTCTTCTACATCTATCCACAGTAAACATTGAGCAAATTCGCCATTGAAAATGGGAATTTCTAGTGATGACTGCAATTCGGAGACTAGTTTTGTTGTATGTTGTAGAGGCGTTCATGCCTTCACGCCCCCTCGAGGTAATTTTTTTCTCCTGTAGTCTTTGTTCCTTATTTTTTCTCCTGTAGTCTTTGTTCCTTATTTAATCATATATGTTCCGGGCTGGTTCCGTTCCCAATATATATACATATATATAGAGCAGATATTGTGTCACTACTTTTCTTTTTCTTTTTTCTAATAAAGGGAAATACCTGGGAGCGACAGCTCGCAAATCAGGCCCCTTGATAGTGAGAGGAGAAAATAACCTCTTTCACTGTAACCGCGCCATGGAGGCTGAGAAATGGGACACCGCCCATGGAGTGGGAGAAGAGTATACCACACCCGTCAAATAGCAGGATTTGACCCCAGAATCATCTGGGTGGCACACACTGCACTTTACCAACTGACCTACTGACTCTTGGTACGACATCATTTCCATGTCATCTTTCTGCCGGCAAGAAAAGAAAACAAAACTGAACTACTTAGGGCTTTGCACCGCCCTACTAGCATCGACTTCTGAGAATTACATCGAGAAAGATGGGCTATATTCAAGTTTTATGAAAAGATGAACATTTATTGGTTCTCTTGTAGAGAGAGAGTATGCATCATGTTAACGTCAATAGAGAAAATGTGGTCAAAGATAGAAGGATGCCAGATTTTTTTTTTTAATTTTCTTAAAGACCACTTCTAGACTCAAGTGCAAGAACGAGTTGCACATAGCAATAAAAGATTTAATAGTTTATCTTCATATTTTAATAATTTATTTAGTTATTTTTAGTATTCATCTTTTTAGTCATAACCTAAACTTATTAGAATCATTAAAAGATTATACAAATTAAATCAAACATATACATAATTAAAAATAATAAAACATTATTCAAAATTTAATTTTTATACAACCAGTCACTTATAACTACACCATGCTCTTAAACAAGTATGTTATATATATATATATATATTCAAAGATCTCTCACACAACTTTCAGTCTCACTTTCATTTTCTAAACATCTAAAGATCGGACATGTAACAATCTGATTCTAAGTATTTCAATCTATTTTTTCTTTCTACTGTAATTAATTAAGAGAGTCGGACTATAGGCAACATTGTCAAAAACTGCGGAAGATGTACAGGTATGTTTGAAGAGGCTCAGCGAGATCATGAGAGACTTGAAAACTCTAAAGGAAAAGAATATTTCCTAAGGGAAATAGAAAAAAATTAAACTACTATAATAAATGTATCAACTTTGGTCATTATATTTATGAATCACATATACTATTTATTGGTATGTATCGACAAAATTGGTAGGTTGTCATCATTTATTATAATTAAAGAAAAAAATTATTTTCGATAAACGTTCATACATCCATTTGTAATGCATTGACATCATTTTTTGAAATAAACCTTTACATGTTAGTACCTATGTTAAAAATAGAAAAATAGTAAGATATTATTTATAACTGCCCTTAGGACTCCTTAGGATTGCCCTAAGGAGTCCTAAGGAGGGGAAAATGGAAATATGTCAATTATTATTTATAACTCTAAAAGAAAAGAAAAAAAACTTAAGGGAAATCGAAAAAATATAAACCACTATAATAAATGTATCAACTTTGGTCATTATATTTCTGAATTAAATATACTATTTATTGGTATGTACCGACAAAATTGGTAGGTTGTCATTATTTATTATAATTAAAACAAAACGTTATTTTTGATAAACGATCATACATCCATTTGTAATGCACTGACATCCTTTTTTGAAATAAACCTTTACGTGTTAGTACCTATGTTAAAATAGAAAAATATTAAGATATTATTTATATTTTTCCTTAGGACTAAAAAAATGGAAATATGTAAATTATTATTTATAATTGCCCTTAGGACTTCTTAGGACAGTTATAAGGAGTCCTAAGAGGAAAAAAAATGGAAAGACATAAATATTTGCCCTTAAGACCCGTTTAGGCAGCCTAAGGGGTTATAAGAGGGGGAGAATGGAAACATATAAATTATTAACTACATTTGTCTTTACGACTCCTTAGGGCGGCCCTAAGGAGTCCTAAGAGGGGGAAAATGGAAATATATAGATTATAGAAAAATAAAAACATATACATTATTCTTTATAAAAATGGAAAGACATAAATAATTGCCTTTAAGAGCCGTTTAGGTAACCTAGGGGTTATAAGAGGGGGGAAATGGAACATATAATTATTATTTATAATTGCCCTTAGGACTGCCTTAAGGAGTCCTAAGAGGGGAAAATGGAAAAATATAAATTATTATTATAATTGCCCTTAGGACTCCTTAGGGCGGCCCTAAGGAGTCCTAAGAGAGGGATAAAATGAAAACATATATTTATAATTATTCTTAGGGCTTCTTAGGACAGTCCTAAAGAGTCCTAAGAGAAGAAGAATGGAAAGACATAAATAATTGCCCTTAAAACCCGTTTAGACAGCCTAAGGGGTTATAAGAGGGGGAAAATGGAAACGGATAAATTATTATTTATAATTGCCCTCAGGACTCCTCAGGAAGGCCCTGAGGAGTCCGAAGAGAGGGGAAAATAAAAACGTATAAATTATTATTTATAATTAGCCTTAGGGCTTCATGGGACAGTCCTAAGAAGTGCTAAGATGAGAAAAATGGAAAGACATAAATAATTGCCTTTAAGACCCGTTTATGCAACCTAAGACGTTATAAGACGGGGGAAATGGAAACATATAAATTATTATCTATAATTGCCCTTAGGACTACTTAGGGCTGCCCTAAGGAATCCTAAAAGGGGGAAATTAAAAGATGTAAATTATTATTTATAATTGCCATTAGGACTCCTTAGGGCGGCCCTAAGGAGTCCTAAGAGAAGGAAAATGAAAAAATATAAACTATTATTTATAATTGCCCTTAGGACTCATTTGGGCAGCCCTAAAGAGTCCTAAGAAGGGAAAAAATAAAAACATATAAATTATTATTTATAATTATCCTTATGACTTCTTAGAACAGTCCTTAGAGGAGAAAAATGGAAAGACATAAATAATCGTCCTTAAGACCCGTTTCAGCAGTCTAAAGGATTATAAGAGGGAGAAAATATAAACATATAAATTATTATCTATAATTGCCCTTAGGACTCCTTAGGGCCGTCCTAAGAAGTCCTAAGAAGGGAAAAATTGAAAGATGTAAATTATTATTTGTAATTGACCTTAGGACTCCCGGGCACCCTAAAGAGTCCTAAGAGTGGGAAAATAGAATGATATAAATTATAATAGCCTTCTAAGAGGGGAAAAATGGAAAGATGTATTTTGTTATTTATAATTGTCATTAGGATTCTTTAGGGCGGCCCTAAGGAGTCCTAAGAGGGGAAAATAAAAAGATGCAAATTGTTACTTTTTATTGTTCTTAGGACTTTTTAGGTCAATCCTAAGGAGTCTTAAGGGGGGGGGGGAAACAAACTATAATAAATAT
Source organism: Takakia lepidozioides (assembly GCA_030704615.1). Classification (NCBI taxonomy): domain Eukaryota; kingdom Viridiplantae; phylum Streptophyta; class Takakiopsida; order Takakiales; family Takakiaceae; genus Takakia; species Takakia lepidozioides. The sequence continues at coordinate 51,949,116 of CM060731.1, forward strand.
ATCAACTTTAAGAATCACATGTACTATTTATTTGTAGGTGACACCATTTATTACAGTTAAAACAAGATTTTGTCTTCGATAAACGATCATACAGCTATTTGTAATGCACCGACATCCATTTTTAAATAAACCTTCATTCAAAAAGTGTGTGGGATAAGGTTAATAAATAGCAACTTTTCATTATGTTTTCATCGAATTATTTTATTTTTCATTCATTCCTTTTAGACTGTACCTCATTTTTTCCCTATAAGTATAGAAAACGAGGATCATTTTCTTTTTTTTCTTCCGCAAGTTGTTTGCAGACAATAGAACTGTCTCTCAGTTTTGCTCTTTTACCTTCGTTTTTGTGTTTCTTCTTTGTTTCTGTTGCTTGTTTATACGGTTTCTCTGTCCTTTTGGTTCTTTGACAATGTTTTTTAGTTCTTTTTAGTAGTTTTATTTGTCTTTGTTCTTCACTTTTGGTTCTCTGTTTATGTTTCTTTCTATTCTTTGTCTTTCTGTGTGAGTTTTTCGATAGAATAGAACTTTCTCTTCCTTTTTCTCTTTCATTCTGTTGTCTTTTTTCCCTTTGAAAATTCTATAAGTATGTAGAACGAGGATCATTTCCTTCACTTTTTTCTACAAGCAAGCTTTTTGTATAGAATAGAATTGTCTCTAAGTTATGCTCTTTTGCCATCGTTTGTGTTTCTTCTTTGCTTCTATTGTTTGTTTATCTTTTTTTGTTCTTTCGGTTCTTTGGCAAAATAGAACTGTCTCTTAGTTCTTCTCAGTAGCCTTCATTTGTTTTTTTCTTTCACTTTCTGTTCTTTGTTTATGTTTCTTTCTTTTCTCTGTTCTTTGTATTTTTGTTTTTTTTTTTTTTTTTTCTTCAGTTTTTTGACTTCTTTGTTGTTGTTTCTTCTTTGTTTTTGTTGCTTTGTTCTTTTGGTTATGTGGCTAAATGAACTGTCTCCTAGTTCTAGTTCTGAGTAGCCTTCATTTTTTTTTTTCTTCGTTTTCTGTTCTTTGTTTATGTTTCTTTCCGATCTCTATTCTTTGTATTTTTGTATGAATTGTACATCAAAATAGAACTTTCCATTCTTTCTTTCTCTTTTTCGTTTGTCCTTCTTCTTTACTTCTCTGTTTTGTTTATGTTTTTTTGTTCTTTCGGTTCTGTGGCAAAATAGAAATGTCTCCTAGTTCTTTTGAGTAGCCTTCATTTGTTTTTTTCTTTCACTTTCTATCTTTGTTTATGTTTTCTTTTTTATCTCTGTTCTTTGAATTTCTGTGTGAGTTGCTCAGCCACATAGAAGTTTCTTTTTTTTCTTTCTCTTCATTTTTTTTCTTCGTTCTTTCTCTTTCGTTTTTTCTTTTTTTTTCTTTTTCTTTTTCTTTTCTTTCTAACATATTTGACACACTACCAAAAACACTATCTTATATTTCCAAGAAATCATCAAAATTGATTACACTGTGATTATGCCACTTTGAATGTTACGTCATAATCTATAGTGTATATGATATTCAAGCATGATATCAATATAGTATATACAACTTAGAGATTATACATATTTAATTATAATCAGAATTATATATCTAGTATAAATAAGTATATAAAAAACAAATATTTATATTATATTAAATAAAGTTTTTTTTAAATAATAAGTAAATATATTTAAAAATCTAGCTATAATCTAACGACGTCGCTACATAAATCAACTATCATTCTATCCATCAACCAGTCAATTATCATTCCATCTATTATCATAAATCAATCATTATCAGTTACAATCATGTGTTATTTTTATTTACAACATAATTATTTCTCATATTACTTTATCTTATCATTATATTTTCATATTTAAAATTTAAAATCTTAAATATTTGTATTATTTATATTAATGAACATACTAAAACATTTAATTTAAATAGTCAATATTTTAATATTTAACATAATGATGTATATTATGTATTATAAAATCTCAAAAACTTCAAATATAATATTTATATTAACGAATTTAATTTAATTTAATATTAACATATAATTTAAAAACTTATTATATAATAGTATAATATGTATTAAATATTTTTAATATAAATAAATAAATAATGTATAATACTATATTATATCATGCTTTCAACCTCAGACTTCATCATTTCGATAAATTTAAAATCCATTCAATCAAATTATTTATCATATTATATTTTAAAATCTCCAATTTTTTTTAACCTTAATGGTTATCTTTAAGGCCTTTGGGCCATAATTTTGTATGCTATAATGGATAGCTATAAGGGTTCGAATCCCTACACAAAAATAATTTTTGGGTGAAAACCAGGGCTGAAACCAGTCCAATCTGATATAGGAGTTCATATTCGTATATTGTATAATGTGTATATATCCATATGTATACATCAAATATGACATGTATAATAATGATTGTAATCTGATATACCAATTCAATCAGTAATAAAAAAATTGTTAGAGTGATTCTAAGAAACTCTTAGAGTGAATGTGTTGTTTTTTTAATCACTCTAAAAAATCCTTAGAGCGGCTCAGAGCGGCTCTAAGGGATCCTTAGAGCGATTGCAAAAGCAAATATAGTTTATTCTGTTTTCTTGCTCTAAGTAATGCTTGGAACAAATGTGAATAGCTATTTAGATTTTTTTTGTTTTTCCACTCTAATAAATCCTTAGAGCGGCTCTGAAGGATCCTTAGAGCAAATACGAATAGCAATTTAGCTTTTTTTGTTTCCCCGTTGTAGAAAATCCTAGAGCAGCTTAGAGCGGCTCTAAGGGATCCTTAGAGCGAATGTAAATAGCAATTTATCTTTTTTTTATTTTCTTACTCTAAGTCATACTTAGATCGAATGTAAATAGCAAATTAGTTTTTTCTATTTTTCCACTCTAAAAAACCCCTAGAGCGGCTCTAAGGGATTCTTAGAGCGAATATAAATAGCAATTTAGCTATCTATGTTTTCCCGCTATATGAAATCCTTAGAGTGGCTTAGAACGGCTCTAAGGGATCCTTAGAATGAACGTAAATAGCAATTTAGCTTGTTCTATTTTCCCAATCTAACAAATCCTTACATTGGCTCTAAGGATATTAAGGGATTGTTAGAGTAAATGTAAAAAATATGTTAAGGTTTATCTTCTTCGTTGACCGATTTGTTTTCCGCTCTATGAAATCCTTAGAGTGGCTTAGAACGCTATAAGGGATCCTTACAACGAACGTAAATAGCAATTTAGTTTTTTTTTGTTTTTTTTCAATTTAAGAGATCCTTATATTGGCTCTAAGGGATCATTAGAATAAATGTAAAAGATATGTTAGGGTTTTTCTTCTTGGTCATGGTTGACTGTTGAGGCCGTATGACACCCTTTGAGATTTAACTCTTCTTCCCCTTCAATAATTCAACTATTAACAATATAGTTATTTGGCTAAAAATAATGTGATTTTTTGCTAAAATACATTAGGGTTTAGCCAGAACTTGTCGACGTGGCCTTCTGTCTTGTCGAGAAACAAAAACTTGGCACTAGCTGGCATCCTAAAGAAACCAATTACAGATGGTGAACACTCATAACAAAATGGTAAAAAGTCTGTCATGCGGAAACTCTCCTAACAACAAACACGAATGTCACAGTTACAGAGAAATGGCGAATCAGTGAAGTTTGAGAGGTAGGCAGTGATAGGTCTAGGAGACATACGATATGCCACAGGAAGCCAATGACACCAACCCGAAGAGCAGCTCGTATCCTCACAAAGATCGGGACTTCGCCAAAGAGAAATGAGTCATGGTAGGTACGCAACACGTGCTTGCTGACATCTATATGCTTTAGGCAGTGCTGCTTGTCCAATTTGAGGAATGAGCCAAACAAGTCCTGGAATTGTCCTCCCCATTTCTCCCACCATTGTTGGTTCACATTCTTCATGCTGCCCCATCCCGGCACAGAAGGACTGTGGAAACTTTCATCTGGGTCTAAACATGTTGGAGGGCTCCCCCAAGTGGGATGCCTAGTGGGATCATCCATTCTGATGGGATAGGTTGTTGAAAACACGGGGCTTTGTTCCTTTCCGAACCATCAGCATCAGTCTTGTCCTGCAATCTCCATAATACTCCAACCTACTTCAATACTTGCCAAATATTTCATGAGGTTTCTTCAGTCGCAGAACCAAGAAGACAATAATGCGATTGTCCTCTGACGCATACCGCCTTTGAACCCTCTCCAACAAACGTCCCCTACTGCATCGTGGAACGAGAAGAAAAGACATCATTCCTAGAATCTCGAAATTTACGAGAGGCTTCCCATCAATGGCCACTTCAACATAACTAGCTACGAACCAGTGTTGGGCGGTTACCCGCCTGGGCCCCGGGTAACCGCCGGTTCTGGTTCCGGTTATGTGGAGCCGGACCGGAACCGGACCCGCCTGTGCAGAACCGGAACCGGAACCGGAAATTGGGGATTGCGTGGGAACCGGAACCGGCGGTTCTAGCTACGACCACATATGTGGGAACCGGGTTTAGGGACTCCAAAGCGGTTCCGGTTCCGGTTCCACCCATGGGCTGTAGCCCTAAGTGTCTCTACAACTCATCCAGCTCGCTCTCTCTCGCATACATCTTGCTCGCTAATCCAGTCCAGGTAAGGTTTGTGTTCCATGTCTCCATCTTCTACTTTATTGTTCGATTTCTCTCTCGCTCTCATTTCATCTCCATCTCCATTCTCTTTCCCTCTTAGGTTGATTGATTTAATGTGTTGTTTGTTTCTTTTCTTCTCAGTTTATCGCACAAGAGGGGGCTGATCTCTCTTCTGCTGCTGTGGCAGATGGTGGACACAAAGGGAGGGAGTGTGAGCAGGAGGGCCCCGCCAACCAGCCGTCGCTTGTTTGGTGAGCATCCACCATGTTCTTTTTTTTTTTAATTTTTTGGTTCAGCGGAGCTAATGGGCCCCATGCTTTTGTATTGTGGTAAGTGGCGCATTGGAGGGAGGAAGTGCCAGCAGGAGGGCCCGCGCAACCAGCCCCGTCGTCAACCAGCCCCTTGTTGGTAAGTATCCACCACTTTTGGTTATTTTACTGTTTTTAGTTTTAGTTCACCATGAAGCTAATCAGCTTCCTCCTTTTCTGCTATGGCATGTGGTGCAAGAGGTAGGGAGGACGAGTAAGGAGGGCCCACCTGCAACCAGGCCCCTTGGTCCATGGTAATCATTGCTCATCATTCTTCTTCTTTTTCTTTTTTTTTTCCTGTTTTCTTTGATGATATACCAAGGGGCTGATAGCCCCTTGCTCCACTATGGTAGATTTTACATTGGAGGGAGCACAAGCAAAGAGGGGCCCACCAACCAACCCACATTACCCACTGGTAAGTATCTTCCCTTTCTTTAAATTTTTTTAATTCTTGATACCCCAATCAATTTCTACAGTTCTAGGGCATGTGGTTCATGAGTGCATTATGAATCAATCTGGGGGATTTTGGCTGTTGTCTGATGCTCTTAATGCAGCCATTGCCACAACAATTTGCATGCGAGGAAATAGTGCTCCCAGGGCTGCAACTGTGGATCATTGGGGGGATTTCTCAACAGAGTTGACATTGTTGGAATGGCGGATGGCTCGAGAGTTGATATATGTCTTGGAACCATTTCTTTCTTTTCTGGAAGGGTTTCAATCGCGCAAAGCTCACAAAATGCTCGCGCTTATGCTTGACCCATGTTACAAGGGGTTGTCATTGGTATCACAATATGTGGGCAAAGAGCATGCTTTGCATATTGTGTCCCAATATGATAGCATGGTGTTAGAGCCTCTTTTGATAAAGTGTTTCAAGGTCTTACATCCGGATACTCCGGCCCAATCACAGCCCACTTCCACAATGGACGAGATGTCCTTATTTGGTGTGCATGACCACAATGAAGACATGACATTGACAGTAGTGAGAGAACAACTATCACATTTCAGAAGGACGAAGATAATTGAGGGTGTGGCTCCTTTGAAATGGTGGAAAGAACACGAGTCTCTTTTTCCGTATGTGGGATTTTTGGCACGGCTAATCTTGGGCATAGTTGGATCTCAAATTGAAGCTGAGAGGGTTTTTAGTATTGCAGGTGTCATAACAAACTTGAGACAGAACTAAAACAAACTAACTACATAAGGATCTTAATTCAAAATACAAAACAAATTAAACATGTGTAATTCTATGGTTACCTTTTATGGTGCAGCAAAAGCACAACTAAAAAAAACTACATAAATTTGTGTTTTTTGGATGATGCTTTGTCAATATAGCATACAACAAACTAAGTACACGGGATGTCACTGAAATTTTCAATAAAAATGACAAATAAACAAACTCCAATCAAAGGAGTATAGTGTAATATGTTGAACAATAATTTGTCTCTAAGACAAATCATTCTACCTCAAAGAGGTTTGCCTCTGCAATCAAGTCCTCATTCTCATCTAAGAGGACTTCTTCCCTATCCAAAAACTCTTTCATGGAAGTACTAAAGCAACCAACTCTAGCATCATTTGGCCAATTCTTGACTACACTCACAAACATATCAAGGTTTTCAATATTTGGCTCCCAACATGCTGCAAGGCACTGGAGTTGTTGTTGGTACTCGTCCGGACCCGCCATTAACGACATGAGATGTCCACGGAGGATGACATCCAGTCTACCCTCCATAAATGCCCCTTCCAAATATGTTAACCCTTTAAGCGCCGGGCCAATTTGCACGACATGCTTGAAAATGAGCCACCAAATTGTTTTTATCTCTCATATTTCTGAGTCCCTCTAGGTAACAGTGACACCGTTGAGTTTACTACCCCCACCTACCCCATCTATTACCTCACGAATTTTCAGCCATATCCAACTGCCAGATTATTGTCATTTCTATTAACCCACACAATCATGTAGTCTGCTAAACAAAATATGCAGTGTGCCGACCAGTCCCATCCTCATGTACAGTCGGCCATCTTTAAATGTTATGCATGGAGAGTAAGGAAAACATAACATTTACAGATATATAACAAGTAACCGTAAAGGAGGGAAAAATATCCTACCCTAACAATTATAAAGGTCACACTTAACGAGGTCCACTAGATGGAAAGTAACATTTACACATTAATTTAAATTAAAATAAGAAAAAGGCCCCTTTGTCTAAAATTGGATGTCCTAGCAGTGTGCAATTCTTTTTGAATTTATAAACATTTTGAATGCAAAAGAGTAGTGTCTTGAGGTTGTTGTTCAATGTAAAGTTGAATAGTATGTAGTGTGGAATTAACTCCTGAAAATAATACTGCGGACTCTTGTGGAATTAAAATTTCGTCTTCGTCGTGCTCCTCGACTTCTTCCAGTGGACCAACCATGTCCCAAATCTCATCATCGTTTGGTTGAAATTTGAAATGGCTCGTTTAAATCAAACTGAGCCTCAAAATTAAGAAACTCCAAGACATCCATGGTCGGAACCTCAACATCATGAAGGACAGAAAGCTCAGCGAACTGGTGCAAAAGTCCATCAATTTCATCCAACTCTACATTTGTACTTGATCTACATCACCAATCTCCGTTGCGGATAGCCCATCCAGGTTCGGCATTTGAAACAAGCCACAATGCCTCCAACAATGCCTAATGGTATCAGAACTTACCCTCAACTTACATAGATGCGCCACCAACCAATCGGAGGTTCTACATCCCACCAACTAATTGGAGGTGTATAAATGACATGTAACAAATATAGAGGGTGGTTTTACACCATAGAGAGTATGACTTTCCTAACATTTAACAAATAACACTCTTTGACTCTTTCCTAGTGTAATATTCTACATAGTATAAAAAACGTAACAATAAAAGAGATATAACATATACGGAGGTAACATTTAAAGAGGGTCGACTGTAGTCTTCTGAACAGACCAGGTAGTCTGCCAACTACCGTAGTACCTTGGCAACTTCGACACAAATTTTAATATTTCAAAGATTGTTGAAATTTTTGGAAATTGATTTTGAGAAATCAATGAACTTTGTGAATGATAATAAAGCTATTCCATATGTTGAAATGAAATTCTCAAAATAAAATAAATATTCGACATATGATTGTTGAGCTCGCCAAAGCAGCTTAGCTACGGCGTGAGCCCAGCCCCGTGAGCTTGGGAGCTGAGCTCACGTTGTAGTTGCAAAAAGAGGAATATGAAAATATGGCAGATTTGAGCTCAGAATGATTGACACACTTTATTTCAATTCACAGATAGACGCTTACACTGAATGGCATGTGCATTTTGCCCTGGTTCCGCGAACGAAATGTATGTGTTTGTCCTAAATGCAAAGTCTTTACACGGTAACCTGGAAACCAGCATGGGAAGTGGGCATGGCTCGTATGTGTTCAAAGAGAATTTGGCGGAGCCCTACGTGAGGTGTCTCGCTGCAGAAGGGTGATTACTTCTCCGTAGCCTAGTGTGGCTTGGTGAATGAATTGGTCTCTCTTACCGTCGCAACACATAATTACAAGGTATATGTAATATTGATGCTTGCAGGGGACCCACTTCCCTCTCATGCCGTGTCGCGCGCTTTTTACTCACCCATCCCTTCGCTATCCGAGGCGGAAACTCCAAGATAGAAGAGTTGGAAATCTCTAAGTACTCAGCCCGCTCAGAACAATCAGTCATGACCTACAGCTAGTGTATCATGGGGGTGTTTCCTATTTGTTTTCCTTTCCGCATTCATGTTAGCTAGCTACCTTACTATTGATAATTGAGTATCAGTTTGCTCATCAACTCATCCATTCATTCCACAGCTTCACTCAGATCTCTCTACACAGTGTGATTGTATCGTATAAGTATCAGATTATGATTTATCAGGTATCAGGCCGAAGCCATTGTGTCTCTAATCTCCTCTACAATATCACTACAGCTTTGCATATAACAAGCATTTACTAATCATCTCTCCTCCTTCACCGTGCTCTCCATGCTTGCTTTCGTTCTTGCTCTCCGCCCGATCCCCTCTCATCCATCACCAAGAATCCTCCCCCTCCAGTGCTTCCAAGATTTCCCCTTCTCAGTCATTGCTTCCCCCTTTATCTTCCTACCCGTGGCTCTAACCGTTTCCCTCACTAACCGTCGTCCGTGAACTAACATGTTCCATTTGCAGGTGTTGTTCCCCACAGTCGTTCCCTGTCCTGCTATCCGTTCCCTATGGTCGTGACAGCTGTGTCAAGCTGTGACTGGCTGTGTGAAACTGTGACGGGCTGTGACTGGATGTGCGACTGTGTTTGGCTGTGTCGGACTGTGACTGGCTGTGACGACTGTGACGGGCTGTGTTGGCTGTGTCGGCTGTGACGACTGTGACGGGCTGTGTGGGCTGTGTGGGCTGTGACGGGCTGTGATGGCTGTGTCAGCTGTGATGACTGTGTTGGCTGTGTTGGCTGTGTCGGCTATGACGGACTGTGTTGGCTGTGAGAGGCTGTGTTGGCTGTGATGGCTGTGTCGGCTGTGACGACTGTGATGGGCTGTGTTGGCTGTGTCGGCTGTGACGACTGTGTTGGCTGTGACGACTGTGACTAGCTGTGTAACCCCTCTCTGCAGTGCGCTGTTATCACCCCTAAGGCTCCTGTTGGTCTCAGTCTGTGCAAAAATTAAGGGTACTCCTCAGATCCCGTAAAAATGTCTAAGTCCCTGGCAGTCCTCTAACATGCCGGGAACGCCCTCACGCATCGTTACAAAATCCGGACAAGTGCACGTAGGGAAATTCCCCACGGTAACCTGATATTCTTTGCCATGAAGAACTGAGCCAATAGACAGCACTGTGTAAATCCGTCCATACCCTGGGGCAGGGACTTCGGTGATACGAGTCACCCGAACCTGCAAAATTCTAGCCGATTCCATCTTGCATTCGTGATCTGCACCCGAAGCGACACGGCGCACTATTTTTCCATCTCTTTTTGTTGGGTGGGAGTTGGCACCGGGTGGAGGCATTGCCGGAGCATGTGGCACATCTGTGCCGACAGTGCATGAGGACACCACCCGGGACCGTGCAAGACAGAACCCTCCCTCCTCCAGCATGCTTATCTCGGTTGATGACAACGACGTCCCAAGTTTCACAGGCCAAATTGCGGGGGGGGGGGGGGGCTTCATTATCATCGAAGGACAAACTGTTCCCTTGACGCATCGTGCCATATCGTCTGGGCAGAACCAGAACTTGTGGTCCTTTGACTCCCCACTATGATAAGGTCGGAACAACCCTGTGAATGTTGGAGCTGGAGTTCCCCTGGAGCCTTTGCATATTTTTTATTTGCATTTCTTGAAAGAGGGGGTCCGAATTGCCATGCAAGCCACTCTAGGTCCTGGTGGGGTGCGTTTTATATGCCACCCACTATCAATGCAATCAGATTCATGCACCATGGCCACCACCTCCTCCAATGGGATTCCTGCTGTTGTGCTTGCATGATCTGCACCTGCTCCACTGGAGGAGGACCCACCTGGGAAAGGGCGGGCACATGACTTAGTCTGCACTGGAGACACCCTTGGTACAGAGAAATTGACCCTGTCCGGCCGATGGGAATCTCCATCCGACCCTGGAGGAGTGTTCAATTTCCTTTTGCATGATCCAAATCTTTCCTCGCCTTCCAAATGGGGGAGCCTGGATTGCAAAGGGGAGCCTTCAGTGCACTCGTTCAGAGCTCTGGCCATCTTCGATGGGTCTCCGGACCTACTCGCAACCCTTAGCATCAACAAAGTTGTATCAGGGCCCTTGCCTCCGCCCCGTCCCATCAGAAAATTGCGGTACCTGGTTTGTTGTGTAAGTGCCCGCACCATGTCATCAGCAGTGGCCACATACAAGTCACGTCCTGCTTTGGTAGACTGCTGCATCCAGGCATTGTGAACAGTCTCCGCCAAATTACATGATGGCATGTCGGCCAAGTCCTCCAAGGACATGTCCTGCAGGAGGCATTGCATGGAAATGTGAGGAACGAAAGGAAATGGAAGAGGTTCTGTAAGTGACAATCCAACAACCCCAAATGAACAGGCATGATGCAAAGTGAAATTTGTGTTTCTGGGATTGAAGAGGCTTACCGTCGTCATGAAAGCTCCCCATTGTCTGTACCTGAAGTGCCAGAAAACCAATCAGTCCTCCAACTCCTTCAGGTGGATACCAGTAGCAGCACCAGAGGAGAACCACCAGCCCGGATTGCTTGGTAAGTGCTCTCAGCTTCTCCCATTGAGGTGGCATTTTTGTACTTGAGGCAGAGCCTTCTGTGCTCCAACTGAAGGTTAGGGCGAATGCAGCGCATTGTATGACGTGCCAGAGATTGACTCCAATGGAAGAGGCATGTGCGCTCCCTATTTTCCATTGGGACCTTAGGATCCCCCGAACCAAACACACGTCGCACTGCATTGAGATTTGTCTGTGCACTATTAGCCATGAAGCCCGCAAAATTTGTGTTCTGTATTCCATTACGCTGCATGACGGCCTGGAGCGAATTCCACATGAGCATCTGGGATTCAGTGTCCTCCGACTGCATATCACAAATTGCTATGGAGAGCACACGTTGGTACGCTGGATCGTACACATGGCACGCCATGGTTGTCCAACCCTTCACCCGTTTGCAGTGATCAAACATTAACCAACATTTTGCCAAATCTCCTCCAGGTTGCATTTGGCGGACAATGCTCACACCACTGCCTTCGCCCACTGTGGACATCTTGAACAAATACACCTTGGACGAGCCCTGGCCAGGGAAGATACTGTTTTGAATGAATTCATAGCGACTCCTCCGTTTGAGGTCCATAATGTTGTCCATGAATCCAGCAGTGCCTGTGCCCATTCTGAGTGCATTCACCTGGTTTTGAATATTGGGAGAGTTCAACACGGAGAAATGGTCCATCACTGCCTCAAGCAAATCTGCATCCAGCATTGGTTGTGTCGCATCCCCTTCACCCAGTATGTGTTTTTCCAGGAATGCCTTGCTAGCTGCAAGCACTATAGCAAAAGGTGTTGCACAAGGGGCATTGTGGAACTCCCGCTTCAGCAGATTTTTAGCGATGTCCACGCTATCCCTACAACTTCCTTTGGACACAGGATGCTCGTGTGTACCCATATGAATGCAGGCATGAGTCATTTTTTTGCATCGGTGTGCCACCTGGTACATACGAGCGTGGCACACAAAAACACAAGACGGGGAAAGTTTGCAGAACCTAAGGGGATCCACCCCAACAGAACGGATTGGGATACAAAGTTGCTGACAGCTTTGTGGTCAGGACTTCATATAAAGTCACCAGTAAGTATACACCATGTCGAGCGGCTTTTACTCACCCATCCCTTCGCTATCCGAGGTGGAAACTCCAAGATAGAAGAGTTGGATATCTCTTAGCACTCAGCCCGCTCAGTACAATCAGTCATGACCTGCAGCTAGTGAATCATGGTTGTGCTTCCCCTTTGTATTCCTTCTTGCCTTCATGTTATCAATTTACCTTATCTGATACTGAAGCATCAGTTTGCTTCAGTATCTTCTTAGTTCCAGTTAATCATGCATTCATTTCACAGCTTCACTCATGTCTCTCTACACAGTGTGCTTGTATCGAATAAGTATCAGATTACGATTTATCAGGTACTAGGCCAATGTCAAGTGACTCTAATCCGCCCTACAGTATCACTGCAGCTCTGCATGAAGTAAAGCATCTACTGTTCATCTCTCCTCCTACTCCGTGCTCTCGTTCTTGTTCTCCGCCTGATCTCCTCTCCTCCATAACCATGAAGCGCTCCCCCGTGAAGTGTCCTTCTTTCCGTTGCCGCTCTCCTTATCTGCCCCCAAGCTGTTCTAACCATCTAACTAATTAACCGTCATCCCTCACAGTTGTTCCCTACCAATGATAACTGTTCCCTATGTACTGTGACAGGCTGTGTCAAGTTGTGTCGAGCTGTGACTGGCTGGGTAAGGCTGTGTCGGGCTATGTCGGCTGTGCGAAGCTGTGGCGGGCTGTGTGGCTGTGTCGGGCTGTGTCACCCCTAAGGCTCCTGTTGGTCTCAGTCTGCGCAAAAATTAAGGGTACCCCACAGGACCCGTAAAAGCGTCTAAGTCCCAAGCAGCCCTCTAACATTTACCCCTCCCCCTCTCAAAAAGCCGTGTCCTCACGGTTTACTGTTTGGGATTAGCAAACTTTTGTGAGCGAGCACCCTTCGGACGGTGAGAGTCTCGTGAAGGACTCCGTGTGCGAGCCCGAGTCCTGTCACTGGTTGACGGAGATGATTGAGCACTACCTGGAAATGTCAGTCCCTCCTTTGGCTGATATCGATGTAACCTCTCAGGCATAGGAGATCCCCGTCGTTTCTTCTCTGCCATCTGAATTGCATAGTCATCTGCCATGTCAAAAGAGTCCGCTGAAGAAACAGTAGTATCAGAGTCTTCGTCGCCCCTCAGGTGTTTTAACGGCCGAACTTTAAGTGGAATTCTGTGTGGCATACAATGTGGTCCGACCATGTCTGGAAGTTTAAATTGCACAACTTGTGCGCATGATCTGGTAGTAATGTGCCAACGACTGCGGAGGACTAAATTCCTTCCAAGCCAAATCCAACACAATGGGAATTTGGTTGAAGGGCATAATCATAGCCCGACTGTACTCCCGTGCAGCAGGAGTCTTAGGTGGGTTAAAAGCAGCATCCCCCCATACCTCAGGCTGTGGTGTGGCTGTTGTAACAACAGGTCAGCTACCGGCACAGTCACTTGTTGTGGTATTGGTAACACTGGCCCTTCCACCACTGGCATCTCCAGCACCCCTTGCGAAGAAGACTGAAAAATTAGAGTTCTGGCCTGTAAATAAGTAGCCATCAGCTGCTCCTCAGGTACAAAGACTCTCTTGTCAATATTGGAAGTCAGGTCATCCACCTGAGTTTGCAGGCCTTCTACATCCTCTTGTAGCTCCGCTATCCTACTATAGACATTATCTATAGTAGTTGTGGCAATGTTCTACACCTGCAGTCTGAGCTCATTCATCTCGCCCTGGGTGAGCTTCCGTGGTGCTTTACCTTCCACCAGCCCTTGTGCTAAGCAGACCTGCATAAGGTGGTTATCCACCAAGTTGTGTGTAGCACCCCTGAGAGTCTGCTCCTCTGTGAGCCTGTACACATCTAACTGCTGCTGTAAAGCCTCCATACGCTTCGCATGAGGTTCAACCAAACTCGCATAGGCAGCAGCCAGATTATTGGCTTCCTTCCGAGCTTTGTTAGCCACAGAGAGTTCATTTCTATTTACCATGACCATTTGTTGCAATTCCAAGATGTACCTCTCTTGGTCAGCTTCAACCTGCCTGTATTGCTTGAAAGTATTCTCATTGCGACAGATTGTATTCTTCATATCAACAATGAGTTTCGTCTGCTCGACATTCTCTGCCTCTGCCTTCATTAATATCTCCCATTGTCTGTTAATTTCTAATGTAGTTTGCTGAAGAGTAGTTGTGAGTGTAGCACATTATATGGCCATCCTCTCATGTACTGTGTGCAACTCCGTATGTAGTGCATTCACTTCTTGCAACTTGTTCTCATGCTTCACCTGCATTTGGTATAGCTGTTGCTTATGTGCTTCGTGTAACTGGTCCTGCGCGAGGCCTGCTTCAATCAAATGTTCCTTGGCCAACTGCAAAGCAGCTTTTGTATCCTCTAACTCTTGCTGTAACTTGAGAGTGACCTCCTCATCGACCTTGTTTGCACACTCAGTGGCAAGGCGAGCCTCGAACCCCTTCCTGAGCTCCTCCCTCAAAGCTGCCAATTGGGTAGATGGAACATGGGATTTCACATAAGTGCCCAACAAATTAAGTGTCCTGCTTATGGAACTCATAAGCATGGCCTGCTGAGGATCATCATGGTGAGCTTGCTGCTGCTCTCCCTGATCCTCAACAATGTAATGCCTCACGAACCATTCAGGCCATTGCCCCACCAGATTTTCTTCCTGAACCACCTCATCCGCCACAGGTGCTGAAGTGTCTTGATATTCTACCCCTGGTACCTCCGTCACAGGTGTGGGTATTACATGCACAGCAGGGTTTCCCCTGGACAACCGCTGCACCTCTGGAATCACTGTTTCCCTTACCAAGCCAGAATTTTCATAGAAAAGGTCTCCCTTCTCAATTTCGGCCACGACCTGCTCTGTAGTGGGAATGTCCAACCTTTCTCCTTCCAGAGCAATTGGGAGTGATGCTACAGCATATACTAACTGTGCAACAGAGTCAATTGGTTGTGGTGGCTGTGGTATTGAAGTGACTTCCTCTTCCCTCTCTGAAGGCCATGCTTCCAATAATAGCAGCTCTCTGTGCTGCTGTGCCCCTTCCTGCACAAGAGCTTGGGAAACATTATCGTGCGGTTTCCGTGAAGCCAGTGGATCCGCCACTACAGTCTTACCCCGCCTCTGTCTCTTAGACTGGTGTTGCGCTGTCAGTCCACCCTCACTGTGTGAAGAGCCTTGCTCTTCAATTGCAGTGGTTTCTGCCTCAAACACTCACATCTCCCTACGTTCCCGAGTATCAAGTATGCAAGAATCAAGAATTATTTGGGCAATGACTGGTCCGGACACAATGATTGGAGACTTAGCAGCAGTACCCTGTAACCTCTTCATTTCGTCCACCAATCCGTTGTACATTAACTCCGCCCAAGCGACATCCTCTCCCCTCAAAGCTTTTAGGATCTCCTCTGTGAAAGACCTGCTCAAATACTGTTGGTTCTGTTTCATGACAAACAGAACGTTCAAGATTTGGCCAACTTCCCTAAGCCCTGGGTACTCGGCTTTGGTACAAGCAAAACCTTGAGTTTTAAAGAAACTCTCTTCTTGGAACAAATTCCCTATCTGCAATCTTGCCCTGTGCTCATCCACATCCACATGTCCTGATGGCAAATCAAACAATTGCTGCAGGTACTAGGGAGTAATTTCTATATCTACTCCCCTCACCTGAGTAACTCCTGTCCGAGGCTCAAAGTTCTGAAGAAATTGTATCATGAACTGCCGATGATGCAAGGACCAGTCCTTGCGTAGCAATCCCTCCAATCGCAGCTCCTTCAGTAGCTACACCACATGTGGTGTAGCAATCGTTTGCTTCTGTAAGATTGTGGTGCTCTTCACCCTGATATCCTCCATTCCTCTCACTCTCTTCATTCTAGACAAACAGAAAGGTTTTGGTTGCAACAACTGAAGAAACGCCTGCAGGGCACAAAGCATAAAAGTATGGTTGGCGCAGAATGAAATGGGTAAGTGCTTGTAAGCCTGTGGGGCTTGCAAGTATCGATTTAGAGAAAAGGTACTCTCCGCTCGTCCGTCCTTGTGCCACTGCGTAAGTAGTAATGTGAGTGTGTAGTCTGTTATTTCCGCCATAGCGTCAAAGCTATAGCTTTGATTGTCTCTCCCGTCGAGACGCCCGTTACTTGGAACGACGCCGACTCTTGCGCTCAGAATCCCTCTAAATTCTTGATTTTGCTTCTTGGAAAATACCCTGTGCAGGTGATTCTGGCTCATGATTGGCTGTTGGCTCTGTGATTGGTTTTGTAATTTAATTCCCTTCCGTGGATTTTCCCCCCTGGACTGTCCACTAGGATAGTACATGTGGCATTGGTTTCCCTTTTCTGAACTCGAAAAGGGTTCCGTTACCCTGGCACTGAATGCATTAATGGGCCCACAATTAGTTGTTGTACCGGGTAGGTACTTTGACGGCCAATTTTGTCTTCTTTCTTGATGACACCCGTTCTTGCAATTCATGTCCGGCTGTGTGTCTCGCCCTGGCGTCCACGTGTCCATTTCTAAACCTGCCTCCGTCCACTTTTCCGCCAGCCATTCTTCGGATGTTAACCCACGTCCACCTGTCACTGATCCTATGGACTGTGTAACCCCGGTAGGCTGTGTTGAGCTGTGATAGGCTGTGTGGCACTGTGATGGGCTGTGATAGGCTGTGTCACGCTGTGTTGGGTTGTGATAGGCTGTGTTGGGTTGTGATAGGCTGTGTGACACTGTGATGGGCTGTGATAGGCTGTGTCACGCTTGTACTGCCCGCCCTGGTCATATACGCTCGGCTTAGCGACAAGTGCTCCATACTCCGTTGGTACCATTGGCGCAGCCCGTGACTGCTTCTGCGTTTCAACATGCAAATCGTGCTGCAATGGTTTGTCATGGATACCACTGTACCCCTTCAACTTATTGGCATCAACTCTTCCCAGCATCTCTTTGTTAATGGTTTGTAACATGGCTGTGTTGTTATCATACATCTTCTGTATGACATAAGGTCCTTTCCATGGTGATTTAAGCTTAGAAGCTTTAATCTTCCCCTTCTTCTGCAACCAGAGAACCAAATCTCCCGTCTTAAAAGTTTTTAACTTGTTTTCGTCAAACTGTTCCTTCCTTTTCATCTGAATTCTGGTCATATTATCAGCTGCATCAGCACGTACTTCTTCCACATGGTATAATTCATGTTTCCTGACCTTAATGGAATCTTGCAATTCCATTCTCTTTCCCCACTCCGTTCTCATGGTAGGTAACAGGAATTCCACTGGAAATAAGGTTTCCATACCATAAACTAATTGGAATGGTGTATACTTAGTGGTGATTTTATATGAAGTCCTATATGACCACAAAGCTGTCAGCAGCTTTGTATCCCAATCCGTTCTGTTTGCATTGACTATCTTAGCCAAGATAGTACATAGTATTTTGTTGGTAGCCTCTACCTGCCCATTACCTTGTGGGTAATACGTTGTACTCTTCCTATGCACAATCATGAACTCTTTAGTCAATAGTTCAATGGTCTCATTAATGAAGTGACTTCCCTGGTCACTGATAAATTCCAAGGGACAGCCAAATCGTGTAAGTATGTTCTCATACAGGAACCTTGCTGTGGACTTGGCTGCGTTGTCCCTCAAAGCTTTAGCTTCCACCCACTTCGTAGTATAATCAGTGGCTGTAATTATGTACTTGTTCTGTGTATTCTTGGCCGGTGGGTTAATTGGTCCAACAAAGTCTAGTCCCCATTTCTGAAATGGTTCAGTAGGCATTGTAGAATGCAAAGCCATCTTCCCAGATCTCTGCAAAGGTCCTAGCCTCTGACATTCATCACAACTCTGACAATACTTGTGTACATCTTTGAACAAAGTAGACCACCAGTAACCTGCAAGTAGTATCTTCCTACTGGTAGTCTCTTCTCCAAAATGACCTCCAGCCACTCCTTTATGAACTTCCTCCAAAACTTTATTTACTTCATGGTGGTACAAGCATCGTTTAAGTACTCCATCAGGTCCTAGCTTATACATTATGCCCCCTATCATAGTATAGGGTAAAGCTTTGATAGCGATTCTCTTCCTCTGCTCCTTACCATAACTAGGTGGGCTCTGACCATGAGTAAGGTAGTATCTGATTGGCCACTGCCAATATAACCATTCATCTGCACTTCCTTGCACCTCCATTGCAAATAAACTCGCATCAGGTAATTGGTCGTCTACTCCTGTGGCGGCCTCTCCTGTTGTTAGGCGTGACAAATGATCTGCCACAAGATGCAAACGGCCAGGCTTGTAAACAACTTTGAACTCAAACTCGTGCAAGATTATTAACCACCTCGCTATCCTTCCACTTATCAAAGGTTTGTTCACCAGATATATCAGAGCCTGGTGATCCACATAAAACATAAACTTTCTTCCCAATAGGTAATGCCTGAATTTCTTGACTGCATAAATCATTGCCAGTGCTTCTCTTTCAGTTGTGCTATAGTTCCTTTCAGCACTGTTCATCAACCTGCTAGCATAGTACACAGGTGAATCTATATTTCCTGTAACATTTTGGGCTAACACTGCTCCCAACGTTTCTCCTGAGGCATCACAGTGAACATGAAATACTACATGCCAGTGAGGGTTAATCAGCACAGGTGTAGTTGTTACTGACAATGTAAGTTACTCAAAAGCCTGTTGACATTCAGCTGTCCATGCAAACACTGCATCTTTCTTCATAAGCTTGCTCAATGGTGCTGCTATCTGTGCATACATTTTGACAAATCTTCTGTAATAACTGGTTTGTACGTAGCTGGAGCATTGGTAAGTCCAAATGGCATTACCATATATTCATAATGGCCAAAGCGTGATCGGAATCCAGTCTTAGGAATATCTGCATCCTTAATTTGTATCTGGTGGTAACTTGATTGCAGATCAAGTTTTGAAAAGACCTTACTCGCATATAGGTGATCAAAGATATCATCAACTCCTTAGACTCTTATCATTTACTGGTGGTGGAGAGGCTTTAATGGCCTCTGTCTTCCTGGGATCCACAAGAAGTCCCCTCATACACACAATGTGTCCCAAAAGCACCCCTGAGTTCACACAGAAAGTACACTTCTCTGGATTCAGGCCCAGACCTCTCATCCTGCATCTGGCCAAACTTAACTCCAATTTATGCAAAGTGCTCATTCTTAGAGCTGTACACACTGAAATCATCCAAGAACACCTGCATGAAATCAACCAGATACTCATGAAAAGATTCACTTATCACTCTCTGAAAGGTTGTTGGTGCATTACAAAGTCCAAAAGGCATGACTTTGTATGCATAAGCACCCCAGTCTGTGATGAAAGCTGTATTTCCGTGGTCTTCTTCTGCCACTTGCACTTGATTATAACCAGTGAAGCCATCCATGAATGAGTACATCTCATGGCCTGCCACAGTGTCCAATACCGCTTCTGTGAATGGCAAAGGAAAAGGATCTTTCTTCGTGCAAGCATTCAACTTCTTATAGTTCACACAAACTCTCAGTTTACCATTCTTCTTGGGAACTATCACAATGGGTGACAACCAAGTTGTATACTCTATCAACTTAGCCTCAATCAACTTCTTGATCTCTTCTCCAACCTTCTGTGCATACTTGGGATTCATTCTGTACCTTGCCTGTTTGATTGGTACTGACCCTGGTTCCAGTTCAATCTTATGCTGACCGATCTCAGGTGGTATCCCTTTTAGATCCTCATAGCTCCAGCAAATACATCTCTGCATTTGATGAACAAACTCTTAGCTTCCTCAAAGAATTCTGGCTCCAAATCAGCCCCTACCTTCACCATCCTCGGTTCCTCTTCAGTTCCCACATTCACTTCTCTCACCTGCTCAGCTGTGATTGTCCAACCAGTCACCACTTCATCCTGTAAACTCATAGTGGCTGGTTCCTCTAGGATTTTCATTTCTCCTTCTCTTTCTTCATAAAAATGTGGTGGGTAAGTGCTTATTACTCCTTCAATTGGAGTTGTTGTCACTACACCACAGCAGATACCTTTTAAACAACTTAGGCCTTCCAGTTGCATCTCTGCAACCTGCTCCCACTCTGGGTGTGCAGCGAACAGGGTAGCTTCCTGCTCCTCATCCAGTCCTCCCCTCCAGTCATACTCCCTGACCCCTCGAGGTCTTCTCGTAGCAGGTAATCTACTAGATTTCTTAGTGGTAATTTGTATCTTGTGCATCCCCTTATGCACAGTTAGTAACTGGGAATTCCAGTCATGGAATACCGTGGCCTGTTTCAGCCACGGACGTCCCAATAATAAGGAGTAAGCCTCCATGACTTCATCCATTTTCAACACAGTTACTGTGATCATAAAGATCATCTTTTGAATATGTATCTTAACTCCTCTTATCAATCCCAATGGCTGTACACTTCTTTGATCTGCCATTGTTACTGTAAATGGGGCTGGTTTCATGTTACTTAGACCAAGCTTCTGCCTTAATTGGTCTGTCATGATATTCACTCCAGAGCCCCCATCTATCAGTACATCAGTTAGTTCTGTGCTTCCAATTCTCAATTGGATTACTGGCATAGAATCATCAAAGTCCCTGACTATTTCTCGCCCTTTCGGCTTCATATTATAACTGGTCACCTTGCTGTTCAGGTCTGTGTTCCCTGTCACATGGGCAATTCGATTGATTGCTTGATACAGCCTGTGCCTACAATAAGGTGCCACAGCCAATAGCTGTCCAATGGTAATTTCTGCTGCTTTGGTCTGGCATATTACTTCAGCCAAAGTTTCTTCATTACTTGCATGTCTGCAGCTTCTTTCTTCTTTCTTCCTCTCCTCACTCACTTCTTCTTCTCCATCAGAATCAGAGGAATCTGTCATAGGAATATCAGTACTCTTCTGCATTTCCCTTATGGTATCTGCCACTTCTTTGTGCAGTTCTTTCTCATCTCTCCAAGCCTCATCATCTTCAGGTACATCACTGCCATCATTATCATCATCTTCCTCAACTACTGGGGGTATTAGTTTGGCTTTGCTTCTCGTTACTATCATTGTACTTACTTCTGGTACAACACATGGCCTAACCATGTGAGCTGCCACCACTGGGCCCTCATTCACAGGAGCTCTCATCTCATTCTGGTGTCTAATCCAGAATGAACAGGCTGCCTTGCAATGTCCTGCCTGATTACAATAGTAACACAGTTCTTCACCATTGGGTCCTCGCCCTTGGTCTGCTCTAGGATTATTTCTGTAATCCTGATTCCCTGGCTGGTAATTCCCCCTTGGATTACCCTGATAGTTGCCCCTGGAATTTCCTTGGTAATTCCCTCTTGGATTACCTCTCCCTTCCATACCATTGTTATAACCACCAGGCCTACCATAGTGGTCCTAATCACTGTTTCTTCTTGGCTGGGGCTGCATTTGATGCACCCTTACTTGCCTAGGTTCTCTAGCTGTTGTCCTTCTGTTGTAGTAACAATTCTCAGTAGAATGGTTATCCATCTTACAGATAGTACAATGTTTCTCCTTCATGTGGCATTCAGTGGTGGTATGGCCTTCATTCTGGCACTTTGCACACCAAATGTTCACCCTTCCTCCAATGTGTTGCAGCCTCCGAAATTCATGGGAAGGCCTGATTTATTGTAGCCCAAGTGGTTGTACATTACAATTCAGGCACCAAATATCCGATGTGAACTTGCTGTTCTCGTCCGTTTTTGTAACGTACGTTACACACCTTCATCTTTACGTGCACTGATCACCGGCATACTTCTTCAAGATTTCTTCTAATCTTTTCTCATAGTTATTCCTCTTCAACCTCTCATTTCTCTTACTCTTCCTTTTCAGCTCTTGCTCTTCTTCCTCATCTAACTCATCCTCAGAGTCCTCATCATCCTTTTTCTCTCTCCTGATCATTCCCAATTGCTCAATTTTGTTCGCTGTTTCAAATGCCTCCTCCATTGTATTATGGGGTAACATATCCACTTTCTTTTGCAACTCTGGTCTTAGTCCACTCACAAACCAAGTCTTCTGTAAACCTGGTGCTGGTACAGCAGCCAGCTTTTTCATCATCAATTCCATTTTTTCCATATACTCCTCAACAGTTTCATGCTTCTTCTGCTTTAACTGTTGTAAACTTCCATACACTTCATCCTCAGTTTTACTTGTCCTAAACCTATTTCGGAATGTTGTATTCAAGCCATTCCAGGTTAGGAAATGATTATCAGGGAATCTTGCATACCATTCACTTGCTTTCTTGATAAGTGAACAAGGAAACAGTCTCATCTTGGCATCATCGCCATTCTCATTGTTCACTATACACATGTGCTCAAATTGGCTAATGTGTACATCGGGATCCTTTTTTTCTGAATATATTGGAAAATGTGGTTTTGCCCGTGTTGGTTGTAACGCCATCTGTGGCCCTACCTTCTGCCTACTGACAGATGCTGGCACCCTTGCTGGTGCTGGTCCCTGAGGACCTGTTGTAGTTGTGGTGGATCTTCCACCCAGTGGTGGCCCCTGAGCACTCCCTGCTACTGGCCCCACGATATTCACAGTATTCCCAGCTCCAGTTGCACTACTTCCCACACTCCCTGTCCCCCCAGAGCCAGACCCAGGCTGCCCGCCTGATCCCCCTGAGCCGACACCTTCGTTGGCCTGTGATCCAAGTGCTCCACTTGATCCAGGTCCAACAGGTTAAGATGTCCTGGTTGTAGTCTCAACCTCAGCTGTGGGGTCTACTTCTTCATACTCTTCCTCTTCCAATTTCTTCTCTCTGTTTTCATCCTCCAAGTTCTGCCCTTGGGTTTCTTCTTCACTCATGTAACTCAACTGCAATGGTGTTGGAGAGTCTGAACTCTCCGTTGGCTCTGCTACATCCTCCCCTCCTTCTTCGTCTTCCGTCTCAGTTATCGGCTGCACTCCGGTGGCTTCAGCCGAGTATTTGGTTTCCGGGGCCAATTTCGGCGCCGTTATTGGCTTCACTCCCGAGCCTTCAGCCGGCTATTTCTTTTCCTATGCCCAATTACGGCGCCGTTATACCCAACCTTCCTGCACTTCTGCAACTGTACTATCCACGGTTATAGGTCGCCATTGCATTTTCGGAATCTGCAAACCCGGATCCTAATTCCGCTTGCGTCTCTGCCTCTGGGATAATTTCGGTGCCGTTATTGCCCAGAATTCAGTTTTTCTATGACCTGGCCTGGCAGTCCATGAGCCTGGGCTCCAAGTCATGAGCGGACACTGGTACTTATGAGCGGAGTGCTTCCAGCATGAGCGCGAAAATCTTCGAAAACCTTCTCTTCTTATACTACTTTCGATTATTTTATAGTTTTGGGCCCGAAAAAAATCTGCCGAAATTCGAAGTGTGTTACTTTGCGGCTCATGGGTGAGCCATGCCCGCTCATGAGCTCATGGAATAGCAACCCCCACTTGATTCAGGTCCAACAGGTTGGGATGTCCTGGTTGTAGTCTCAACCTCAATTGTTGGGTCTACTTCTTCATACTCTTCATCTTCCAATTTCTTCTCTCTGTTTTCATCTTCCAAGTTCTACCCTTGGGTTTCTTCTTCTTCACTCATGTAACTCAACTGAAGTGGTGTGGGAGAGTCTGAACTCTCCGTTGGCTCTGCCACATCCTCCTCTCCTTCCTGGCCTTGTGCCTCAGAAACTGGAGTTCCTGCTTTTGGTGTTCCATGCCATCTCTGATCAAAGATTTCCGTCAAATCTTTAATCCAGGGATGTACCTCAGATCTTTCACCTCGTGGTTGATCTTCTTCCTGTACCAATTCCGTTAATCTTTCTTGTAAATAATAAGAAGGAGTAGCATCCAACTCTAGTTCTTCCGGTATGGGTGATGTACTCTTTGATCTTAACGGTGTGAGAGGTCCAGATGATTCCCCTATGTCTATTCCTCTCTCCCAAAGATATGGATAATTAGCTTTCAGATAACTTTCTCTTTTTGCTGAATATCTCTGGCGTCTAGCTTCTCTTTCATCACTCATGTCCCATGTCTTTCATATCTTTAATGAGGCAATAACCAAAACTCTCTCATGTAGTATCTCTCGTATATGCCTGGATTTCTTTCAAGCTTCAATGCACCTTTGGCTATACTAGAAGTCTCCGCTACCATATAATCATATGGCAAACAAGTCTGAAAAGCTGTTCTTGGTGTGAGTTTGATCCACAGAATATCTTTAGGAATCCAATTCTTTACCAGTACAAGCTCTTCATGCATATGAGTATAAACATTCACTTTCCTTTCCTCCCAGCCTTCAAACTCTACTCGCTTAATGGATAGCAATGCTATCACATAAACCAGTGTTGGTAATCAACGTGCTCTTCCTCTACAGGCCACTTGATAAATCTTTATCACTCCTTTCTCCAGACCCCACTTAGGGTCAGCATCATGCACTCTCTTAAGAATGTTTTCTTTACAACCGTCTGGCAATTCCAAGAACCTCTGAAAGAATTGTTTGGACAATCTTTCCTTCTCAGTTCCACAGGTGATTCACATCAAATTCTTTAATTCTCCAACCACCATGATCCCACCAGATGTCTGTCACATCTGGTTGTTCATGACCCAGATCCCTAGTATGGTCGCCAAATGTCGAGCGGCTTTTACTCACCCATCCCTTCGCTATCCGAGGCGGAAACTCCAAAATAGGATATCTCTAAGCACTTAGCCCGCTCAGAACAATCAGTCATGACCTACAGCTAGTGAATCATGGTTGCGCTTCCTATTTGTATTTCTTCTTGCCTTCATATTAGCCAATTACCTTACTGTGTATACTGAAGCATCAAATTGTTTCTGTACCTATCAAGTTCCAATCAATCATTCATTCATTCCACAGCTTCTCTCATGTCTCTCTACACAGTATGATTGTATCGAATAAATATCAGATTAAGATTAATCAGGTATCAGGCCAATGCCATGGTGTCCCTAATCTACCCTACTGTATGATTCTACAGCTTGCAAGAATTAAGCCTCGATCAAGTCATCTTCTCATCCTCGCTGTTTCCACTCCCCGCTTCATCTCCTCTCCCTCTGACCAAGTCCCGCTCTTCAAGAAGTGATCCCCTTCCTGTTGCCGCCCTGCCTAATCTACCCGCAAGCTGTTCTAACCTCCTAACTAACTAACTGTCACCCCTGAAGTAACACGTTCCCTCTGCAGATGTCATTCCCACACAGTCATTCCCTGTCAATGATAACCGTTTCCTATGTACGCTGTGACGGGCTGTGCCAAGCTGTGTCGAGCAGTGACTGTGCCGGGCTGTGACTGGCTGTGCCAAGCTGTGTCGGGCTGTGATAGACTGTGATAGGCTGTGACTGGCTGTGTGAAGCTGTGTTTGGCTATGACAGACTGTGTCGGGCTGTCTACCCCCCCTAAAGCCTGCACCTGTCACCCCTAAGGCTTCTGTTGGTCTCAGTCTACCATCCGTAAGTCTGCGCAAAAATTAAGGGTACCCCACAGAACCCGTAAAAACGTCTAAGTCCCAAACAGCCCTCTAATGTGTTGTAGTGCATGTCATCGACGACAGGATCGAACCTCTCGTTTATGAAACATCCTCCCCCATGAAGCTCGAACTCCACCATTGTGGTGGGAGTCGACAATGGATGTACCCTCACGAGACAGACGGCCTCAAATAGACGGGTCTGCGATGAAGAGGTCGATAATTAGTGAGGAATGTTTCATAGCACATCTGGGTGGGAGTGCAAACCCATTCCAGATGGAACGGGTTCAGAGTCATTGCTCATGCACCGCCATAACTGAGTGCGCTGAGCACTCAATTCAGGCAGTGCGAACCGCATGACTTCATAGCAGTCAGTACAGTGGAACTTCAACTTCTGCCCTGGGAAATCCCCCTTCGTCAGATATAGGCTGTTGACACAATTCCAGGTCTTGATAATCCGCATCCCCGAGGCTTTCAAGTAGCTTGCCAGCTCCCGGCGACAGCTCATCGTGACAGATTGTATGATAACAAAAACCCCTGCATCGGAAAGGAAAAACTTGCAAAAGGAAAACACCCAACTCCAATACCTCTCGTCAAATTTGTTCCATGTTGGGCAGGTGTCACCTGGCAGAATATCCGGGACTGGATGCCCGTCCGGAATGTCCACGATAACCATCTCCGAAGCAAACGGTTTCAGTGCACCATTCACCCAAGATTCCTTCCCCCTCCATGCCTGCAAGCAATATAGCGTGTAAGAAGGGGAAGATGTTTTATAAGCGACCTTCCTGATCCGAGTAAAAATAAAACAAAAAAATAAAACACAAACACATGCATGATAATTGCTTACCGATTGGAGAAAAGCACATAGCTTGTCCCATGTATTGGAAGGATCACCACTGTAACTTGACTTCCTTGTCTCCATCATGGCCAGGAACCCGTCGTTTACCAGCTCGCACATGCCCGGAAAAATGATTCTAGATGGGTGCTCCATTGCATCGTAGGGCTCTTTAAGACCCTTCTTCTTTTGGTCAGGCTTTCTGGCTGGGGGTGGGTTCTGCACTGGCCCCGGTTGCACCACGGACTCCATCTCATTCTCATTCGGAGTGTTTTTCTGCCCCTTTACCTTCCCTTTCCCCTTGTCCTTTCTAGGCTTGACTGGCGTATTCTGTGCAAGAGGCTCTTTCTCAACCAATATCCTCAAGTTTCTCTCGTGCAACTCCTTCTCCGCACAGTTTTGGGACTGTTTATTCAAAAGAGCAGGGCTGCAACGAAATCGAAACTTCGTGAGACAGGAAAGAAGGGTGGAAAAAGAGTGTCAAGACAAACCTGTATGGAACCCTCTTCATGGCCTGTTCTGATCCATGCTGCTGCTCGAAGTCGTTAGTGCGCGAGATGCCTCCCTCTTTGGCGAACTCCCTGAAGAAGCAAGTGCCGAAGCAAGCTGCTTTCCACTGGTGGACGTAGTCTTCTAGAGTATCCGTCGGTGGAGGCATAGTTATCTTGTAATCGTTCAGCTGCTTCTCCAGCACCAGCTGTGCCCGAGCCTCTATCTGCGCAAGAACAGTTCTACAATTCAGAGAAAAGATGTTTAAGAAGAGTAAGTGACTTTTCCCGGTGCAATGCAGATTTGCAGTGGCAATGGAAAGGGGAGAGGAAAAAACCTGTGCCCAGTACGTGGCTTTGTGCAGCCACATATCGAGAACATGGTCACTGAATTGCTTTATGACTCTTGTTTCCTTGTTCTTCTCACTCTTCGGAAAGCAGTGGTTATCTTTCACTGTTGGGTCGGCGTTCCAAATCTCAAGCCATTGCACTTTCACCTCTAGCTCCACTACGGCAGTGGACAGGCAATGAAGCTTCTCCTACATCATTTCGGGCTTGGTGTTCACGTTCCAGTGGATCCTGACCTGATTCAAGAACTCTGGGCCAAAAGCAGGGTCGGCTATTCTGAGTTGTTTCACGAACGCGCTCATGTAGTGCCTCTTCGCCACCTCCATCTCCTTGTTCATAGATTCTTCCACTCCTTTTGAGGATCGCTCCCCTGGGTCTTTTTTGGCATAGTACTCTGCTTTCCCTTTCTCTCCAGCCTCCGCAATCTCTTGCTGAACATTCCAGTATACAACCTATTAGTCAACTGGTTTTATGAATGAACAAGTAGAGAGAGCTAGGGACGGAATACTTACAGCATACATGTAGTCACAGAAAGCCTCCCTGGTGAGCTTGTACCATGTGTCGGCAGATTTGGAGGTCTCGCACTTCTTGTAAGCCTCAGCACTGATAAGGTTTTTGAAGGTGACCAGTGGCATTTGGCCCACCTTCTATATCCTGAATAGAGTGTGGACCAAATTCGTCGTCACGTGTGCACTTTCGGTTCCCCTGCAGTCCCACACAAACACTATGACTTCCTCCTTCACCAGGAAATACAAAACAGTCAGAACAAATCGGAGAATTTTGATGGCATGAAGGGTGAGCATTATACTTACTTGTTGATGTCATGCATAGCCATCAGAAGTGCTGTGACATTTCCTTTCGGATCCAGCACCATGGACGCCACAAGGTAGTGCCAGTCCTCGTCTGTGCTGTGATATTTGTTTATGTCGTTCATCTAGGCCATGAAGCGGTGATTGCTATTCCAAATATGAAACATTTTCCCGGAGAACACCTGTGTGGACAGTCTCCTCGAAATCTGGGCTTCAAACTCCTTGTTTACTTCTCGCCATATTGGATCCCAGCTTTTCACAATTGACTCGTCCACCAAGACCTCTTGTCCACTAGCATCGCACAAGGACACGTAAAACACTGGAGACCCCTCTATGTATCTGTGACTAAAATCCTGCTCCAACTTGGACACATCCCTGGTCAGGGCAGGTCGAACGATTGGCATTGATATTAGGTGGCAGAGAGGGATCATAATCTTGCCTCCAGGTACCTACATAGACTTGATCACCTGCGCGGAATTGACCTTCTGGTACACGAGGACCTTTGCCGCTCTTTCTTCATAGAAAGGATCGTCTACTTCAACAGGCTTCTCAGTCACTGCCTCCTGCTGCTTCTCAGGCTGCAATCCTTTTCTTTTCCTCCCCTGCACGTCCCACAATTATAGCCTTTTCGTCATTCCACAGCTACATTTTCCTGATCTGGCACCTACAAGAACTGAGTGCGGTGGCGCACTCACTTTTGAGACTCACAAAGGATCGGAACATACAAACATCAATTCTCCAAAACTACACACATAACCCTCATTTCCTGTCAACCGGAATTGAGTGCGGTGGCGCACTCATTTCTTGGACACCTTCCATGACATCTATGAAATTATGTTCATTTCAGGCACTCCATCTCTACTCAGTCAATGGCTCCTTTGTCACTTCCTCTTCCACATTGTGTGCTTCATTCTAGAGGCAGAAACTGAGTGCGCCACCACACTCAAAACTGTACAAATATATATTCAGTTAAAAACCGGATTCCAAATCAACTTCGACTTACATACTATCTTCAAATATCTGCGAGTCCACTGTTAAAACTGAGTGCGCCACCACACTCAGTTTCCAGGGTGTTCTGATGTTTGCCCCATAACTAAAAAAGAATGCTTTCCAATTTCCACAATCATTTTCACTTTGTAGTTCATCTCAGACATCATCAAATCAACCATCTAAAGGTGCTCAAAAAACTGAGTGCACCACCATACACAATCATTTTCACTTTGTAGTTCATCTCAGACATCATCAAATCAACCATCTAAAGGTGCTCAAAAAACTGAGCGCGGTGGCGCACTCATTTCTGGGAGACCTCCACTCTGTCCTGCTTTCTCTTTCAAGCACACCAGGGTCTTTACCTTTGTCCACGAAGATGGTCGACCTCACCTCAGAACTGAGTGCGCCACCGCACTCAGTTTCAAGGTTATCGTTTCTGTCTATCTGAAAACTCAAAAGAGATCTCACTTTGAATGAAACACACTTTCTAACTTTTGTTTCACCTCTCTCATAAGCAAACTGACCATTCTATGGTGATCCAAAACTGAGTGCAGTGGCGCACTCAGTTCTGGGAGCCATTAAATCTGTCTGCCTACTTCTGTTTTGAGTTCATTGGGGTCTTCACGTCTGTCCAAAAACATTGTCGATCACACCTCTGAACTGTGTGCGCCAACGCACTCAGTTTCTAGGTTAGACTTAATGTGATTCTCAAAACTCAAAAGAGATCTCACTATGGAATAAACGCATTTTCTATCTACCGTTCACCTCAGGCAATAGCAACTCAATGATTCCATGGAGCTTAGAAACTGAGTGCGGTGGCGCACTCAGTTCAGGGTGGCCACTCCACTGTCTCTCGGACCTAAACTGCGAACATCACCTTCCTCTTTCCCTAATGCCCAAGCGATCGCCCAGCATCCAGTTGAAATGAGTGCGGCACCGCACTCAGTTTCCCCCTGTCCCTCTCAGGGTTCCGTTTCAGATCCTGCTGCCTCTAAGACTTTCTTATTCACCTCGGCCTACAATGGAAGTGATAGAGCTCCCCTCAAAACTGAGTGCGGTGCCGCACCCAATTTTCAAGGGATCTCTCGTATCCTGTCTATGCACCTGGTACGACAGTCAAGCGACATTCATGCAGTTTGGGAGAAGGATTACCTTGGGTTTCATGACACCACTTCCCGATGCCTCTTCTTGTTGCGTCCTCACAGCTTCCCTTGGTGTCGCTTTTTTCTCACCGACGGTGGTGGTGTCGATGTCCATGTCATGCACAATGGTCTCCGTGGCAGTCTCCTCCCCTTCCCTTCTTCCCTCCATTTCAGGCTGGCCCGCCTCTGTGATCTGTTCTGATTCGTGGGTTGACATATCCTGTGCAACTTGCTCATCAGCGTTTTGCAGATTGCGCAACTTTCTCATTCTGACTCGCGCGTTTTTCCTCTCTCTCGCACTCGTGAAGTAAAGGGACTGCCTTCTACGTCTTCTTACTATGTCTTCTCTCTCACTCCCGCAGCTCTCCAGCTTGACTAACAACAATAGAGAAAGTAAGGAACCCTCTAAAGCCGTCAGTTATGCATGTGGTTAAGGACGTGCGTGTCTACCTTCTAACCCCCCAAATGGATCGATCTCACTGGCTGCGGTTTATTGGGCGCCCCGAATGCCATCAATACGGCCGTTTTCTTCAAATATGGATGTTTTGTGATTTGGATGAAATATTGTGCACATGAGGCATGCCATCGCCCTATCATACACGGATTTTGCCTTCTTCAAAACGAAAACATACATAACATCAGGAATGCCATGCCCGTGTTCATCCAGCGTCGGATATTTCCCGGGTTCGGCACTCAATGTACTGTCCGGGTTCACGTTGTGGAACGCCGCAAAACGCAAATTGGATTGCCATATCCAAGACGGCGCCGTCTTTTCCCGGTGGTGTGACACTGACAAAATAAACAGTTTTGTTCCCTTCTCCATCAATTTGGCAACTGCAAAACTGTTTTGGCGGTGTGGTTCAATACCCTTGACCGTTATTGGTTAATGTGTGGGGCCAGTTGTACAACTGCCTCTTGTCATAGCAAACACCTTTGGGATTTGGCAATCGCCTCCGGAAGGTTTTTACCTGTCCATGTCGCACAGTTGTATTGGTACTCACCATCGTATGTTCACCACATGGCTTCTCCTAATGACGTGGCCTTCGCCGAGTTTCAGTATACTGAAGAACCTTGCCCTTTCAGTGCCGCGGTTGAAGATGATGGTTTTGCTGTGGTGGAGGAGCATGTTCTGGCAGCAAGGTTCAAGCTTGACATTGGTTGTGTTGCTGTCGAGAAAGAGATATATGACTTGGAGGGAAACGTTCAAAGAACGTTGTTCCAGAAGCCGCACGTTGCACAAAAACACAAGGAATGGAGAGTTCTTCCTGGAAAATATCGTGTGTTCCGAAGTGAAAGGAGACAATCCGGTGGCTCCATTGTGACTCCTGGGATAGCTGCCTTTGTCGTTCAAGGAAAGCGGCATGTGACTGTGAAGCAGGAGGACACCACTTCAACAACATTTGTGACACTGTCGGATTCCTCGGATGATGAATTGGCGGAAATACTGGCTCCCATGAACAGTCTTCCTGAAGGGGACGTCGATGTTCAGGAAATCGTTAGTGTCATCCCACATTTGAAAGCATTGTCAGGAAAACCAGGATCCAAAAACGAGATCGCAGGGATACTGTGGGATTCATTCGCAACAAAAAGGGTTCCTTTCCTTCCACCTTCCTTCGACGGTGACATCCTCTTTGAACTGAATCCACCAACTTGTGTTGGGGGCCTCTCAGGTCTCTTGCAAGGAA
The DNA here is from genome assembly GCA_030704615.1 of Takakia lepidozioides. Lineage (NCBI taxonomy): Eukaryota > Viridiplantae > Streptophyta > Takakiopsida > Takakiales > Takakiaceae > Takakia > Takakia lepidozioides. Next base: position 51,981,031 of record CM060731.1, read on the forward strand.
TGGATAAAAAGCATGATGGCCATCCATGGTGCAGAACCAAAACGTCCAATATCCACAACGATGTAAACTTGACATTTAGAAGGAGCGTTTGTGCATGCATCTAAGATGTGTGAATGCAAGTTGCCTGCGTTTCATGAAGAGCGGTGCTAAAAATGAGAGTGAGTGGGAGGGACTCTCCGACAATCATTTTATCCCAGGCTGTGCCCCACCGTCTGCCAGTACATTTGTTTGTAAGTTCTGCAAGGTGGCCCCCTCCTGCATTGCACATTGCCCTGCTCGCATGTACTACGTTACTCACCGTTGCAAAACCATGACTCGAGCCTACATTCAATTTGGGACTCACAACCATCCTGTGTCTCACGGCGATTGCAGAGATAGTGTTGTGTTGGTGCGTGGGCTTGTCGTGGAGGAGTTTGCAAAGTCCCCTTCAGCCAAACCATCTACCATAGCGCTGACTGCCAGCAAAAGTTTCCTAGAGAGGCACATTCTGGGGCAAGGAAGCGAATCCAGCTCAAGACTTGAGGGGGCGTCTTTGGATGCAGTGATGGATCACTTCTCCGTGTTGAGCTCCCCCAACATTAGGAATCAGGTGAATGCATTGAGAGTGCGCGGTGGAAACACAGGGTCCATCGACAACATTATGGAGCTCAAGCGAATAAGTCAATATGATTTTATCCAATCTAGCGTCTTCCCGGGTCAGGGGTCTTCAAAGGTTTACTTGTTCAAGATGTCTACGGTGGGCGAGGGCAGTGGCGTCAGCCTGGCCAGACATATGCAACCAGGGGGGGGGAATCTGGAGAAAGCCTGGATGATGTTCGATCATTGCAAACGAGTGAAGGGCTGGACAACCATGTCTTGCCATGTTTACGACCCGAACTACCAAAGAATAATGACAATTGCCATCTGTGACATGCAGTCTGAAGATACAGAGTCCCAGATGATAATGTGGAATTGTTTGCTTTCAGTCATGGAGTCCAATGGACATACAGGCATAAATTTCTAATAGGGAGCGCACATGTCTATTCCACTAAACTCAGTCCCTGCAGAAACATACGAAGAGGTGCATCAGAAGAGATCTGCAAGCGGAGCACATGAGGCTCTGCTTCATGTACAAGAATGCGACTACAATGGAAGAGGCTGAGACCATGTACCAGATAGTGAGACCATGGTGGTTCTTGTCAGGGGTTACTGATCAGGACGGTGTCAAAGAATTGGAAGACTGGTTGGTCTTCTGGCACTTCAGATATAGGCAATGGGGGGCTTTCATGACTACTGTAAGCTGCCTTTCACCTCTGCAATCCCTTGTATGTGCCCAATTTCTTTCCTTGTTCCCAGAACAGTCCGCGCTTGCATGAACGACGCTCTTTCATTTTCCTTTCACAGGACATGTCCCTTGAGGACATTGCAGACATGCCGTCCTGCAACCTGGCAGAAAGCGGTCACGCCGCCTGGAAGCAGCAATCTGGCAAAGCAGGAAGAGATTTGTACATTGTTACAACAGATGATCTGGTACGAGCTCTAACCCAACAAACAAGATATCGTGACTTCCTCAGGGGGCGATGTGGGGGCAAGGGACCAGATACAGCAGAGTTGATGCTGAGGGCTGCAAGAAGGTCCGGGGATCCAACGAAGATGGCAAAGGAAGTGAACAGGTGCACAATGGGCTCGCCTCTCCAATCAAGGGAGCCCCATCTGGAAGGAGAGGAAAGGTTTGGAACTTGCAAACGCAAGCTAAATACACCTCCAGGATCAGATGGGGATTCACATCGCCATGACAGAGACAACTTCTCTGTATCCAAGATTTCTCCACTACAAAGCATGGCGTCCAGTAGGAAAGAGGCTGCTGGTGCATCCTCTTCCACAGAAACCTGTCCTCTACCTGCAACCCCTGTAATTGCGGGTTTCCAGCAGGACCACAGGGGGGCAGTGCAGGAGTCATCTTGTGCTGACTCCGAATGGCACATCGAATGAACTACTCCAGGGTCTAGAGTTGGCTGCGCTGCAGTGAGGGCCATTAGTTATGAAAAGTGTAAGTCCAAGATAGCCAAAGGCTCAGCGGGTACTCCAGCTCCGACGTTCACAGGTTTGATTCGGCCATATATGTCAAAGGAGTCGAAGACGCACAAATTCTGGTTCTGCCCGGACGATATGGCTCGCTGTGTGAATGGTACCGTCCGCGACTCCTGCATTGCTAAGCCTCCCCCACCCACCATTTGGCCAGTGCGGCTAGGAACCTCCCTAACAGCACTGGAGATTGGCAAGTTGGAGGACGCCGGCTTTCGTCTGCACCGATCTGTGGCGTCGACTCTTGGTGGCCTTGCTGCTATGGTGCCTCCTCTAGACGATACTTTGCATCCCATGAGAATGAATGGAAAAACAGTTCATCGGGTGGCTTCGGGGCCTGATCACGATGCGAAGGTGGAATCGGCCAGACTACTTCAGGCTCGGGTAACAGGAACAATGGAAGTACCTTCACTTGGGTATGGACGGGTTTATACTTTGGTTACATCTGGGTCTGTTTTGCACGACAGGGCCTATCAGGTGACGATGGGGAATTTTCCGGGGTGTACCTGTCCCGACTTCGTGTGCATGCGTGAGGAAGCTCTAGGAAAGAGAGGGAAATGGGTTCCCTGCAAGCATCTTTACTACATCTTTTTGCGCAGGATGTATTGTGATCCCAAAAGAGGATGAAATATTCCCGCTACACCTTTCTTGAACTAATTCAAAACTTCATCGCGCATCGGTGCTAAGCATCAAAATCTTTCAAGTGAACCTTCAAGTAAATCTGCCTTAAGGAAAATATGTAAATATGTTTCATTGGGCCCGGTTAATTCTAGAGTGGTCCATGAATTAGCATGGTCCAGGAGTTATAAGAGGGGGTCAATAAGATAATAAAATGATAACCGATAACTTGTGCTAAGGTACTACCATTTTAACACTTTGTTAAGGCTTTAACCGTACCCTTTTTGGTCCACCATTCATGCTACTAACTGATTACATAAAATCCGAAACCGTTCTTATAAAAGATGTTATTGACTCGGATCAATGCAAGGTAACAGAGTGACAAATGAATGTGTTTATCCTTCATTCCCCAATTCATTGTCTCACTGTACAACATGCATAAAGAATGTCAAGTAATCCTACTGTACAATATGCCTTTGCACTCCACCAGCCACACACCTTAAGACTATTTACTGACACCCACTAGCTAAGCTGAATCCTGATTCCCAATGATTAAATGAGACAGTGATGGAGATTCAGTACTATACACCTGGAAGGGTCAATTAAACCCTGTGTGCAAGGCAGCAAGGGCAAGTGACCCTCCCATCACAATTGAGGAACACTTAATTTGTGTTGCCTTCAACAATTCGGCAAATAGAAAAAGAATGACAGAGAGATGCATGTATATAATAGAACTTCCCCAGCCCATGCCAGCACTGCAGTCTCTATTTGAGACTATGCAGGGCACCTTCAATGTGTTCAGTTCGTTCAAGTTTTCTTGACCATCCTGCTATCGGCAGCAACTCTCTTCCCTTTGTCACCCTGCAAGCCAGCCCATCTGTATACATGGCTCATAGTTGATCCATTCAGGAGGTTACACTACCTTCCAGCTGGATAGGGTAACTTTGAACATACGCCCGCCTTGATTTGAACCCAGACCACCGTACTGTTGCCCTAGTGTCATAACCTCTGGCCCGCTCGTGGAAAACTCACAGACCACCAACCAATGTTTGAAGGGAGCCAAGAAGGGCCTTCAGCAATGCTGCCACACTTACCGACCTCCGCGAGCACTGGATCGACCTGCTTTGGCCATGACTTGACAGAAAAGTGCTGTTGACATGATACTGCAGCACAGAAAATTGAGCACTTTTCAAGTATTGTCTGGTGATACCTGACTACCCACACCACTCAGCTTCATTCTGAAGACCCTAAATTGTGCAAACATGCCAAGGGACATGTTACAGGGAGGAAGGCCCTACACATGAAGCTGCCTGCTACCTACACTTTTAAGTCTCGCATTCCTGAACTCTTCAACCATCGACATACTGAGCATAAAGTTACAACAAGTAAGAAAAGTTGTAATTGAAATAGTCAGTGGTTAGATATAGTTAGTATACCTGACACCTGCAAATGAGACTAAGTTCCACAAAATGCCTGTAGGCCGAGCAGCCCCACTATAAGTATGATATTGCACCTCCAAGTACCGATGGTGTGCTGCAGACATGGACCATGGAACAAGGTCAGCTGAGTACTTTCATGGGGTTGAGGGAACCTTCAAATGCAATATCTTGTATTAAGTTTCCCTCAAATGGGGCCTGAAAGACCTCATTCATTACATTCTACTCGAGTGAAACAATTGCAAGCTCACCAGGATTGATTGATGGGTCCATGGGAAGTACGCCAGGGGTGTCGCATGATCCACAATGCCAACCCTCCATGCTGCCTCCCCATCCAGAGTGGTCCAAAGCATGTGAATGGGGCAGGAGCAGTGCTCTGCGAACCCTGTGAATGGGGGGGACCCCATTGTTGTGGACGTTATGGAGCTGGGCTGGTGTCGGTGGCACGAGCGGACTCGGCCACCACTTACATGACTGTTTTGAATGTTGCCTTGATCTGTACACACCATGCGCACAGTTGAAACATCCCTTTGTCAGAGACTATATATGGGATCCCACATTGGATCAACTGAGCAGCTTGCTCCTTGCCTCCCAAATATAAGAATTTATCTCCCCCTCCTATCCATTTCTTACCATATTTATCCCTGCAGTTGGGGCATGTCTATTCATCACATACCTTCTCCACAGTTGCTTGTATCATACATAGTAAGCTGATATGTCAGCACCATGAGCATACCACTGGGCTTTCTAGGAAAAATGTAAGAAATTCAACAGCAACTGTTTCAAGTAAGAAAGATGCTTGCCGCCACACTGTCCGGATCCTGGACACCAATTCTTCAGGCAGATTCAATGCATTGGCTGCAAATGAGTCACGAGCAGAACCATTGTCGAACTCACTGCCAGCTTCTGATAGTAAATTCAGCACGGCCACCAGATCGGCATCTTCTGAATCTGTTGCCAATGGCCTGTCTTCGGCAGCAACAGGATCAACATCGCCATATGGCCAACCAGGCTGGGAATCCTTGAGCTCGGCACATTCTGCATGGCCTGTACGAACACTTTCATCTGGAATAAAGTAACTGTTATTTGAAAAACGGAAGGACTACCTCAGAAAACAGGCTAGGAAAGGAATGGGAGAGACAGTGCAAGCATGACAGATTGTACTCATAAGACGTTGTTTGCCGTAGCCTTGTGGCCATCTGTGCAAGCATGACAGAGAGAACGAAAAAGAGACTTCAAGACATCCACGGGAAGCCCAAAGAGCTTATGGGCCAAGATGTGGGTAATAAAAAAGTGAACTCAAGGGATGGATGGGGGAAGCAGGTGCCGTACCTACAGAGGCAGCCCAACAAATACGAGCGATACAAAGCTCCTGCAATGTTGCTGTTCCCTTTTCAGGAACAGCAGCTCTATGCAGCACTCCTTCCACCGCCACTCCAGCAGCCCTGTTAACATAGCAGTCACATGGCATTCTCAATAGCAGCAAAGTTCGCTATTAGAGTTCTTTATGCTGTTTCCAAAGATGTTGCCAAGAAAAAATTGGAGTCAGTGGGAACCAATACTCGGAAAAGAAGTCAATGCAACCACAGTCCACAAACCCCAACCTCTTCACATCATCCAAGTTGGCTATGGAATCCTGACCAACTTCTGGCCCAACAGTTGGAGCAAATTGGGCTCCTGCAGCTGACAAAAGGGGCCCCAAACTTGCCGGACAATGAAGGTTCAGCGCTGCTGGAAAGCATGAAAATTCAGAGGGGGATGCAGCAGCTGCAGCTGCATCCACATCAATGAACTGGAAAATCTCCCACCGTGTTGCATGTATGCGGCTGGCACTCAGATTTCCACTGGGCTCTGCACTCAAGTACCTCCTGCAAGAAGGTGCCAGACCTGCAATGGTCAATGGCCTCATTCCACATAGCAAGAAAAATGAACACTTACTTTCAGGCAGAAGAAGCTGCCGGCTTATTACTTCTTTCCTAACTGATTTACGATAAAGAATCCAAGAACACAAATACTTACTGCTTCCCATTTGTCCTTCGCACAGTCTTGATAGTGAAACCTACAATGCTGGCACTTGTGCTGATGCCATCATCCACCGTGTTTAGGCACGCTCTTGTAACAGGCTTGATCTCAAACAAGGATGCTGTCGCTGGAAAGTGCACGGCAGGTTCACTTGACTGCACCCAGCATTTGTACAACAATTTCGGACTTCAGAAGCACACCTATCAGCACTACCATAACATGTGTGTATGAGCTAGCTAGGGAGGGAGCAGGTGGGGAGGAATGATCCACAACTGCTATGACTCCTGTATTAAGCATACATATTTCTTTCTTGATTCAACCTACATCAAACCATACATAGAGGCATCGTTTAGATGATGGACCTTCAGCACCTGACCAGCTGAATCCACAAACATGTACACTTCAGCCCCACCCCTAGGAGTGGGGATTTCAACCAGTGTGTAAAGTGAGTCTCCATGAGAACGTACTCCCCACACCCCTGAGCCTTCCATTTCCTCCCCACTCGGCAAAACACACAAGCAAGGTTGCCTTTGTGTCCGAATCTCATTGACTCTAACATCCCTTCCACTAGCGTGTGTCCATCCATTAGCGTGATTTGAGGGGGTGTAAGGCTGCTGGCATGCAAAGGGAGTACTTGTCAAGAAGCCCCCATGGCTGCTTTGTATGAGAACACGGGAACCGTTTGCCAGCTCCAACCCGAAGAGCTCCCATTTTCGTCGATGTGGACGGTTGCAAACTAGGCGTCCTGAGGGCTCTGCACTAAGGTACTGGACGGGCTGCTCAAAACCATCAGTGGTTTTGGATTGGCGAATGCTGACTCTTGGGCCATTTTTATGAGGATGGAGTTCAAGCACAAATGCCTCCAATCCCCGTAGTTGATTTACATTGGTTGTGCATAGAACTCCATCTGGTTCTGCAGTGAGCTGTAGAATGGCAGGCAGATGAATCACCATCAGTTGAAAGGGAAATAAGAAGATTGACTAATGGTTTTAAGACCACCTGTAATTGAGTATCAATGCAAAATATATATACCACAGCAGCAGATAAAGTTATGATACTTTAACATCAAAGTAATTCTTTTTGCAGCACTATATACACACCACTCCTTTGCCATCTGCCGTACGTATGGTGCACACTGAAGCATTCCAGGCATCGTCATCTCGTGGAGGCTGGCATTTTAAGCCGTTTCTCTCACCCATAACCTGCATTGTATTTAGGTCCACATCTGTGTGATAACCATCTTCCAGTGCCCAAGTTGTCTTGACTTGAGTGCTTGAGGTTGATTGTTTCCTGCCAGGTGGTGGCAGTCGCGGAAATGGGAGATCAAGCAGGAACTCCTCACAACAACAAGGGACCTGCAAATTGGCAGTTCGAAGAGTAAAAAACAGGTTCATGGAAGAAGTTTCATGAGCATTGAAGTTCCACATGGTTCCTGTCAATGTATGTCCACAGAAAACCACTGGTTTGCACGAAGCCTAACTACTCCTTCTAGCTCCACATCCCCACTACGATTCTATCCTGCTCCCCAGGCAGAGTGGCAACACCTGCAAGTAATCACAGCTTCATAGGCACAAAGTTTGATGGATATACTGAGAAGCATGTTGAACAAGGAAGCAGCTTGGATGGATCTTATGTTTCAACGAAAAGCCCATAGCCATTGAGACTTATCTAACACTGTCTCCATTCCTTCCTTTCACCTTTTCCTTTCCTGTTAACTGCTACTTAGTAATCAAAAGATCGGCAACCTTTGAGCCCATATATAACACCAGAAAAGAAATGAGGAAAAATTGGTAAACAGGTCCTGGTTGAGTGAGAAATCTTTGTATTCTGCTTTTCCAAACGCCTTGGACCCAAAAAATACTACAAACAAAAAAGATAGATGGAAACAACAATAATTCACTTGAGATGACTCAAGGACAAGAGGAAGGTAACATAGGTTGTCGTTCCAAATCCTACAACAATCGTACCTCAGCACGGGCACAAATTGCAGGCATGGAGGCACATACATAGTTGCCAGTATGTGCTTGCAGTGTCACCCGAACTGGGGCTCGGTCAGCCCTGCACTGACACACTAAATCATCACCGTTCTCCCCGACATCTTGAAAGCCTTGAAATCCAGTAACGCATGGTACATTGTAGTCCTATGGCTGTACGAATCAGACCCCTCACATTTCATGGACAACATTTGCAACAGAAACTCCAAAAACATGGGTCCAACCAGCCAACTTGCCAACTTGCATCAACAAACCAGAAAGATCCATTGTGAAACTGGATCAGAGATTACTATCGTACCCCACAACCAGAGATGGAGGCTGCTCCAGGGCCTCTTCACATAAGGTGAAATGCTCCCATTTTTTTGGATTTCTTGTACCACCCCATAACCGGCCTCTCGAGTCTGAAGTAAGATAACTGTCGTCCTCACCACCTCGTAAAGTGACTCCTTCAGGCCCCGCCAATCCCACTGACAAAAATTAACAGCACAGAAAATTGCAGGTCTTATTTGGATTAAACTGGAATCCACACAAGAAGGAATGCTAAGTAAGGGGGACTAACTGAGCCAACCATGTGAAAGCCAACCTGCATTGGCCCCTTAAGATATGCCTGAAAGCAAAAATCCCCACCAGGAGATAATCTGAATAAAATGATGGCACTATGCTTTCTAGTAGCTCATCAGAGAGAAGAACCCATTTCAAGAGTTTTGAACCCTTACAACAGCCCACCAATTGTCAAACGAAAACGCTTTTTGAGTAGAACGAGCACACAGGTGGAAGGCCTCTTGCAGAAGAAAAACCGTAACACACTGAGTCTTACTTCGATGTTCGTCAAACTCCAGGCAGAAGAGGAGATCTTCTTCAAAACCCTTCTTCGTCACGCCAACAAGACATCCACGCCGGCATAAATACCACCTATCAAGCCTATCTCCTGCTAACGCAACACAGCCGCCCCCACCTCCGACTCGACGACCCACAGCGATGGCACTTCCTGCGTGGCGAGCAGCTTCACTGGCTCCAGGAATTGAGATGCTCTCCACTGCTGGACCAACAAATTCATCCCCGCCGCCCTTACCATCCTTACTGCTAGGGTAAATAGGCAAGACTTCGATTTTATAGCGGCCATCGTTGGAAGGCCAAAGCACAATTGCACAGCTTTCCTCGTCATTTTCCACAAATCTTGCTCTCACTGTGTCTGATGGTGACACTGAGAACCATCGGTGGCACCACGATCTCACCCTGAAGCAAGAACTGGGAGGCAGGAAAGGGCTCCCCATGAATGTTTCCGTCTCAGAGAATCCGTTACAACTCCAGCCGGAACATTTTCCAACTTAAGCTAGTGTGAAGAAGAATTTCATTATCGAGCTATCGTACAGACCAAATCATGTTTGTAAGGAGCTAACCGGCGCTGGGTACTAGATACCGCTCAAAGGGCTCGGAAGAAGTGGACTTCCAAGCCCTTCACAGCACAGATGAAATTATCAAAGCTAAGTTAAAACAAAAGGTAAAAGATGTCAGAGCCCCCGAGTGGCCCGGGAGAATTGAAGGACGAGCTTACCCCCTTACACAAGTGGCACTAACTTGAAAATAATGAAGATCGACATCCGTGTACCGACTCTGTTCAGCTCGAGTGAGCAGCAATTCCCAAATGACTTGGGTTTTGAATGCTTTGCAGGAAGTGTACCCTGCGATGATTGAAAGAGTAGCGCAAGTCTTCACATGTTTCTCAGAGCATCATAGCTAGCCACACATGTCTCTCTCTTCTCTCTCCAACTAATACACCATAAAACCATCTACTCCTCAAAGCTGAAGAGTTCAGTACACTTGCCCGCACCCATCTCTTAGCATCTAGGAAGAGGAGAGTAGGTGTCATAGGTACTTAGCCCACATGATGTCATCACCTTCACTTTATAGGCGAGTGGGTCCGCAGAATAAGTTGCAGTATCTGTTCGGGTGAACTTTTTGGAAAGGGATTCGAACTTCAGACCCACACAGAGACTATTCTTCCTCGGTTCTCTGTCTCTGGCAGCGACGGATTGTGAAGCTCGACGTGCAGCTGTGGACGCTACCAGGAGAGTTGCTGCTGGACAGGGTACTGGCATGCTTGGCGTACCCAAAGTGTTGCACTCCGCGCTCGGTGTGAATTCCTTGCCAACTTCTCCCGGTTCTTTTGGAGCTATATAGCCAAATCGTCTGCGAAAGGAGTCATACTTGATGGTGTGGAAACACGTGCCATGGAAAGTCTCCAATTGGGTACCTTCAAACCTGCCCAATTTCCGCAGGAGGTAGAGTCCTCGTTTGCTTCAAACGACTTCTCGAAATGCTGGAGCCTACAATTTGATGAATGGTTAGTTCTATCAAAAATCGTGGTGAACGCATCCTTATTGTGGCAACGGGTGATTCGGGGCGCCAGCGTATGATTCAATCTCGACTGGCGGCGGAATCGGACTGGAAAGATACCAGCACAAGCGGTGGTTGGACTGTTGGAAATCTGCATACACTTACCATTCTATCAACTGCAGAATAAGTCACTAAGAGATAGATCACATCTTATGTGAGGACTTATAGTTGATAGCCATGTGGGTGGAGTAGTGACACTATTTCAAGAATCAGTTCCTTCCCGCCTGGGATCTACAGGTATCAGATTGTTTTGTACTGAGTGTGTACTGTAAGAGCAATTGCAGACTATTGTACTCGTCCTGTGTCAACGCCTTTGGTAGCATATTTTGTCACGTAAGATTCATATACAAAACTCAATAGGTTATGGGCCCACGTCTTGCACGTCGCTGCTGTGAGAGAAAATAGTTTATTTTAAGGGACAGATGAGATGAGCGGAGCGATGTCTTCCAAGGATGCAGTTAGCATAGAAAAGTTTACTGGAGACAACTTCTGGCTGTGGAAGTTCCAGATGCAAGTTCTCCTGAAAGCCAAGAAGCTATGGCATTTGGGGAAGATAAAGACTGCACATGTCTAATCTGTCCACATGACGAGGAGGATGGATTGCCCAGTACTATGCTGGACGTTGAAAAAAACAGCACTGAACCCCTTTTCCTCAGATCGAGAAGCTTGAGGGAGAGCCAAAAGTTGAGCTACACCTTGAATTTAAGAACGGCGAGAACGAACTTTGTATATTCAGGCAACTCCCCAATCTGCAGCCAGCCGTCTGCGAATGTATTGGCCCAGTCCATCCCTCTCTTCCCCCACTTTTCTTCTGGTCTAATGTGGACATGGGGGCTAGGCCACGACGCTGCAGAAAGTAGTGAGTAACTATTTCTCTAGTAATTGCCACTCTATGTATCATATAACCAAAGCGTTGTCCACTGTACGCAGTAATTAAGCGATGCCTTACACGCCCTGGTAGATGAAAACCCCACCTAACCTCACCCAATGATGTCGTTTCATACTCACCGATGGCCAACTCCTTTTGCTGCCAATTCCTCCTAATTCACTCTTGGATTCGATCCTTACTAGACCTCCAGCTCGAAAGCTATGGGAGAAGAGTAGGACTTTTGGTCACTGCCTGTTGAAGTGCCTCCACTGCATTGTTGAACGAAGGGATTGACAGCAACCTCCAAGTCGTGTAGCTGCCATTGCTGGTACCCAACCCACACCACAAAATTTCCAGGAGAAACTATCGAAGCCCAGAACCCTAATGCTTCGACCTGTCACTGCCGGTCAGACGGTCCAGATTGAACTGGTTTGCATATCGACGGATGATATTAGCAGATGTAGGGGTCATATGGCGGGCCACAAGGGAGCTGTCTCTTTTCCTGCATCTCAAAACGCAGCGGTCTGCCGAAGCTACAGGGTTTCTAAGCACAATGGTGGAGAAGGGCAAGAGCCGCAAGGATGAGGTGGTCACGCGCGAGTACACCATTAATCTTCACAAGAGACTACATAGCTGGTATTTTTTCTCTTCACGCAAGCCCTTTGTGGGTTTGGGAGGGACCTCTTGGTTATGTGAACTAGATAGTTTCTTTTTGCAATAAGGAAAGGGGGGCTGGGAGGCCGGTCATGCACTAGTACTTCTTTCTCCATACGAGGTCCAGGAGCCTCTCGATCATGCCGTGTGGATCTAATTGCCGACTCTTTCATTGGAGGGCATGGTAGGGCAGGTAATTTTGAGGAAAGAATGAGTTGAAGCTGACTTGTATCTTCTAATAAGAGCCCATGGATGGAGTTTCCTACCTTTGATCTCTTAAGTGCCTTTGGTCTTTGGTCCTCCATTTTACCTCTGCCTGGTGTTTCACTTGTCTGTTGCTGTTCCAAATCTGAACCGTTTCCTTCGTGGCGATTACCCTCCATGTATGCTGTCAGTGTCTCTGCATGCAGCTGGAATCTATCCCTCTATAGCTCGCTGCTTTCAGGATTCCAGTTGTCATTGATCGTTGGAATAGTTGTGGATATCAATCAATCCTGTAGAGAGATTTCGGGATATGAATCGATAATCGCACTTTCCTAACTACTGATCATACAAGTCTGGGTTCACATTTGCTGGGGTAATTGCTGACGAGCCTCATACTCGTTATGGCGATTATGTCCATGGCCCTTTCTTTGTCATGTTCATGGAAGTTGTGGTCAGAAATAAGTGGGCCATGTGTCAAACATCTAGATGCAACACAGTGCCTCAAATACTATGCCTGCAGTTGCTTCTGTCCTTAGTTTACAAGTAAAATCAAACTGCAGTTAAACTGTTGACTGTCAGTTCTGCAGATCAGCGGTCTCACTTCTGTTGTGTTGAGGTTTCTGACTTTCGTTGGTGGTGGCGTTGTATGATGCGTTCAGTACGTTCAAGAAGATGGCACCCAAGGCGGTGAAGGAGATCCGCAAGTTTGCACAGAAGGCCATGGGGACTAGCGATGTAAGGCTTGATGTGAAGCTAAACAAGCACATTTGGAGCAGAGGAGTCCGGAATGTTCCCACCAGAATTCGGGTCCGGATTGCAAGGAAACGTAATGATGATGAGGATGCCAAGGAGGAATTATACTCATATGTCACTTATGCTGAGTTGCCTGCTGAAGGGTTTGCCAATCTTGGTACTAAGGTTGTGGAAGAGGATGATTAGGTCTGAGGCTGAGCATTAAATTGGAATGGTCATAACACAAACCCTCTCATTTTTCAGGCAGATGCCGGTTGTATGGAAGAGTTTGTTGTGGATGTTGTCTGAGTGTCAAGTATGTACTTATCTTCAAGTTAAGCGCATTATTGAATGTGTCAACGAATGAGAAGATGGGATGATATGTCTGTCAATAATGCACTTGTCTTCCTGTGCGGAAATGATGATGTGGTCGACTCTAAATTGGAGACATGCACCTTTTCTATCCATTTCCATGTACAGTCTAACAGCACACTCAGGTTGGTGCACGCGATGCCAACTTGTCTGAACTGAGTTCTGTGTCTTCCAAAGCCATTGTCTCAATGGATACCAGTTTCAGGCATTTTGATGATGATCACCTACTTGCTTCAAACTTTTTGCATTCGGAACGTCGATGCTTATGGTATGGGTGAAAGAGGTCTTTTGGGTTGCCTAGCTTGTAGGCCCCACAATTGTTGGCCTTATCCGTTAACCTTGTTTGCTTTCTTACACACTATCTTCTCATAGTGCATGCTATTGTTTTTGTACATTTCCTGCTTCTTGTCCTAGAAGAGATCCTTGATCCCTGTGTTTGATGGTGCTGATGTGCCAGTAGATTTTCATCTTTTGTGTTAAGGATAGAGGAATGCCCTGGACAACCACTTGAGCCCTTAGCCAATTTCTGACTTTGTAGAGTGGGAAAAAACAAGCTGAACTTCAAGAGCAGGACTCTTTTGAAAGGATTTCAGGACTGCTGAATACTGAGGCAGATCTGCAAACGGAAGGCTCCCCTGAAATTGGAATGATTGGCCTGTCAGTTAGCTGCTCATTAGAGATGAAACAACCTAGATAGTACTGCTCTTGTGCAATTCTCAATACTGATGATGATTGTAGCCTGCAGTGTGATGTTAAAGTAGGACCATCTGCTATATTCCCACCCACACATCTCATCTGCTACCTGCAGCATTCTCCAGTTCACTTTTTTGTACTAGTCAAAGCAAATTCATGCTTGATACTGGCGATCTGCATCAGCTCATAAGCACCCCTCCAAGTTGTGAAAAAAGAAAAACCCAACCAGAAATGGACAACTACATAAGAAGAGATGCCAAGCTCAAGCTTTACTGTCAAAAGTACAAGTTGGAATAGAAGATGTCAAAAATACAAGATTGAATTTCTCAATTTGTCAATTGCAACTGCTGATCAGGGAGGCGAAATCTTTCCAAAAACCTGTACAAGTAGAATTATAAACAATGAAAAATAATCATTCCCCAGCAAATAAATGAATCAATTAATCAACCCAACGAAATGCCTTGGACTTCGTTACGAATCTACAGCAAGTTGCTCATCAAGGGAAGTAAAAATTTGGTAGAAAGCCTTGAAATGTCGATAGGCGATATCCACATCTTCTGTGCCACACATCTCCCTTATGCTGCATTTTCATCCCACAGTCTTGAGTACATCATAGAAACATATTTGCATTCACGCATCTTGCCATTCCATGTCACAGCCATGTTTGAGACCAGAGACACTGGAAGATCTAGAGTTTTCCATTTCCATACTGAGGTTAAAAACCAGACTCGGGTTTTACATGCTAGGGATTAACATCTACCAATGGTTGGCAAGCTACTGCATTTACATCAAGACCATCAGATCATGTCATCATGTCCTCAGATATGCAAGTCGTCATATCATGGATTGTCGCAGGTAGTACTAGGTCCTTAGCCTACACAGTCATGGTGCCCATATGTTAGTACCGTTTTTGTGTTTGACAAACTATTGAGAACCATAGAACAACCCAATGCTAACTTGATCTTTATGAACAATGTGCCTTTAAGTGATGTACTATGTAAGCGAATGTCGGAAGAAAGGAAGACCATGCAGCCAAAAGAATAGATTTAAAAAGCTGGGGAAAACCTGTGCATGGAAAGCTGAGGCATGCCGCAATCAACTGTGCGAATGCCAATCCCTGACGCGAGAATCGGACCAATCGTAGAACCACACCCCATATCATTGCGTACTACAAAATTCTGTGTCAAATCACATCCGTCATCTTAGCACTGAACTCTCCTACCTGCCCTTAGTTGATGAACTAGCTGAGCTAAAGCACTAGGCTGTTATGCTGTATGAACGGTAACTTTTTCACAGGTTTGACCCTTCCATCTAATGTTCCTAAACCCCTCACCCAAATTTCAACAACCAGAGAGGTACAGTGGAGATCGTAGATATACTGAGATCGTTGAGGGGCTACTTACAGGGGCTCTCTTGCTTCCCCTCTCTTTGAGCTTTCTTCGGACGTTAGAAAGTACCATTTCAATTCTTATGTCTAGAAAGGATGTTGCTGACTACCTGTGACCACTCACTGATTCAATTAGAATAGTGGAAAGTACACTGTTTTACAATTTGGCATGTCATTGGATTCATCTTGAACCTATAAACTAGAATTGTGGTACATAGACTTGGTGACTGTGTCTCACCACTTGATGGACCAAGAAAAATAACATGTATGGCAGTGACAAGCCACCATCACTTCCCCACCGACTTCATCAGCTCCAAAGAGTGGGTATCTCTTACCATTTAAAAGAGGATTCACTTCCGATATCTAGCACTATTTCATGAAACAGATTGAGCCTCCTTGCTTATCTTCTTTATTGGGATATGAAGGTGATATACTGGATACATTTGTTGCAAAAAACTATCAAATTCCATGGAGTTTGAAAGGGACCACAAGCAATCCACCTGAGTTGGAATGCCTGCCACCTTTGCGACTTCTCTAAAAAGAAAAGCTGTCACAGCATTAGTCGCATAGCGCTGGTTGGCATTGTGTTTGATAACGAGACCCTCATGCAGCCTGGGCTGGTGATGCTCCTCGTGCCTCTCAGTATAGTTTGGATGAAGTGCATGCGCCATGTCTGCAGACACTGTAACCCCACAAATCCGTTCCATGGTCATTTGGACAAATATATTTGAGGTTTTCTCTATCTTGGCTCCTACAATCATCATGGTAAAAGTGACATGGCAAAGCAAACAAAGAAAACTACACACCAAGAAAGGATTGTCGAATGGCGCGCTCAAGAATACCCTCACTAAGGGACTCCCGTGCCAACCACCGTGTGATGCGTTTCATTGCTTGAAACATCATAGGGGACCCTGCCCCTTGCGCAGACTCCGAACCCACCTGCATGCATCATGTAAAGTAGCCTTCCGTGATAAGAGACCAGTGAGTAGAGGGCTGAGAGGTATCAAGCCCTTGGTTGGAGCCAATGAATGCCTTACTATAAACAGTCCAGGCAGCAGCAGAGAGAGGCTCACATCCCAACCTTAGATGACTAGGGTTTTGAGTCTCTAGGGAAAATCTCCGGTGAAAAAGGCCATAAGAGGTCAATTTAAAGTACTTATCCATGAAAGAAACACTGCAAACTAACTCCTGCTGGCATCATGAATCTTCTTCCTAGTACGCTTCATCTGAGACCTCTGACGAAAGTAATTTCCTTGTCAGTTTGTGGGGTCTTCCTTCCAGAGTTCCCTCCCTCCACAGACTTTTGGCTTTCATATTGATTATATGGGCTGGAATAGCAATCATTCCCCCCCTCTGCTCTACGGACAAGCCTAAAAAGAGATGGCAGAGGGAAAGGATAAAATAATGATGGTGCCATATCCCTCTCATTTCCAGTTAGAGAGGCTAAGAGATTATGCCAAAAGATGCAGCTGTGGCCCCCGTAAGTCTGAATACTGGGTGAACATGCGTGTGGTGTATTCGAGAGAAATCTTGAAAACCAGAATCAGTTTCACTTCTACAAGTACATCCCACAGCTAGAGGAAGGCTTCACAACGCGCACTGTCCCCTTCATCTGCCAATTGCCTTCCCCCACTCTTCTCCTCTTTCCCAGTCCACTCAAACCAGGCATGGGGTCTATGGCTGGAAGGCTATGGTAAGAGTAGTGAAGACATCTCTAGCCACTTTGGGGTACAGCAAGGCAACAGTATCACGACACTTTACACAGTCCCCAATTCAGAAGGTCACTTTAAGTAAAAGTTGGACACGAAAAATGTTGTACCTCCTCGTTATCAAACAGGGCAACTGCACGGATGCAACTCTCATCAGCCAAGGATGCAGTATCCCCACAAGTATCTAACAGGGCACGAAGTGCACAGAAGGATGACGCCAAATTATCAAGCCTGCCTGAAAAAATGAACTCTTTGCGAGCACCCCCAATGCAGCTCGGTTGCGTGTCACACACATTTAACTCAAAGTCCACAATTTCCTCCTCGGCACAACCCAGCTGTTCTGCTAGCACCTGAATGAACGCCACTGTGTTAGAGAAAGGACACAAAAATTGGAGGGCAGTAGAAGGGGGTAAAACAGAGAATTTACTCATAAGATGGCCTTTGCCGTGGCCGTGTGGCCCCAGTGTGGGTGGAACAAGAGGGAACAGACACTACCTTTGTGAGGGGCTCACTCCAGTAGTGGGACTTACCTTGATATGAACAATTTGTTCAGGCTTTCCACTCTAGAATGCCCTCATCAATCTGCTGTGTGTGATCTGCCCAGCAATTAGACCCCAACAGAGTCAGGGCTTTAGGCTCAGCCTCAAGATTTTGAAAGATGGTGAACAGAGGTGCAGGGACTATGTTCTTGATAGCCCTGAAGACGGGCGCTCTTTGATGAGAATACCCTGTACATTGTGTCAGAAAATGGATAGTGTCTTCAGGCCGCCCGCACATTGACAATCTCCCTTTCCTCTCTGCATCTGTTTTTTGTTCGAAGTTAGACTCCCCACCCTCAGTCAAAAGAGAGAGAGAGAGAATGTACTCATAAGACGTTGATTGCCGTAGCCTAAGAGATTGTACTCATAAGACGTTGTTTGCCGTAGCCTTGTGGCCATTGACCCCGCGCCCAGTTTGAGCGGAAACAAAAGGGACAGAACCTACCTCTGTCAGGGGCTGACGTTGGTAGTAAGACTTACCTTCATATATAGAATTAATCCGGGTTTTCCAGATATCCTCTAGAAATCCCTTCACACAAGCATCAATCTGCTGTGTGTGATTTGCCCAAAAACTAGGCCTCAGGAGGGCCTGGGCTTTTGGCTCAGCCTCGAGACTTTCAAAGTTGGTAAACAGAGGTACAGGCACAATTCCCTTGATAGATTTGAAGAGAGCGTCTCTTTGGTGAGAGAACCCCGGACGGTGTATCAGAAAATGAATACTGTCTTCAGGTTGCCCACACAACGGGCAATTGCACTCTCCCTTTCCTCTCTGCTTCTGTTTGCTGTTCAAAGGTAGGCTTCCTGCCCTGAGTTTAAATTTCAGTCTAGTGCCGAGAGTGGGTAGACCCTTGAGGTCATCCAAGATGTCCTCCCCCATGTCACTGACTGGAAACAAGTTCAGGGAAGTTTTCTGCCTAACTTCATTTTCATCAGACAATCTCATGGCAACAGACATGGCTTTGGACACTACAGCCTCTAAGTCAGATTTATCCAGCAGGGTCAAGACTTGCGGTTCCAGGTCCAGGTCCTTGAGAATCTCTTCTACTCTCTTCTGCCAGGACTTAGCCCGTTTGACAGGGCGGTCCTGTTTCCAAGATATAGAGTCGATTAACTTAGGATATCTGGTGTTGGACATATGTTGCAGCTGACCCCACCATCTGACCTTGAATTCATCTCGTCGGGAGCTTAAGGACGGAATGCCAAACTCACCCCGAACAGCCACATTGGCTGTTTTGGAGCATGCTGACATACACTCCTTAAGCACCCCCACTTGAATGGATTCTAGAGACTTAGCCTGGTTGGAGTTATCAACCCATATTGCAGATCCGTACTCCAAGGCAGGTCTAATAACGCGACAAAGCATGGTTTTCTTAACCTCAGAGTTGACCCCTCTGCAGTGGAAAAATTTAGTGAGCCCCAGAGCTTTGCCCTTGCCAGTTTGAACAACTTTCCAGATATGTGCATCCCAATTACAATTGGAGGAAAATTCTACGCCCAGGTAAGTGTAGGAAGGGAGGAAGAGATTGTACTCTTAAGACGTTGTTTGCCGTAGCCTTGTGTGTAGGAAGGGAGGAAGAGAGAGAGAGAGAGAGAGAGAGAGAGGGACACCTGCAGCAGAAGTGAATGATGAGCCTTGTTCATTGTGGCGAGGGCACCATTGCCACCCTCAGTGTGGCCAGACAGCTCGGACTTGATTTGGGTTGCCAATACTGGTGCTAAATGTGTCTCCAAGTTTGGCTTGAATCCATCAGTATTTACAGTCCTGTATCATGGGTCAACAGCTAGAATTATCAGAGCTGGTCATGCAGTCTCACCCTCCAACTTATGAATATATCCATAATCAACTTAATGCAGGCTGCTTGAGTGTTGATTAAGGGTTAGCCTTGAATGTCCTACTAAGGGAAATAAGTTTATTCTGGCTTTGAAGCTCTCAGCCTAAGATGGATATGTCCTCGATGTGGGACATGAGATCTAAAGGGAAACTAATTAACATAGGCTTGCCCAAGCCTTCCAACCATAGATCCTGCACTGGTTTGAATCAAGTGGGGCGTGACAGGTAAAGAGTGAAAGTGAGAGATTGGGAAAGTAAGGACCTGTCAAGGTGGATGGCCAAGGTAGGGATGCGCAGGATAGGGCGCTCCACCTTCACAAGCTCGTGCATAATACCCATTCCTTTTCTCAAGAGGACACGCCCCGCCACAGAGAGGTCACGATCAAACCAAGTGTACCACAACCCACCCCCATACGTCTGAACTCCCACATTCAGAAAACCTGCTTTGGTTGCAGCTGACACTGGCTTCAGCTTTGGACAAGGGCTGTCCGTATGTGCCGCAATCACATGAAAGCCATTTCCTGCTTGATATCTGTGCAACATTTCGTTGACATTCAAAGAACCCACCAGGTTGTTGATACATGTAGCACAGATATGTGAGGAGTGTAAATCCCTAGGTGACTTGACAAACTGCACTATATGGAATTCAACTCCATTGAGATAGGAAGAAGCTTGAACCCATCTCAGGTCAGAGAGCTTGAAACCTAAAGGACAGAGGTTTCAAATGATAAAGTGGATGTAGCCCCCCACATGCTCTTTCTCCTCGTGATTGGTTTCATGTAATTTTGTGAAGTATTTTTGATGATGATGGAATGAATATGATACCACTGAAAAACTGTCCCATTGTTCCCCTCCAAAACCATCCCAAAGCCAGAGATAGCATGTTTGGCCACCAAACACAACATGTGAGCGAGTCTGGCCACAATTAGAATATACTACGTACTAGAGTGCTTGCACCAGGGAGAGAGGGAGATAGACAATGAGAAACCAAGTACAGTAGAGGCACAAAGAACTCACTTCTGACCAATAGCAAAGGCAAAGATGGAGGACATGTTGCGGGTAAAGAAGTAGCGCCCACCAGGTTGCACTGCCCACTCCTCCTCCTCACTCAATTGCTCAAACCCTGCTTGCAATAGCTGCATCTTTGACTCCACTGGTAACACCCTCCCATGTCACAACTCAGCCTAGTTTACAATCTTCAGGGGATTCGCTTTCTGACTGGACAATGATTGCATCTACCCTGCCAATCCAACTAGACCTATTATCTCAGCACCACCAGCACCAGCAGGTTTTCCTTTGATGCAGGTGAACGCAAATAAATCAGTGGTTCAGGCACTGCGGCCAAAGTGTTCAAATCCACAGGCAACCGACTTGCCCAAGAAGAAGGCCGCATGATATTACATCTTTACGATGGAAAGTACCCTGCTTTGTCTCCACAGACAAGAGCAGGGGCATTGCCTCGCCAAATCGGACAATTATGGACTTCAAACTCTCCAGGAGAAGCATCTGGTAACAAAATTGTCCTGCTCGCACTGTTAGTGACTTTTGAAATGTGTGCACTCAATGCTCCCTCCAGTCTGCCATACTCTTTTTCTGTTAAAATTAAACCGATATTTGACAGAATCAAGAAGGTCTGAGGGACAATCCTCAAATAGTGGTCCAATTTGCCACCTAGGGTCACTCTCAACAGTCTGGAAATAACACTCCCTGTTTCAATTTACTGGCCAAATGCCTGGGCCTCAAAATGCAGTTTACAAACAGACTTTCCTTCTAACCCAGACCCATACAACAAAGTCCACTTCGGAGCACAAATTCTGGCTGAATCAGAGTACCCAACTGAGCTCCTGCTCTTTCAATATTTGAACTCAATTTAATAAGCTGAAGTCACCACCAACTGTTGTGCAATCACTCATCACCTCTGTGGACTAACTTGTCAGTCTAGAAGACACAGAATCCATACTATCCTAGTAGGGTTTAGCAACTTCCTGCCTGAAAATTTGTATTTGACCTTTGGGGCAGAAAAATGCAAATTGGCATAGCATGAACAAAGATTAACAATTTTTGGCACTTGCAACGGATTAATTTCTTCTGCCAAATAGTGTGGCCTGCTGCATCATTCATTGAGGACCCAAAGGAAGGTTGACATACAATGAGTCACAAAAACCCAGAAATGGACAAGAATGAGCAGTGGTCAACTGGGAACCATGTGTATGTAAGTAGTACTTTACTTGTGGCGTGGAAGGGTGTCCAGGATTTGTTCAAAAAGTTGAGCATGTCTGTCACTATGGACACTTTGCTCCCCACTTCCTGCCAGGAACATCACCAGACACAACCTCCAATTACGGATATAATAACGGGGCTCCCCTCCACCAGCTTTTTTGCACTACTGGAAGCTGCTGAGATAGCAAACCTTCCTAATCAAAATGCTGAATTGGCTTTGAGAAAGTCAGATATTTAACCCTTTACCTCGTCCAGCTGATAACTTTTAGTGCTGGTGGTGGCCCGAACCCCCTGAGTACTAAACTGTTTATCTGTATTTCCAGTCCAGCCACATGATGTACAGCGGGAATACACATCAAATGTGCGCCTGTCCCTCCCAATAAGCTCAGCCTGTATGTGTCCAGTTCTCATCGCCATTCCGTTCCCCTTCTTCCCAAGAATTCGAGGGCTGGTGTTAGCGCCATCTAATTCTGCCTTAGTAGACCTGCAGCGACAGCCCCCATGACAAATTCTATAGGACTTATGAAACGTTTTGTAGAGGGATGAACTCCAGCCTGTACCGGGGACAAAATCGGTGCGGCATTCCAACCAAGCTAAAGTGGTGGAATGCCGTGCTCCATTGATAAACCTTCCAAGACCCACAAACCCTAGATTCCTCGCAGATAGCGTCATGGGCGCCTCATCCTTGGAACATAATCGACCAGGAGAATTAACGAAACTCCGAACACATGCAATAGAGTTATTCCAGCGAATTCCGACAGACTTATGAGAGGAGCTAGTGGGGGACTGTAGGGATGGTGGAGTGCGTGGCATGGCTCGCGCCATTCCCACCCTCATGCCCAAGGGGCATTGCACTGAACCCCCCATATCTCTCTCTTCCTTGAATCCTCCAGCTTTACTAGAGGACCACGAAAGTCTAGTTTTGTCACAAAGAACATTTGTGAGAAAGAGAAGACACAATAAGCTAGAAACATAGAAGGGACGAGATTCAATGCACTGTACGCGGATTCCTCCACTTCAGAAGAGCTGACCGGCGTACATACGGCGTATTCTTTTCAGTACTGAAACAGTGTAAAAGTGTACCAGTATTTGGATCGGTAATCTATGCTTTGAGTTGAAGATAGACAGAGCCCCCAGGAAACTCAATGCATTCGTGCTGTTCTAAGTTGGGTTGTTCTTTTCCACGAACAGTAGAAGAAGACAATGGGAATGGGTGGTGAACACGTCATGCTGGCCTACTCCGTAGTGTTCGAAGGGATGAGCGAGAGTCGGAAGAACATACACGCCATCATTCTTGCATCCAAGAATCAGGCTCCTCACTGGTGGGTCAAGATACAGATTCCTGCAAATGGAAGCCACATGCACATCACTGCCCCGTGGCACTGGCCTGTCCATCACATTGTCTGCTTGCCGGGCCCATGCCCCTGCCTTCCACACCATCCACTCCTCTCCAACACGAACACCTGGTCTGCTTATATTGAGGATAGGATTTCTTGCACCATTATCCCAAGCACTCGCAAACCAACTTATCGTGCGGTCTTTCTATGGATGTTGAAGAGGACTGTTGTAAAAGACATGTCAAAGTATTTGGAGATATCAGTTCCCTCTTGGAACCATTCAACCAACCACAGAAAATTCTTGGTCGGGTCATGTACTTTACGTATCTAGAACAAGGGAATGTCTACATCATCGTCAAAGTTTCCACATGAGCTAGATCAAGCAGTAACAAGCTTAACCATGATGTTCACAGCATGATTGCAGGTAGACGTTATAAGCGCAGTCCTATGCTTTGAAGAAGGTGCTTGTATAGAATCAAGGAGAATTGATGACATCGGGCCATCTTTTAGAGCCTTACAATGGCATAAGAGACTGTTTTCAATTCCATGAAGGTCAGCATATCAATTCCATGAAGCTCACAGCGGTGTTTGCAATCCATCTTAGCAAACGACCAATGAGAGCATCGAACGCACACCTTCAAAACATGTAGAGCAGATGTGCCTCAGAAGGACAACATTGCCCATTCTACGGCTATCTGCACAAGATGACAGGTTTGCAGGGAGGAACTGATTTTGCATTATCTTGATACGGTTCTTTGAGCATGGGACTCAGCATCGTAAGATGAGATTTGGCAAGTCAATTGATAGGGCATGTGCTTGATCAGAAGATATTAGGTTATTAAACACCATAAGATCCCGTATGATATGTTTTGCCCTAAAACACCCGTTGTGGCCTACCTTTGTCCTAACCTGAAAAAATGTATTTGATGATGAATTTCGGAAGATTGAAGGGTGTCTGACAATGTGCTACGGGTTGTGAGGCAGCATGTGTTGGAGCATGGACGTACCAATGAGAGAAGTGAAATCATTACAAAGCTAGCAGGCCAAATTGTAAATTGGCATCGAATGTCATGGAGAAATGCTTGGAGTTTTGGGGACCAGCGGAGCGCCAGATTTTGATGTACGCAATGGGAGGCCAGACAGGTGAAATGAGCCCCCTGCAGGTCTGAATATGTCTGATTGAGTCAATATAGCAGATATAGAGCAGAAGCTAATTGAGGCATTTGCTTGAAGATTCATGGACAGTGATCAAGACAGTGAGTCTCCCCAAGTAGCTGGTTTAGCTTTATGTAGGCATCGATTGAGTATTGCGGTTTCCTTGTCATCGTGAGCCCCAGACAGATTTGTTTGCAATTCCCATGTATTATCTGTGGCTAGGTAGTGCTTCCATTTGCAATAGTATAGGGTCGAGACCCATGTGGCCCCAAATTTGAGTTGGTTCCATTGTCTGACAAGGCTAGTGAGGGGGCTGCGTATGCATTCTTGGATCGTGTGCTTAGCTGATTCAGTGCTCCAGCTGTGGTACTCACGGACCAAGGGAGAGAGTTCTTGGGGGAATTTCAGGCTTTGTGTGATAAAGCCTTGATAGACCACCGCACCACTTCTCGGAATCATCCTGAGGCCGATGGCTTGGCAGAGAAAGTTGTTCAGACGGTGAAGAGGGGTTTGCGCAAGTATGGCTTGCAAAAGGGACACCTAGGAGATTCGAAACTTCAGGTTCCTTGGTTAGCCATGGGCTACAGGTTCAGCAAACAAGCATCATTTGTCTCTTTCTCACCATATTTCCTTCTTTTTGGCCGAGAGCCGGATTTGCCTGCAGCCATTCGTATGGACACTGCTCAAGTCCTTAACCTTGACGATCCGGACGTGTGGGTACGTGCATGTAATCAGCGTGCAGAGTTGTTCAAGAAAATCATGCCCATGGTTTTTGAGATCCTTGTCATTGCACAGCACCGTGATACGTTGAGGTATGCCACTATACGTGGTGGAGGACATCATCCTGGGGTTCGGCGGTTTAGCCCGGGTGACTATGTTTATTTGCAGCAGACTGCTCCTACGACCCTGGATGTCACTGCAGGGCGTGTTATTCTGAGGGTTCGAGAGGTGTTGCCCTCAGGAGTCCTGATCTTGGAGGGTCGGAATGGCATGACTTGGAAAGACCATGTGCGTAATTGTGCGCCATGTCACCTTCCCATTGTCGATGGCAGAGTTGACCCAAACTTGGCAGTGGTACTTGCAGGTTTGAGATGTATGCTCTGTGGGTCTGCCAAAGGAGCAGCCACCATGCTGATATGTGATCGATGCTCAAGAGGTTGGTATATGGGATGTTTGACACCACCTCTTGAGAGGGTTCCTGATGGAGATTGGTTATGTCTACACTGCTTGGGATAGTGGCAGTGGACATGACTAGAGGCAGCTAACAAGACATGGGAAGCCAAGCTCATAGGAGTCCATATACTAGATCCCAGGCTCAAGTTCACAGATTGCAAGACGGCGACTAACGATGGGGCAACTCTTGCACCCGGCCTCTTGATCTATCGAGTTTGAGTATAGTAGGGACAGTGGTGGAGGACTTAGTGAGGCTATGGTCACTATCACATCTTGTGGCTACCTGGACTTAGAGGGACCTAAGCACCAGCTAGAGGGGCGATTGTGTGGACTACTGATTGCCATAGTGGGCAGCATAGTGCATTACTAGATAAACCGGTTTTTCCAACACTGTCGAGCGGCTTTTACTCACCCATCCCTTCGCTATCCGAGGTGGAAACTCCAAGATAGAAGAGTTGGATCTCTAAGCACTCAGCCCGCTCAGAACAATCAGTCATGACCTACAGCTAGTGAATCATGGTTGTGCTTCATATTTGTATTCCTTCTTGCCTTCATGTTATCAATTTACCTTACCGTGTATACTGAAGCATCAGATTGCTTCAGTATCTACTATGTTCCAATTAATCATGCATTCATTCAACAGCTTCTCTCATGTCTCTCTACACAGTATGTTTGTATCGATTCAGTATCGGATTAAGATTAATCATATATCATGCCTATACCATGGTGTCCCTAATCTACCATACTGTATAATTTTACAGTTTGCATGAATTAATCCTCAATCAAGTCATCATCTCCTCTTCACTGTTTTCGCTCTCCGTTACGTCTCCCCTTTCCTGAACAAGTCGCCCTCCTCAAGAAGTGATCCCTTTCCTGTTGCCGCTCTGCCTAATCTACCCGCAAGCTGTTGTAACCACCTAACTAACTAATCATCACCCCTGAAGTAACACGTTCCCTCTGCAGATGTCGTTCCCACACTGTCGTTCCCTGTCAATGATAACTGTTCCCCATGTACATTGTGACAGGCTGTGTCAAGCTGTGCCGAGCTGTGACTGGTTGTGTAAAGCTGTGTCGGGCTGTGACTGGCTGTGTGAAGCTGTGTCGGGCTGTAACTGGCTGTGCGAAGCTGTGTCGGGCTGTGTCAGACTATGTCTGGCTGTGATAGACTATGACGAGCTGTCTAACCCCCCTTAAACCTGCGCCTGCCACCCCTAAGGCTCATGTTGGTCTCAGTCTACCATTCATAAGTCTGCGCGAAAATTAAGGGTACCCCACAGAACCCGTAAAAGCGTTTAAGTCCCAAGCAGCCCTCTAACATTACCCCTCCCCCTCTCAAAAAGCCGTGTCCTCACGGTTTACTGTTTGGGATCAGCAAACCTTTGTGAGCGAGGACCCTTCTGTCGGTGAGAGTTTCGTGAAGGACTCCGTGTGCGAGCCCGAGTCCTGTCACTGGCTAATGGAGATGATTGAGCACTACCTGGAAATGTCTGACCCTTCTTTGGCTGATAACGAGGTAACCTCTCAGGCATAGGAGATCCCCGTCGTTTCTTCTCTGCCATCTGAAGTGCATAGTCCTCTGCCATGTCAAAAGAGTCATCTGAAGAAACAGTAATATCAGAATCCTCGTCCCCCCTTAGGTGTTTTAACGGCCGAACTTTAAGTGGCTTCTCAGGAATCCTGCGTGGCATACAATGTGGGCCCACCATGTCTGGAAGTTTAAACTGTACGACTTGTTGTAAGCGCTTGCAAGCAAAATTAGTGAACGCCCTGAACTCCTTAGCCGTATAGGTGAGAGGTGTGCCAATGACTTTGGAACAGTGTAAGTATTTCCAGGCTTCATGTCCCTTAAAGAAAATATCCTCAGGGCCGAATTTCTCTGTTGCCAAATTGTCCAAGCCGAATTAAACCATGAACAAAGTTGGGAATCCTTCTGCATCATAACTTTTGCATCATATAGGTACATATGAGGTGGCACTGAAGGTAAGACCCAATGATCCCCACTGGAATAACTCAGAAATCGTGATTGCATCTTCTGCTGCTCAATGTGATAACGTGCCATAAAACAAGCAGCATAGTATAATCCACAGCCCATGACAATACTAGATACCTCCTTGGTCTTGGTATAGATGTACCCATGTACAACCTGGAAGGCAATTAATTCCTTCAGCATGGTACCTGCCTCAGACCAGTACCTTGCAAAGTGATGATCCTCAATGGGTCGATTGTTCGGAAGAACCTTAGTCCGAGTTGCCACTGGCAACCAAATGCGCATGATCTGGTAGTAATGTGCCAACGACTGCGGAGGACTAAATTCCTTCCAAGCCAAATCCAGCACAATGGGAATTTGGTTGAAGGGCATAATCATAGCCCGACTGTACTCCCGTGCAGCAGGAGTCCTAGGTGGGTTAAAAGCAGCATCCCCCCATACCTCAGGCTGTGGTTTTGTTGTAGTAGCAACAGGGTCAGCTACCTGCACAGGCACCTGCTGTGGTATTGGTACCACTGGCCCTTCTACCACTGGCATCTCCTGCACCCCCTGCGAAGAAGACTGAAAAATTAGAGTCCTGGCATGTAAATAAGTAGCCATCAGCTGCTCCTCAGGAACAAAGACTCTCTTGTCAATATTTGAACTCAGGTCATCCACTTGAGTCTGCAGGCCTTCCACATCCTCCTGTAGCTCCGCTATCCTACTATAGACATTGTCTATAGTAGTTGTGGCAATGTTCTGCACCTGCAATCTGAGCTCATTCATCTCGCCCTGGGTGAGCTTCCTTGGTGCTTTGCCTTCTACCGGCCCTTGTGCTAACCAGACCTGCATAAGGTGGTTATCCACCAAGTCCTGTGTGGCACCCCTGAGAGTCTGCTCCTCCGTGAGTCTGTACACATCTAACTGCTGCTGTAAAGCCTCCATGCGCTTCGCATGAGGTTCAACCAGGCCCGCATAGGCAGCAGCCAGATTATTGGCTTCCTTCCAAGCCTTGTTAGCCACAGAGAGTTCATTTCTATTGACCATGACTGTTTGTTGCAACTCCAGGATGTACCTCTCTGGTCAGCCTCAACCTGTCTGTACTGTTGGAAAGTATTCTCATTGCGACAGATTGTAGCCTGCAAATCAACAATGAGTTTCCCTTGCTCTATTATCTCAGCTTCTGCCATCATACATCTCTCCCCTTGTCTGTTAACTTCTAATGCAGTTTGCTCTAGAGCAGTTGTGAGTGTAGCACATTGTATGGTCATCCTCTGATGTACTGCCTCCAACTCTGTATGTAGTACGTTCACTTCTTGCAACTTGCCCTCATGCTTCACCTGCAATTGGTATAACTGTTGCTTATGTGCTTCATGCAACTGGTCCTGCTCGAGACCTGCTTCAATCAAATGTCCCTTAGCCAACTGCAAGGCAGCCTTTGTGTCCTCCAACTCTTGCTGTAACTTGAGATTGATCTCCTCATCTACCTTGTTAGCACACTCAGTGGCAATTCGAGTCTCAAACTCCTTCCTGAGTTCCTCCCTCAAAGCTGCCAATTGGGTAGATGGAACATGGGATTTCACATAAGTGCCCAACAAATTGAGTGTCCTGCTTATGGAACTCATAAGCATGGCCTGCTGGGGTCATCATGGTGAACTTGCTGCTGTTCTCCCTGATCCTCCACAGTGTGATGCTTCACCAACCATTCAGGCCATTGCCCCACCAATCCTCTTCCTGAACCACCTCATCCTCCACAGGTGCTGCAGTGTCCTTATATTCTACCCCTGGTACCTCCGTCACAAGTGTGGGTATTACATGCACAGCAGGGATTTCCCTGGACAGACTCTGCACCTCTGGTACCACTGATTCCCTGACCAAGCCAGAGTTTTCATAGAGAAGGTCACCCTTCTCAATTTCTGCCACGACCTGCTCTGTAGTGGGAATGTCCAACCCTTCTCTTTCCAGAGCAATAGGCTCTGGTGGAACAGCATGTACTAACTGAGGTACCTCTGAGACAACCGATTCAACTGGCTGTGATGGCTGTGGTACCGAAGTGACTTCTTCTTCCCTCTCCAAAGGTCGTGCTTTTAGTAATAACAGCCCTCTGTGCTGCTGTGCCCCATCCTGCACAAGAGCTTGGGAAACATCATCTTGCGGCTTTCTTGAAGCCAGTGGATCCGCCACTACAGTCATACCCCTCTTCTGTCTCTTAGACTGGTGTTGCTCTGCCAGTCCACCCTCACTATGTGAAGAACCCTGCTCCTCCATTGCAGTGGTTGCTGCCTCAAACACTCCCATCTCCTTACGTTCTCGCGCATCAAGTATGCAAGAGTCAAGAATGATCTGAGCAATGACTGGGCCAGACACGATGATCGGAGACTTAGCAGCAGTGCCCTGTAACCTCTTCATCTCTTCCACCAGACCATTGTACATTAACTCTGCCCAAACTACATCCTCTCCTCGCAAGGCTTTCAGTATCTCCTCTGTGAATGACCTGCTCAAATACTGTTGGTTCTGTTTCATGGCAAACAGAACGTTCAGTATTTGGCCAACATCTCTGAGCCCTGGGTACTCGGCTTTGGTGCAAGCGTAACCTTGAGTCTTAAAGAAACTCCCTTCTTGGAACAAATTCCTTATCTGCAATCTTGCCCTGTGCTCATCCACATCCACATGACCCGATGGCAATTCGAACAATTGCTGCAGGTACTGGGGAGTAATTTCTATATCTACTCCCCTCACCTGGGTTACTCCCGTCCTAGGCTCAAAGTTCTGAAGAAATTGAATCATATACTGCCGATGATGCAAGGACCAGTCCTTGCGTAGCAGCCCCTCCAATCGCAACTCCCTCAGCAGCTGCACTGCCTGCTGTGTAGCAATTGTTTGCTTCTGCAGTATCGTGGTGCTCTTCACCCTGATATCCTCCATTCCCCTCACTCTCTTCATTCTAGACAAACAAAAAGGCCTTGTTTGAAACAGCTGAAGAAAAGCTTGCAGGGCACAAAGCATAAAGGTATGGTTGGCACAGAATGGAACGGGTAAGTGCGTGTAAGCCTGTGGGGCTTGCAAGTATCGAGTGAGAGAGAATGTACTCTCAACCCGTCCGTTCTTGTGCCACTGCGTGAGAAGTAAAGCGAGCGTGTAATCTGTAATATCCGCCATAGCTACAAAGCTATAGCTTTGATTGCCTCTCCTGCCGAGACGCTGGTTATTCGGAGCCACCCCGACTCTCGCGCTCATAACCCTGCTAATTTCTTGCTCTTGTTTCTTGGAGGAAACCACCTGCATGTAATTCTCGCTCGTGATTGGCTGTTGCCTCCCTGGGTAACTTCTTAATTTAACTCCCCTCAGTGGACTTTCCCCCCTGGAATGTCCACTAGGATAGCACATGCGGCAAAGCTCCCCCTTTTTTTGTACTCGTAAAGGGTTCCGTTACCCTTGCCCTGAATGCATTAATGGGCCCACAAATAGTTTGGGTTGATGTACCGGGTAGGTACTTTGACGGCCCAATTTGTCTTCTTGCATGATGTGACCCGCTTTTGCAATATATGCACTGCGGTGTGCTTCGCCCTGG
Organism: Takakia lepidozioides; assembly: GCA_030704615.1. Classification (NCBI taxonomy): domain Eukaryota; kingdom Viridiplantae; phylum Streptophyta; class Takakiopsida; order Takakiales; family Takakiaceae; genus Takakia; species Takakia lepidozioides. Next base: position 52,011,973 of record CM060731.1, read on the forward strand.
CGACCACATGTTCGTTTCTAGACCTGCCTCCGTCTTTCCCTGTCCGCGTGGCACATTCTCCGTGTTTGACTTCCAAGCTGTCTTTTCTTCCGCCGGCCACTTTTCGGACGTTGACCCACGTCCACCCGTCACTGACCCTATGGACTGTGTAACCCTCGTGGGCTGTGTTGGGCTGTGACAAGCTGTGTCAAACTATGGTGGGCTGTGATAGGCTGTGTGATACTGTGGTGAGCTGTGATAGGTTGTGATAAGCTGTGTGATGTTGTGGTGGGCTGTAATAACTATGCGAACACCCGTGTTCTCCGCTCAGGCCATACACATTCGGCTTTACGACAAGTGCTACATGCTCCGTTGGTATTACCGGTGCAGCCCGTGACTGTTTCTGTGTTTCAATATGCAAGTCGTGCTGCAATGGTTTGTCATGGATACCACTGTATCCCTTCAACTTATTGGCATTGACTCTTCCCAGCATCTCTTTGTTAATGGTTTGTAACATGGCGGTGTTGTTATCATACATCTTTTGTATGACATAAGGTCCTTTCCATGGTGATTTAAGCTTAGAAGCTTTAATCTTCCCCTTCTTCTGCAACCACAGAACCAAATCTCCCGTCTTAAAAGTCTTTATCTTGCCTTCATCAAACTGTTCCTTTCTCTTCATCTGAATTCTGGTCATGTTATCAGCTGCATCAGCACGTATTTCTTCCACATGGTATAATTCATGTTTCCTGACCTTAATTGAATCTTACAATTCCATTCTCTTTCCACATTCCGTTCTCATGGTAGGTAACAGGAATTCCACTGGAAGTAAAGCTTCCATACCATAAACTAATTGGAATGGTGTATACTTAGTGGTGACTTATATGAAGTCATGTATGACCACAAAGCTGTCAGCAGCTTTATATCCCAATCCGTTCTGTTTGCATTGACTATCTTAGCCAAGATAGTACATAGTATTTTGTTGGTAGCCTCTGTCTGTCCATTACCCTATGGGTAATATGTTGTACTCTTCCTATGCACCATCATGAACTCTTTAGTCAATCATTCAATGGTCTCATTAATGAGTGACTTCCCTGATCACTGATAAATTCCAAGGGACAGCCAAATCGTGTAAGTATGTTCTCATACAGGAACCTTGCCGTGGACGTGGCTGTGTTGTCCCTCAAAGCTTTAGCTTCCACCCACTTCGTAGTATAATCAGTGGCTGTAATTATGTACCTGTTCTGTGTATTCTTGGCTAGTGGGTTAATTGGTCCAACAAAGTATAGTCCCCATTTCTGAAATGGTTCAGTAGGCATCGTAGAATGCAAAGCCATCTTCCCAGATCTCTACAATAGTCCTAACCTCTGACACTCATCATAACTCTTACAATACTTGTGTACATCCTTGAACAAAGTAGGCCACCAGTAACCTGCAAATAGTATCTTTCTACTGGTAGTCTCTTCTCCAAAATGACCTCCAGCCACTCATTTATGAACTTCCTCCAAAACTTTATTTACTTCATGGTGGTACAAGCATCGTTTAAGTACTACATCAGGTCCTAGCTTATAGATTCTGTCCCCTACCATAGTGTAAGGTAAAGCCTTGATAGCGATTCTCTTCCTCTGCTCCTTCCAATAACTAGGTGGGCACTGATCATGAGTAAAGTAGTATCTGATTGGCCACTGCCAATGTTAGAGGGTTGCTTGGGACTTAGACGCTTTTACGGGTTCTGTGGGGTACCCTTAATTTTTGCGCAGACTGAGACCAACAAGAGCCTTAGAGGTGGCAGCAGTAGGCTTTAGGGGGGTTACACAGCCAACACAGCCCGACACGGCCAGTCACAGCCAACACAGCCCAACACAGCCAATCACAGCCCCCACAGCTTCGCACAGCCCGACACAGTCGACACAGTCCGTCACAGTCAGTCACAGCCGACACAGCCAGTCACAGCCCGCCACAGCTTTGCACAGCCCGACACAGCCGACACAGTCCGTCACAGCCAGTCATAGCCGCCACAGCTCGCACAGCCCGACACAGCCGACACAGCCAATCACAAGCCCGACACAGCCTTACACAGCCAGTCACAGCTCGGCACAGCTTGACACAGCCTGTCACAGTACATGAGGAACAGTTATCATTGGCAGGGAACGATCAGCGAGGGAACAACATCGAGGTTTGCTAGTTCATGAGCTGAGCGGCATGAGCGGCGCATGAGCGGCATGAGCAGAGTAGTAACACAATCGGTTTTCATGAGCAGATAAGTACAAATTTCGAAAATAAAAAACAATAAAAAACAATAAAAAACAATAAATTTAATGCAATGTGTCAGAAAAAACAATATATTATCGGCCCCTTGAAGGGAAAATTGCACTTTTGGACAGTTGTGCTCATGATATTTTGTCTTCCGCTCATGCCAATTCCTAGCGACATGTGCAAATATGGCGCCGAATTTCGTCTCGCGGTAATAGGTCCGTAACCTGAAAAAACGGCGACGTATTTCGCGGCAATAGGTCTCTCTGTGCGAAAAATGGTGCCGAATTCCGCGGCTATAGGTCCCCTCATGACAGGTAATTCGGCGCCATTTTTCCAGTGCATGTTCGGACTTAGCCAGTTTTTCGGCCCAAAAAAGAGAAATTCGGCGCCATTTTTCCAGACACGACCCGGTACCAGTGCATGTTGGGACTTAGCCAGTTTTCGGCCCCAAAAAGAGAAATTCGGCGCCATTTTTCCCCACACAGGTACCAGTGCATGTTGGGACTTAGCGAGTTTTCGGCCCCAAAAGAGAAATTCGGCGCCATTTTTCCAGAAATGGCCCCAGAACTGCTTCTGTGGATCTCAGTTTGAATGGAATATGGCCTCATTCCAGGAGTTTTTGGGGTGCATTTCATTACACTGCAAAAAAAAGTTCTGATAACAGCAAAATGCATTTGAAAATATCATATGGAGGATTCCGTTTGCCCCATCAATGATTTCTGGAATCCCTAAGAAGGAGTTTGTGCAGCTCGTTCACGCTCAACGCCGGTGCATGAATAAAGTCATCAATAGTCACGTTTCATCCTCACCTCTTCAGGTAAATGTAATACAGATGCTTGCACGGATAATTACTTCGAACCCTTCTTTGCTTCCATCAACAGAAAGTCCGTACAGTTGCAAGTCGGCTCCACTCCAATCGTAATTGTGTATACATCGTCGCGTACAGCCGACCGGCCGTTGCCATCCGATACACACGCCCAAGGCCGGTGGGGGTACGTCACGGAGCTCTGAATAGTGCAAGCCATCCCAAGAGCATTGGCAATCCGAGTCTCATTCAACTTGTTGGGAGGTGTCTCGTCTCTTCACTCTTCCGAATCGCATTGTGGGATGTGCAGAATTGTCCAATCCGTCTCTACTGGACCGAGCAGTATGCAATGCTGGGTCTGAGGACCGGAAATGCGTGGGCCGGATGTCTGTGCGTTGCACCATTCGAAATCCTGCTGCAGATAGAGCATCCGCCTCATTCTGAGAGAGGCTGCAACCCGGTGCAACAGGCCAGACGCCCGGAGGCTCCGACATTCCCTGAATCCGTACTTGGGCTTGCCAAATACACAGGTCATTATGTCGTGCCCTACAGAACCAAATGTCCTGCGTTGTGGCGTGAGCAAATGTGGGAGTCAAAATCTGCCGCTGAAACAAGTGCAGGTACAGCACCGTGTGGGTTCCTCCGAATCATCTCACCACAGCGTGCTCTCGTATCCACCCGGATGGCGCAACACTCCCTCGAAATGCCGCAATGTCCTCGCAATTCTCCACTGTGACTCCGACCTCTTGTCTCCACATGGGATGTTGTATTGCTTTACTACAGATGGCTCGTTATGTTGCCGGGGCACGCGCCCTGTGCTCAAAGGAGATGGCGATCTTGAACGTGCAGGACTTCCGGTGCTCGACGAGACCTCCTCGGACAACATCACCGGACCACGAGGGAGCGTGCGAATATTCTTGTCAGCTCGCCATGAATCCTCTTCTCCGCCAGGTGCCTCGTCAAGTCTTCGTCTCACTGGACGGGTATGAACATCTCCTTCCAAATGTTGGCCTCTTCGCAGGCAATGGCGTGTCCCGAAGGCCCTCTCGCAAGGCCGCCGCCCTTCCGAGGATTCTTCGATCTGGAGGCAGTCCGCATCAGCATTTCCTGCCTGTCCGGCCCCCAAGCCCCACTGTTTCCTTTCAAGAACTCGTTGTACCTGCATTGCTGCATAATTGACCTCACAATGTCCTCCGTTGTGGCAGTGAGGATGTCCACCAGATGCGCCGCAGAGGAGGCACGCCAGGAAGAGTGCACTGATTCGGCCATGTTTGTCGTGGGCATGTCGTGTCGAGTCGAGACACATTTCCTGCACAAGCACATGTTGAGGTTACAAGCAAGTTACAAATATGGCCAAGAATAATATCCAACGGGACGCGAATTCGTGCAACTCACCTCCCGCATATAGTCGCCGAACTGGAGGAACGATAATGCCACCATGCTAGCCAACTGACCATTGCTCCTTCGTCTGATTTCCTTAAGCACCTGACGATGTCCACCAAGCCCGTATGCATGCAAACTGTGTCTCTGCATCATCCAAGGTGGGAGCGCGCTTCCCGCAAGGCACATGGAACGGTGCTCCTCTCTGAAATCTGGCGCCACGAGCCTGGTTGTGTACTGCGAAAGGCTCTGCAGAAGTGGAACCCACAAGATCTCTCCTTGCCTTCCATGGGAACATTGGGGGTCTTGCCCGTACCCCTTCGGATGGCAGCCCAATTGCTTGTGCGTTTGTCCTCCATGAAACCACGAAAGTGGGAGGGGGCAATCCCGCCTTGGCCATCTGTTCGTGTATTCCCTGCCAAAGAAGCATCTCCGATTGTGTGTCCTCTCCTTTCATCTCACAAATAGCAATTGTCATTAGCATCCTGCATGTGGGTGTCGTAGACATGTGCACCCATTGTCACCCACTGGTGATTTGTAATTCGCTTGATATGGTCGACATGACCCAACTGTTTGACAAGTTCCCCCTCGTCATCCTGTCGACCAGTTCGACGCCCTGCCAGGTCCCACGTGGACATTTTGAATACAAAACAACGATCTGCCTCAGTCCCTTGTCCTGGAAACCTACTTCCATGAATGAGTCATATCCACATCGTCGCTTCACCTCCAGAATGGAAGTA